>CM064495.1:14914546-15239108 GCA_032716605.1 Paralithodes platypus
CGCCAAAATTCCGCGCACTTATGCATTACGCTATCAAGACATACAACATCCTTCAACTGCATAAAATCGTCCAATGATAGCCAGCAAATAATCAACATTACGTCATGGTGCTGAAGGGGTTAAGTATATATAAATTTGTCATGTCTACGATGCAAAGATATAGCAATTTCATATTATTTTTATTAACCCTTTCATTACCGGTGCCGTCCGATTAACTTCATTCTGGCTACTATTAGACGATTATATTCAGTTTAATCAGGGCCTCCATCAATTTACAGGCTTCGAACTATCTCACCTAATCCTTTTTACTACCTCAGATCCTTCTTAAACTGCCCAAAATCGTTCAAATATAGCAAGAATAAAATTAAAAAGACGTCGCCGGTACAGAAGGGGTTAAGTATCAATAAATCAGCTGCTAAGAGATCCAAATTTACCGTCAATAGAAATGAAACCGAGTTTAGTTATAGAGTTACGTACTACCGTGGTCTGGGATTGGTGACGATGTTGTGGAGGCGCCGTTATAATACACCGGGGAGCCATTTGGATAAACCCATTGAGCCACTAAATAATCACTGGCCTTTTAGATCATATAACCCCTTCACCACCATTACGTAATTTTCATCATATTATGTTCACCATTAGACGATTTTCTTGAGCTTATGACTTCTATGACTCTATGACTCTATTAGGTAAATACGATTTCAAAGAACCCTCTTAATAACATAAGTCCTTCATAAACTGTATAAAATCGTCTAATTGTATCCAGAATCAAAGGTTAAAAGGTCTCATGGTGCTGACGGGGTTAAGAGGTGTTGGTTTACTTCTGATCACGACTGTACTTCCGGACTATGAGACGTCCTTCGTAATCTGAACAATATCATCTGCTGTTACACAAACTAAAAAACCGAATTACACATTGCCCAAGCTAGTACTTAACAGTATTTAATGCGTGTTGTTAGAAGGTCATACAGCCGTTGGATAATTAAATAAATTTTGTAACTATATAATTAAGAGTAGAGATAAAAACGTACTCTTATACTTATACATCTCTCTCTCTCGTACGGTCGCGTTAATAAGTCATGTCCCAGCTGTCATTACGTGTGGCTTCTTCTGTGCTGTGTTAATGTCTGTCAGATGTTGAATAGGGTGGGTAAGTGTAGGAACATGTTTGTATATTTCACTCGATATGAAGAAATGAAGCTTAGATATTGCCGATACTAATTATTGATAAAAACATATACTTGGTGGCGAGACATCACTTAATAGCGCGACTGTACGTGTATGTGCGTAAATAATAGTGAAGCAATATCTAACATGTGCAGATCTATTGCGATGTCATAGAGATATTTGTTACCCCATCTTTTTCCGAGTATTAGATATGGAAACTCCTCCTTATGGCCTCATCTTGTTTTTGTATCCTCACATAACAAAGCCACTCCAACAGCTTCCTCTCTCTCTCCAACACCACTTCTCCCCTCTCTACACTCACTAATAACACACATAACAAAGCCACTCCAACAGCTTCCTCTCTCTCCAACACTACTAATTTTCACCCTCTCTACGCTCTTCAGAAAAATAGGAAAAAGTAGAATGTAGATACGAGGTGCAGTTGTAAAGACTTTTATCTCTCAATACCTTCACCTGACCTGACCTGATCCGGGGCATAATATATAATGAAGACAGGGACATTTTATTAAGGGGGGATGGGCCGGTTTTCTAGACCACTTTCTCCCTCATGTTTAGCCCCATTAGTTTTCAGATGTTAAGATGTTTGCCCCATTAGTTAATCAATTTTAAGACCTTTCGCCCCATTTCTTCGTCAATATGTAGACCTTTCGTGCTATTTAGGTGTCGATTTTTTCCCTGGCGAACGATAGTGAGCCTGTAATGTTGGAAGATCCGGCCCTCGGCCCGGAAATTTTTCTACCGAAAAATGTACAAATTAATCTAGAAGGGGGATCTAATGGATGTTGTTTGTTTTTTTAAATTGATGGAGATCTAGGGAGAAAACTAGAAACATAACGAATACATGCAAAAATCGCCCAAAAAGTTAACCATCTCCCCTTAAACCAAACTAAGAGCTTTCCCTAAGACCTTTCCCGACCCAGATTGACCCTTATCGCTTATCTGTATAAGGGTCAATCTGGGTCGGGGAAGGTCGTACGGAAAGCTCTTGCCGTGGTTTAATAAAATGGCCCATAGACCCTTGTAAATTGACCACTTGCGAGTTTCAGGCTTTAAGGAAGTTGAAGCCGAAAACATCAATATAAGACAATAATGCAATAATAATGTAGGTTTCTGATGGATAGAGAGTATGATTAATTGAATTGAATGGGTATATTAATGCACTACAATCACATTTTCGCTGGTAATTCTGCTAAATATCGATGTCTAAAACTCCAACTTCCTTATAGCCTGAAACTCGCAAGTGGTCCCAGTCGTATAATATAACCCTTTCTATCAGCGGACGATTTGTTAACTTTATGTATGCTGCCACCCGATGATTTGATTTAGCATAGTAAGGAACTCTGGGATCAAAAGGGTTAACACTCTCATAAGATGTCTTATATAAATGTGAATGTTCAAGGTTGACAAAACTATTAAAACCTATCAACAAAGATATTGGTTTTAGTATAAATGACGAAAGAATGAGATTGATGGATATTTACGTGTTCGTTAAATAAGAACACAAATAATTATCCAACCCACAAAGGAAGGCACTACGTCAAGGAAGCTGTGTGTGTGTGTGTGTGGTTAGTAATGCGGTGGCTGTCGTAAAGGACGTGTGTGTATGTTGTGTGTATATATGTGTGTGTGTATGTTGTGTGTCTATGTATGTTCATGTGTGTGTATGTTGTATGTGTGTGTTCATGTATGTTGTATGTGTGTGTTAATGTGTGTGTGTGTATGTTGTGTGTCTATGTGTGTTCATGTGTGTGTGTATGTTGTATGTGTGTGTTAATGTGTGTGTGTGTGTGTGTATGTTGTGTGTCTATGTGTGTTCATGAGTGAGTGAATATTGTATGTGTGTGTTAATGTTCGGTTAGTAATACGATAGCTGTCGTTGAGGGCGTATGTGTGGGTGTTGAGTGTATGTACAGTATGTGGGTGTATGTTATGTAGTCCTATGTGTGGGTATGTAATATGTGTGTATGTATGTATGTATGTTTGTGTGTGTGTGTGTTAGTAATTCAGTGGATGTAGTTAAGGACGTGTGTGTATTTTTGTGTGTGTTTGTGTTATCATGTGTTAAGTAATGCGTTGAGTGTCGTTAAATACGTGTGAATGTGTGTGTTGCGCCTGTGTGTATGTATGTGTATGTATATGTTGTGTGTGTTCAATATGCGGTTGGTAATGCGTTGGTTATCGATATCAACATGTGTGCGTGTGTGTCAGTATTTAGGTTTGTGTTAATGAGTGTAAGAGCATATGTGTGTGTAAGTTTACAGCTGTATATATATATATATTTGAGTGTTTAATAATAATAATAGTAATAATAATAATAATAATAATCGGTATATTTCGAGTCGGCAACTATTGAAGCTCAAAATAGATAATTCCTGAATCTAACTTATTGTAAGTAGTCAACAGGCTAACTATAGCTGCCACACAAATACCTACATACCTCCAGAAGGGATAGAATGTGGGCTGGGAGGTGGTTGAATCCACACTTGACCACCCACAGCCAGGAAAGATTTTGACAGAAACCTCATCCATAGGTAGCTGAATTCGAACCCACCTACCTGAGCCAAGCGACTATAGTACAGTAACTCAGTGTGTTCGACCACTGTGGCCATATACAGTATATGTGTGTGTGTGTGTGTGTGTGTGTGTGTGTGTGTGTGTGTGTGTGTGTTGGCAATGCGTTGGTTATCAAAACAAACATCTGTCTGTGAGTATATACTGAATATTCGTGTAAGAGTGTAGGAGCGTGTGTGTGTGTGTGTGTGTGTGTATGTTTGTAGCTTCATATATTTGTGTATGTGTGTATTATATTTAGGTATAATAATAATAATAATAATATTAATAATAATAATAATAAACGGTTTATTAAAGAATGGCAGCCTCATGAGCTGAAAATACACATTTTACAATTAGTGGATGAACATGAGATGTACAGATATGAAAATGGTAAGCTCAGTTTACAATGGGTGAGTATAATATACTTTACATTAAAACAAGAAATTAATACAATAATTATGCTAGTGCAAAATACAAATTATCATAAATTAACCATGAGAGTAAGACAGATGTGTATGTGTGTATGTGTGTATGCGTGTGTGTGTACGAGTCTACGGTATAGCTTCATATATTTGTGTATATGTGTATTATATATAATAGTTATGTGTGTGTTTGTGTGTGTGTATGCGAATATGTGTAAGTTTGCCAATGTATATGTACTACATGGACCATGAGCTTCCTGAATGGCTCTCTTCCTCTCTTAAGGCCGCGTCATACAGAACTCGAATACACCAGAACCCACTGGAATCGAACTTTTCACCGGAATTGACGAGAATTAGAATTACGCGGCCTTAATCGAGTGTGACTTCAGAGTAGAATGCGACCCGTTAATAACCGGAATGTAACTCGAACGTAACTCGATGGACTCGAATGTAACCCAAATATGAGTCGATGTTAACCAGTAAGTGACTCGAAGGAAGCCGGATGTGGAAAGAAGACTATTCGATCCCAACTCGAATGCAACTCGAATGACCGGAATGTCAGTATATCATGACCAGAATTACATGAAGTTAAGTCGAATGTAAGTGGAACTAAGTTCGTAACTCGAACGTTATTGAAACGTGACTCGAATAGGCAGGTGACTCGATGAGGAACCTTTGAGTATATAAAGGGAGGATTGGTTCACAGGCACACCAGTAGTAACAGGGCACTCACCACGGCAACATAAGCACTTTCAATCATATACACACATACACGTACACGAGGGTGGAGATAGGGTTTTTCTGGACCCCATTCTCCCTCATGTTTATCCCCATTAGTTTTTGAGATGTTATGACGTTCATTCCATTAGTTTGGCGGTTATAAAAAAAAATGCCCTATTTCTTTGTTAATATTAAGACCTTTCGTGACATTTAGGCATAGGTTTATTTCCTGGCGAGCGATAGCGAGCCTGTAACTTTAGGAGGAACTGGCCATCGGCTGGGACACTTTTCTACCGAAAAATGTACAAATTAATCTCGAATTGAGTGTGTTTTTTAAGCTTTGATGGATGTCTAGCAAAGAAAGTAAAAACAAAAAAATATATATAGGCTAATTAAAAAATAGACCAAAAAGTAACCCTACCCCCTTAACTCACACAGCTGGGGTGAAGGAAGAACACTTTTCATTGGTAGACACAACTGAGGGGAAGCCGGAGTTAAGGTGTGGAGAGTTAGAGGAGTAAGTTTGATTCCAGGTACTACTTGAAATACTCTTTGCTCTTTCCATTCACATATGCATAGCCTACGTGAGTTGCAGTTGGGATGTGTGTACATGCTTAGATTGATATGCAGGATTCGAAGTTGCATAATAAATCGTAGGCAGTGTCCACCATTCTTTAACTACCTTTGTGGTGTAATGCATAAGGTGTTGATATTCGGTGTGAGCGTCCTGGGTTCGAATCCACGGACTGCCACATGTGTTTGTAATATTTCATTAATCGATTTTAGGAGTAGAGTTGGTTGTTGGATAGAACATAATAATACAATGGCCTCGTATAGAGCCGATTTTATATTTTATTTTATTTATTATTTTATTTTATTTTGTTCAATCCGTTATATATTTGGGGCCGCACCTAGTCGAGTTATATTCTGGTTGTATTCCAGTTACCTTCTAGTTGGATTCCACTTGTATTCTAGTACTTCTAGTCATGTTCGAGTCGACATCCAGTGTACACTCGATACATCAAGCAAGTATGCAGTCATCTACCAGTCATATTCTAGTCGGCATCCAGTTGTATTCTTCTTAATTCGGGTTATATTCAACTCTCATTCCATTACATTCAATTTTAAAGTGGAATAATCAACTTGTCATCCAGTTGACTTCCGGTCATTATCGAGTGGCATCGAGTTACATTCAAGTAATTCGAGTCGGCATCGACTATAAAAATTACATCAGAACATGACCAGAATAGGTAGAATGCGACTCTAATGCGACCAGGATACGACTAGGATGTAACTCGATAATTTTTAACGGTTTTTTCACTCGATAAATCGTAGAAAGTTAACGCATGCACTAACTTTTTGCTCACTCACTCGATCAATCGAGTGACGACTAGAACATCACTCGAAACACAAGAATAGACAAGAATCTAACCAGAACACGTACAAGAATAGACCAGAATGGGGAAGAAGTGGCTAAAATTTGAATTTTTGAATTAATTCCGGTGGGTTCTGGTGGATTCGAGTTCTGTATGACGCGGCCTTTATACTACACTCTACCCTTCCTCTTGTTATCTGCCTGTCTGTCTATAGCTATGTATTAACTCTATCCTTCCTCTTGTCTGTCTGTCTGTCTATAGCTATGTATTAACTCTATCCTTCCTCTTGTTATCTGTCTGTCTATAGCTATGTATTAACTCTATCCTTTCTCTTGTTATCTGTCTGTCTGTCTGTCTATAGCTAGCCTTCCTCTTGTCTGTCTGTCTATAGCTATGTATTAACTCTAGCCTTCCTCTTGTTATCTGTCTGTCTGTCTGTCTATAGCTATCCTTCCTCTTGTTATCGGTCTGTCTGTCTGTCTGTAGCTATCCTTCCTCTTGTTATCGGTCTGTCTGTCTGTCTATAGCTATCCTTCCTCTTGTTATCGGTCTTTCTGTCTGTCTATAGCTATGTATTAACTCTATCCTTCCTCTTGTTATCTGTCTGTCTGTCTGTCTATAGCTATGTATTAACTCTATCCTTCCTCTTGTTATCTGTCTGTCTGTCTATAGCTAGCCTTCCTCTTGTTATCCGTCTGTCTGTCTGTCTGTAGCTATCCTTCCTCTTCTTATCTGTCTGTCTGTCTATAGCTATCCTTCCTCTTGTTATCTGTCTGTCTGTCTGTCTGTGTATAGCTACCCTTCCTCTTGTTATCTGTCTGTCTGTGTATAGCTATCCTTCCTCTTGTTATCTGTCTGTCTGTATGTATGTCTGTGTATAGCTACCCTTCCTCTTGTTATCTGTCTGTCTGTCTGTCTGTCTGTGTATAGCTACCCTTCCTCTTGTTATCTGTCTGTCTGTCTGTGTATAGCTACCCTTCCTCTTGTTATCTGTCTGTCTGTCTGTCTGTGTATAGCTATCCTTCCTCTTGTTATCTGTCTGTCTCTCTGTCTGTCTGTCTGTGTATAGCTACCCTTCCTCTTGTTATCTGTCTCTCTGTCTGTCTGTGTATAGCTACCCTTCCTCTTGTTATCTGTCTGTCTGTCTGTCTGTGTATAGCTACCCTTCCTCTTCTTATCTGTCTGTCTGTCTATAGCTATCCTTCCTCTTGTTATCTGTCTGTCTGTCTGTGTATAGCTACCCTTCCTCTTGTTATCTGTCTGTCTGTCTGTGTATAGCTATCCTTCCTCTTGTTATATGTCTGTCTGTCTGTGTATAGCTATCCTTCCTCTTGTTATCTGTCTGTCTGTCTGTCTATAGCTATCCTTCCTCTTGATATATGTCAGTCTGTCTGTCTATAGCTATAATTAACCCTTTCTGTACTAGCGAAGTTTTTTGGGTTTATTTTATCTATATTCAGACGGTTTTGTGCAGCTTAATTAAGAAGGACACATGGTAGGTAAAAGGATTACTAGAGATATTCTGTAACTTTTTAATTAGTTGACATCCTGCCTAAGGTAAATATAATCATCCAATAGTTACCAGAATATAATGAAAAGAACGTCACTGGTACTGAATGGATTAATGGATGTATGTATGCATGTATGTATGTATGTATATATGTATGTAATTATGTATGTATAATGTATGTATGTATATTTGTATGTATGTATGTATGTATGCATAGATGCACAGTATGTAGGCTATGAAAGTGTCAGCGCATGCATAATATTAAATCTGTACAGTTATTTGTTTCTGTGTTTTCCTTAAATGTAATCCTCCTCATTTATCTTCTATCCTCTTTTCTTATTCTCTCTCATCCTCCTCCTCTTCCTCTCTTGTCTTATTGTTATCATTATTGTTGCTATTGTTATTATTGTTATTGTGTATTCTGTTGTTGTTGTTGTTATAACTCTTCTTCCTCCTCCTCCTCCTCCTCCTCCTCTTCCTCCTCTTCCTCTTCCTCCTACTTATTCATGTTGGGTTGTTCATGTTGGGTTGTTCATGCTGTGTTGTTCATGTTGTGTTGTTCATGTTGGGTTGTTTGTTGGGTTGTTCATGTTGGGTTGTTCATGTTGGGTTGTTCATGTTGGGTTGTTCATGTTGGGTTGTCCATGTTGGGTTGTTCATGTTGGGTTGTTCATGTTGGGTTGTTCATGTTGGGTTGTTCATGTTGGGTTGTTCATGTTGTGTTGTTCATGTTGGGTTGTTCATGTTGTGTTGTTCATGTTGGGTTGTCCATGTTGGGTTTTCCATGTTGGGTTGTTCATGTTGGGTTGTTCATGTTGGGTTGTCCATGTTGGGTTGTTCATGTTGTGTTGTTCATGTTGTGTTGTTCATGTTGGGTTGTTCATGTTGTATCAATTATGTTGTGTTGTTCATGTTATGTTGTTCATGATGTGTTGTTCATGTTGTGTTGTTCATGTTGTGTTGTTTATGTTGTGTTATTCATGTTGGGTTGTTCATGTTGGGTTGTTCATGTTGGGTTGTTCATGGTGTGTTGTTCATGGTGTTGTTCATGGTGTGTTGTTCATGGTGTGTTGTTCATGGTGTGTTGTTCATGGTGTGTTGTTCATGTTGTATTGTTCATGTTGTATTGTTCATGTGGCGTTGTTCATGTGGCGTTGTTCATGTGGTGTTGTTCATGTTGGGTTGTTCTTGTTGGGTTGTTCATGTTGGGTTGTTCATGTTGGGTTGTTCATGTTGTATTGTTCATGTTGGATTGTTCATGTTGTATTGTTCATGTTGTATCGTTCAATGTTGTATCGTTCATGTTGTATTGTTCACGTTGTGTTGTTCACGTTGTGTTGTTCATGTGGTGTTATTCATGTTGGGTTGTTCATGTTGGGTTTTTCATATTGGGTTGTTCATGTTGGGTTGTTCATGTTGGGTTGTTCATGTTGTGTTGTTCATGTTGTGTTGTTCATGGTGTGTTGTTCATGTTGTTGTGTTCATGTTGTATTGTTCATGTTGCATTGTTCATGTTGTATCGTTCATGTTGTATTGTTCATGTTGTATTGTTCATGTTGCATTGTTCCATATTGTATTGTTCATGTTGTATCGTTCATGTTGTATTGTTCATGTTGTGTTGTTCCATATTGTATTGTTCATGCTGTATCGTTCATGTTGTATTGTTCATGTTGTATCGTTCATGTTGTATTGTTCATGTTGTATTGTTCATGTTGCATTGTTCCATATTGTATTGTTCATGTTGTGTTGTTCCATATTGTATTGTTCATGTTGTATCGTTCATGTTGTATTGTTCATTTTGTATTGTTCATGTTGTATTGTTCATGTTGCATTGTTCCATATTGTATTGTTCATGTTGTATCGTTCATGTTGTATTGTTCATGTTGTGTTGTTCCATATTGTATTGTTCATGCTGTATCGTTCATGTTGTAGTGTTCCATGTTGTACTGCCTCTGTTGTATTATCTGTTGCATTGTTCCACGTTGGGTCGTTCCATGTTGTATTACCCCATGTTGCATTACCCTATGTTGTATTCTATGTTGCATTGTTCTATGTTGGGATAATCCATGTTGTTTTGCTCTCTCTCGGGTGCCTTATAACATGTTACGTTGTCCATGCTGTATTCTTCAATGCTATGTGGTTCTGTGTGGCGTTGGTGTTTCATATGGGAAGTTATTAGTTCTATATGGGCTATTATCCCCTTGACGTGTAGTGACAGTATATTCTGGCTATCATTAGGCGATTGTTTACAGTTTAGAAAGGATCTGTGGGCACTAAAAAGGGTAACAACTATCTCAATTACCTTCCGGCATCCATACACCCTTCCTAATCTGAATAAAAGCATCAATTAATAGCCAGAATAAACTGTCAAAATGCGTCATAATCCTTAAGGAGCGAATGGTATGACCTTCTATGATATGTGTTTCTGTGTGTCGTGTTCTCCTAGCTTGCGTTATTTATGTGTGTGTGTGTGTGTTTTTTTTTTTTTTTTTTTTTTTGGTAGTGTTGTTATGTTCTGTTTGCTCCCTTATCGTTATGTTATCTCCCTTGTCATCACTTAAGTATACAGTATGCATATGTAGCGCTTCTATTATTCATCAGCACTTTCTGTCCCACTCTCCTTCACTCGTGCTTGCTCCTTATCTGACCATCTCTCTCTCTCTCTCTCTCTCTCTCTCTCTATATATATATATATATATATATATATATATATATATATATATAGTATATATATTATCCATTCATCCAACCTCATCACACACACACACACTCACTCACTCACTCACTCACTCACTCACTCACTCTCTCTCTCTCCAACAAACAACCATACCTCTACAAAGCCCTATCGCCTGTTATCAACTTACTCACTCACTCACTCACTCACTCACTCACTCACTCACTCTCTCTCTCTCCAACAAACAACCATACCTCTACAAAGCCCTATCGCCTGTTATCAACTTACCAGGGACGGTTACTCTAAAAATACTTTTCGTCCTTATCGAATATTATGCGCTATGTGTGCACGCATGGCAACGATAATAATGTTATGCGCTATGTGTGCACGCATGGCAACGATAATAATGTATTGATAGAAATAAAAAATAAAATCAGGAAAGTTGATAAAATAAATGTAAATTATTATATTTTTTCCACCAACCAACTTCACTTCTAAACTCAATTAATGAAATCAACAAATACATGTGGCACTCCAAGGACTCGAACCTAGGATACTCACATCGAAATTCCGCGCACTTATGTATTACGCTATCAAGACAGCACTATATTAACAACGTTTCGCTTAGAGCTTCCTTAGGCCAGTGTTCAACACCAGAACATTAGACAAATTAACAGTTTCCTCTCCCATCAGGAAGGAAACAGTAGATTTATGTAAAGTTTGGTGTATAACATTGGCGATAAAGCTCTTAACCCGGGAAGCGCGTAGCTATTGTATTTGAAGTGTCCCGCCAGGCGAAGGTATTTTGGTTCATTCCCGACGAAAATTGTAAGTTTACCATAAATATCGTTATTACTTATTCATATTCGCCTATTATACGTTTAACCCTTTCTTTACCGGAGACGTCTTTTTAAATTTATTCTAGCAAGATTTAGACGATTTTTTGCAGTTTAAGAAGGATCTGTGGTAATAAAAATGGTTAAGGGAGATAGTTTGAAGCCTATTAAATGCTGGAGGCTCTTTTTAAGTTGAATAAAATCGTCTAATAGTAGCCAGAAAAAAAGTTGAAAGAACTGCACGGTAATGAAAGGTTTAATATGAAGATATTAACACGTAACAGCAATAAAACAAGTGAGAATAGTATTTGGGGGGTGAAAAAGACGTATTATTGCCAACCGATCGTATCAGGAGGGGAGAGCCGGCGCAATGTATACCCTCTCCCTCTCACTTTCCGATAGATACTGACGTCTTGCAAGTAAAGTCTCTCTGTTGCTAGGATCTCTAACTGCCTCCCCTGTGACCCTGAGACCGCAGGCGGGAAATTCGCGTCAAAAATTACGCGATAAAAAGGGGAATAAGATAAAAAATAGGTGATAATTGAGCGGGGGAAAAGGAGGGAAAGGAGGGGGGTTTGGACACATGGAGGAGTGATAGTAAGTATGGAGGGGAATTATCTCACTTAATCCCATATTGCTTTGTTTTAAGTGCCAGTGGGATGTTTTGAAAGGCATTTTTTATGAATAACCTCTTAAGAGTCCTGTCGCCTTTCCCGGGTTAAGGGGAGGTTATTCTATTTTATATTTATATTTTCCTATTATTATATATTTTCTTCTAGTTTACTCCCTAGACCTCTATCAAGTTTAAAAAAACACATTTTATATACAGTATGTGTACATTTTTCGGTAGAAAAATGTCACGGCCGAAGGTTGTTTCCTACTAAATTACAGGGTTGCTATCAATCGCCAGGAAAATATCGACACCTAAGTGGCACGAAAGGTGTTAATATTGACAAATAAATGGGGCGAAAGTTCTCAAAATCTCCAAACTAATGGGGTAAACGTCTAACAATCTCATCAGCACGGGCGAGAAAAGAATCCAGATAAATAAGCAATACCTGCCCTTAATGAAGCGATGTGGATAAAGTGCTCCTCCTCACAGGGTGGTTATAGTGGAGAACAGTGGAGGAGGGGCCCTCCACTCCACCCTAGAGTGCCGGTGTACTTAAGGGGGTAGTGCTTGGTTTTTGGTCTATATATTTATTTAGTTATTTATTTTTGAGTTTCCTCGCTAGACCTCTATCAAGCTTAGAAAAACACCCCCTAGACCCCCTTTCAAGATAAATTTGTACATTTATCGGTAGAAAGAAAATTCCCGGCCGAAGGCCGGTTCCTTCTAAAATTAGAGGGTCGCTACCGTTCACCAGGAAAAAAATCGACACCTAAAGGGCACGAAAGGTCTTAAGATTGATACCAAAAAATGAGGCGAAAGGTCTCAAAATCGCCAAATTAATTAGTATCAGCCATATCTAAACAGGATTTCTTAATTTCGAGTGAGATATGCCAACATGTTCCTACACACCCGCCCTATTCAACATCGGACAAACATTATACAGCACAGAGCGACCCAAACGTAATGACAGCTGGGTCATGACTTATTAGACCGACTGTACAGTCTGTCTGTACAGACTGTACAGACTGTACAGTCGGTCTAATAAGTCATGACCCAGCTGTCATTACGTTTGGCTCATTCTGTGCTGTATTAATGTCTGTCAGATGTTGAATATGGTGGGTAAGTGTAGGAATATGTTTGTATATTTCACTCGATACGATGAAATGAAGCTTAGATATTGCTGATACCAATTATTGATCAAAACATAATTAGTGCCGAGACTTCACTTATGAGACCAACGTTTCTGTAGGAAATGGTCTAAATATAACTGGTATCAGCATATAAAGAGACACGTGAGGTACTGAGAAAGGTAATAGGATGCAGGTGTCCCACTTATCACTACGTGGGTACTACTCGCTTTTTATGGACCTCCTTCTCCCTCGAGTGCTTAACATATTCGTTTTTGAGATTTTAAGACGTTCCTTCCATTAGTTTGGCGATTTGAATACCTTTCGCCCCATTTCGTTGTCAATTGCAAGACCTTTCGTGCCATTTAGGTGTCTATTTTTCCTGGCGAGCGATAGCGAGCCTGTAATTTTAAGAGGGACCGGCCTTCGGCCGGGAATTTTTGTTATCGAAAAATGTACAAATTTATCTTGAATAGGGGGTGTTATTTTAAGCTAGATGAAGGTCTAGCTAGAGAAAACCAAACAAATATATTATATACATACTGTTATATAGACCAAAAACCAAGCAGTACTCCCTTACTGGGCCCCTACACGCCCCTCTCTACACTCATGGCTTGGCGTGGGGCTCTAAAGATGGGTTGGTTCAGCTAACATACAAAATAACGAAAAGGCAAAGATGTATTCAGGCTAAGGGGAGATGGGCCGTTTTTCTGATCCCCTTTCTTTCTCATGCTTATTCCCATTAGTTTCGTGATTTTAAGACGTTTGCCTTATTAGTTTGTCGATTTTAAGACCTTTCGCCCCATTTTGATGTCAATATTCAAACCTTTCGTGCCCTTTAGGTGTCGAGGTAAGATTTTACGGTGTGACAGTTACAAGCCCCATCGATGTTTGTGTAGCCTATAGGTATGTTATATAATAGTCTTCAGTCCTATACATGTCCTTCCCTTCGCAAATATATTATAAGGGAGATATAGGGTAAAACACAGAGTCTTGTCTGCATAATGACCTTACAGGTGCGCGATATAGCCCACAATGCAATTTTTTGGGGAGGGAGGCCAACTTGCCGGTTCAGGTGTTCACTGTGCAATGGCCGCCATCTGTATTGCTTGTGCTCCGACACGTTCCTCGATTACAGAACTTACTCATTATAAAAACGAACCTGCAATTAAACTATTACAAGATCACGGTGTCCTCCCTACCTCTATAAAGTGTCCTAAGTGCGGTTCAAATTGTGTGCAACGAAAAGGTTAGGTTAGGTTAGGTTAGGTTAGGTTAGGTTTCTTAGTTAGGTTCATGACAAGGGATCAGCTGGTAGGTATGGGATAAACTAGGGACACATACTAGCTGGTAGGTAAGGGTTATTCTTGTATCCAACGTTCTAGGTTAGGTTACTGTGTTTTTTTACTGCAAAAATCGCTAAACCCGAGCCAAGTTTTGGCAAATGTTGGCTCGGGTTTTCAAATTTTGGGGTTTAATGGGTTTCAAAAAACATGAAAACTCGAGCCAACTTTCAAAATTCAATTACTGGGTTTTGTTTTACTTTGAAAAATGCCAAAAGCCGAGCCAACTTTTTTTCCCAATTTTGGGTTTTTTGTACTCTGGAAAATACCCAAATCCGAGCCAACTTTTGCCAAAACCTGGCTCGGATTTTCACATTTTAACGTTTTCTTACTTTTCTATATTTTATTTTAAGAGTTCTTCCCATATTATGACCATATTATCATGGGGTGGCCATGAACATTAGGCGTTTGTCACGAATCGTTAGGTCAAGTTGCCCGGGCTTGACATCTACCATTAACATTTTGACAGTGCAGGCTCGATCCGTCAACCCGTTGATCAGCAGCCGACGCTCTACTGACTATGTTACGGCTCGCCTTATGGATTTTTTTTTCTTTTGTTCTTACCTTACTCAGGGGACCTTACACTTGCCCAGACAAGTGCTACTTTTATAATACCGTAAATGTCTCACCCCCCCCCCCCCCCCCATACGTTTGTTAATTTTTAGATGAAATACCTGTCCATAATAAATAATATAATAAAAACATATCTACGTCAAAGTCAAGCACATCAAACGTACATTAAGAGTGGTTAGGAGGTCCTTTGACATGTGCTTGACATTATTTATAACTGTTATCTTGCATTCTGTAAACAAACGACGCGATCAACAGAAACTCAGAGCGAAACGAATTATTCGTGAGTTACTTTAGTAAATTAAGGGGGGTGACCTGCTTCTTTTTCTTTCTCCTTTTCTCTCTTAGGCCTACTCTGGCTTGTATCCATTCGGCACCATTCAGCCTGCTGTTTTAAGACGTGGTTCCCCATCCAGGTGTCGATTTCTTCCTGGCGAGCGATAGTTAACTACGTTAAATACGCACACAAATTAAGTAAGAGATGTTAGAGTTAAATATGTTTAATGCAAACAAAGTGTATTAGTACCGGCACGGGTTATGAGGGTTAACACAAAATACATGTTTACCATATTTAGAATAAAGCACACGATTTGGGCATGGCAGGTATGTGAATCTTAGACATCTCTGTTTTAATCAGTGGAACTCTTTGGGATGGTGAACGAAATAAGTGTCTACATTAATTGTTGTTCTTAGCAATGTAATATTATGGCCTCTTTCATAAGTCAACACTCGGGTTCTTTAATCGTTACGGGATTGTTAACAATCTCTCCAACTTTACAATTAGAGACTTAAAATTAGGCCTTACGTACTATATTGAAATTATAATCTTGACTCTTTAACTTCTTATAACTCGAAATGAATGAAAGCAATTGGGCTGACTTTTCTATCATTTGGGAAGAGTCCACCAGGAAATACGTGTGGATATTTACAGCTCGTTTGCTGTAGGCCCTTTTGAGTTACAGAGAGGTCAGGGATCCAGATTATTGTCAAGTTCGTTGGCGCTACCTATACTACCTTTACAGCAACTTAAATGAATATGAGAATAATACACGACAATTAACGTGAAATAGCATTGGTTTGGCTATTTTATCACTTCCCGAGACATAATTTGCACTGTAAACATCAACGTCAGCAATACATATACAATAATAAAGACTAATAATAATGGATTCGGCTTTCGTTTGACACCCTGCTTAGGAGAATATTTATGAGTTGAGAGGTTAAGGGGGGTCACCGACTCTTTCTTTATCTTTCTCTCCTTTTCTCTCTTTCCCTGGCTTGTATCCAATCGGTCCCATTCAACCAACTGCTTTAAGACGTGTATCCCCATCCAGGTGTTGATTTCGATAATCTTCAAGGACACTACATCCGTCTTATTAGAAACAATTTATTGGGGAAAATAGGGACCAATAGACACGCCATATTTTTCTCATTATAGTCCGCATGGAGGAATTTCGTTATCGACACTTGACAAAACCCGATTTCAAAGAAAAATACACCAACAATCTGTCAAAGATGTCAAATAGCGGGGGTGTGGGGGCGGCAGCCCCCACCCATAATACTAGGATAGGTTAGGTAAGGTTGTTAGGTTAGGCTAATGTCCTTGCAAAGGGGTATAGGCTAGTACAAAAGAGTAAAAAGGAAATCAAGCAACAACAGATCTAGTGACCCTTCTAGGCTGCTTGTCCTCCAAAACACTGAGGATCAAGTGTCCAAACAGTGGTTTAGAGTGGGTAAGGGAACATTGGAAAGGGAACTACTGCCCTGGCCTGGTCCGTGGCAGGAATAGGAAGTTAGTAGGGGACATATGGGTTAGTAACTGAGGGGAGGATAAAATAAAGTTATTCATTTACAAACGCAGTCAATCGCGGGTTTGATGCGAGATATTTGTCTAGGCGGAGTTTAAATGAATCAACGGTGCTGCAGTCTATAATGTCTCGGGGAAGCCCATTCCACAAGTTGACAACTCGATTGAAGAAGACATTCTTAGATTCGTGTGAGTTAAAAGATTTACCAATAATTTTGCAACCGTTTCCCCGCGTGTAATTAGATTGGTCGATAGTGAAGTACTTACTACAGTTCATATTGTCGATGCCTTTGATGATTTTGAACACTTGAATTAAGTCACCTCTTAATCTGCGCTGGGTTAAAGGAAATAGATTTAATTCTCTAAGACGCTCTTCGTATGGTTTGTTCTTTAGGCTAGGTATCATTTTAGTAACTCTACGTTGAACTCGTTCTAGCTTGTTTATGTCTTTTTGGTAATAAGGGCACCAGCATTGAACGCAGTATTCCAGAAGAGGGCGGACTAAGGAATAGTAAAGGGTTAGGATAACGTCTTTGGATTTATGCTCAAATGACCTACCTATAAAGCCAATTATTTTGTTTGCCTTCTTAACAACTTCTGAATATTGTTGACTCGGTTTTAGGTTACTCGATATTGTTACTCCCAGATCGGTTTCTCTGTTTACATTCTTAAGCTGAGTGCCATTCATCGAATAGTTTGCTTTCTCATTTAGGTATCCGATATGTAGTACTTTACATTTATCCGCATTGAAAATAATTTGCCATATTTGGGCCCAATGTGACAATTTATCTAGATTGTGTTGCATATCGTCAACTTGTTCTTTTGACAGTACGCTATTTGCAATTTTTGTATCGTCAGCAAATTTTGAGATTGTACAGGTGAGACCCTCATCTATGTCGTTGATGTAAATTAGAAAGAGAATTGGTCCTAGTACCGATCCCTGGGTTACCCCGCTACTTACATTGGTCCATTTAGATGCCTTACCGTTTATGACTACTCTTTGCTTTCTGTTGCTGAGCCAATTTTCTATCCATTTCAACACACCGTCTTGTATTCCATGCGCTTTTAGTTTTAGCAGTAAACGTTTGTGGGGAACTTTGTCAAAGGCCTTTTGAAAATTAAGGTATATAATATCTACAGCTTTACTCTCATCGTAGAGGTTGAGGATATCGTGGAAGAAGTCTAAGAGGTTTGTTAAACAGGAAAGTTTTTTACGAAAGCCGTGTTGAGTATCTTTAAGTATGTTATTTTCCTGTAAGTGATTTACGAGTCTGTCTCTTATGACCGTTTCTAGCATTTTACATACAACTGAGGTTAAGCTAATTGGACGATAGTTACTGGGTAGGGATTTGCTGCCTTTTTTGAATATCGGTGTTATGTTGGCTATCTTCCACTGATCGGGCGAGGGAGAGAAAGTAAACACTAGGATAGCCTATACCTGGTCAGAGGTAAGAAGAAGAGTCCTGATGTAGTCTCCTTGAATGTTACCTTGATTTCTTCCTGGCGAGCGATAGCGAGCCAGCATTGTATGGAGAAATCCGGCTTCGCCGGAGAAATTTTTCTATCGAAAAATTTACAAATTTAGCTTAATGTCAAAACAAAAATATATATATGCTGGTTCGCTCCCACTCGCCAGGAAAATATTGACACCTGGATGGGGGTAAACGTCTTAAATCAGTAGGCTGAATGGGGCCGAATGGATACAAGCCAAAGAGAGAGGGAGAGAAAAAGAAAACAAAAAGCGAGGAATGGGATCCCTTAATTAAGAACTTAATAAGAAGTACAGTCTACGACAGAACTGCTGTCTTGGCCTGAGGCAATGTGTTAGTTCACTCACCTTTTAATAGATGGCACTTTAATCCTTCTAATAAAACGGGGCGGGGTTAATATATAGGTTCGAAGGAGGAGGAGTCAAACGTGTGTGTGTGTGTGTGTTCGAGAACAGCAAGCAGAATAAGTTTATTTTAACATAACACACAGGCTATATTATAAAATTAGCCCATGCCGGATCACAAATAAGTAACACACATCAGGTGTTGCGTTATTTATGGAATTTAATACACAGACAATAAAGTTTCTAACCTTCGCACTTTCCATTCCCCCCTCCTCCCCCTCTCCCTTTCACCCCAACTCTCCTTCTTCACCCGCTTCCTCTCCCCTCCCTCCCACCTCTCTCTCTCTCTCTCTCTCTCTCTCTCTCTCTCTCTCAAGGACATAAAAGATACCTTCTAAAATACGCAGAATAATACTATGCGATTGTTTTGAATTTACATATACATAATCTATTTTGTATTAATTTCACCACACCACCAAACGCCTCCAATGAAATTAATGAAAGCATGTATGTGATCCACCGGGATTCGAACCTGGGTTATCACACACAGATTTTTAGACACCTTAACCATTACACCACCAAGACGGTTAAAGGTTTATGCACACGCCTACGACTTATGAAATAAATAATAAATGTTAGGGATGACAACAGTAACACATATATTGATTAGGTATAGGATAACTAGCGAGGCAGCGAACAACACCTGTTAATCGCCGCCTCGCTAGATATCCTATTCCTAATTAAGCTACGATTCCCGAAGAACACGCCTATATTTGTTTATATATATATTAAGTGTAACAATAACACTTAGGATTTACGTTATTTGTGTTGGCTTAAGGAATAAGTTGGATAATACATATAATTATGACCTCCACAATTTGTAATGTTTGAGGAGACGGCGCTTCAACCTTTCTCCTCTGTCCATCACATTCAAGCACCAACCCACCCACACCAACACAGGATACAAAACAGACACACACACACACTCACACCCAATAACATAAAACGCACATCACATACATGATCACATACAACGTAATGGGCACAAATCACTCGCACATGATAACATAAAACGCACACACACACACACACACACACACACACACACACACACTGGTCCAGGCAAACTAGAAAAGGTATTAGCATTATTGAGGCGATGCTGCTGTCTTCAGTGCGTGCCATGGCCATCCTGAGCCTTACGACGTATACAGACTAATAACACACATAACAAAGCCACTACAACAACTTCGTCTCTCTCCAACACCCCTTCTCCCCTCTCTACACTCTTCAGAAAATAGGAAAAGTAGAAAGTAGCTACGAGGTGCCGTTGTGAAGGCTTATCCTTCAATACCTTCGCCTGACCTGACCCCCTCCGGGGTTTAGCTGGTCCACAAGGGTGTGTGACATGAACCCAATAGAGAATTTGTGGGCCATCATGTCACGGAGTGGAATGTGGTCCAGGTTAGAATTGGAAAGGGCGGGAGGAGTGGGATCGGGGGGCAGGGGGGGGGGGGGGAATCCGTCGCCGCCCTAATATAAGTTGGAAAATGTTTAAATCAGCTCCAACGAGAATACAGGAGGTAGTTGATGCAGCTTGTGGGTGGAGATCATATTGATTTCATAAATATAAATTGTAAATGTTTAAATTTAAGATCCCTTTATATTATGTATTATATAATGTGTATGTGTTTCCAATGTTCACCGTAACATAATGATGGTGAAATAATACATATTAAATTCAATTCAAGGTAACATACACAGAGCTATAGTATACTTTTAATTATGTTTGGACGATAATTTAAACAATACGAAGACAAATATAAAAGCCTAAACAATTTACAGTATATCAACTTTAAAACAACATAACAAGATTGCTTGGATTATCGTTAATTGTTCAATTTGATGACTTACTTTATAGTAAATCATTACAATGGGTAACGCCGAACTGTTTACTGATAATCGGAAGCCACAGTAATTAAGCTAGTAATTAAGAATCCACTGAGAAAAGTATAATGCAATAATCATAGCGTGTCATATTACATGTTAAGGTAATATGTAATATGACATGTAATATTACATGTTGTTGTTGTTGTTGTTCCCCAAGCTGCCTGGCCGAACAGCCCCAAGGCTCCGAGCACGGCCATATCCGAGCGCCCCCACAGAACTCCCCCTGCCGACCACAATAAAGCCTGGGTGACCGAAGCCACTCCATGGCGGGGAGCTGAGGAGGGTGCGGAAACGCCCGGGAAACCAAAGCCCCGCCCAGGGCCCTGTGCCCCTCAGCAATTATGAAGAGAAAGTTGAGGGGCAAGGGAAAAATGTGACGCTTTGGCTTCCAATCTTGGTAGATTGGGAGGTCAATCCACGGAAGAAACGCCGTCACTCGAGATCTAGAAAATATATAAGTAAAAGGAACAAGTCAGAGTAAGCTATGGGTATGGCAGAGATCGCTCAGTTCTCACTCTGATAGACCAGCCCATCACCAATAGACCAGCCCATCACCATGTAATATTACATTTTAAGGTAGGCGGGTGCCCAACCCCGAAAGGGGTTGAAATAGGGGAGCTATCCCCCCCGCCAAAGGCGGCTTTCTAGGGCCTTTCCTAGCTGATGCTTAGAGGATTGGGTTCTAGTCATGTAGTGATGGGCTGGTCTATCAGAGTGAGAACTGAGCGATCTCTGCCATACCCATAGCTTACTCTGACTGTTCCTTTTACTTATATATTTTCTAGATCTCAAGTGACCTCTTCCGTGGATTGACCTCCCAATCTACCAAGATTGGAAGCCAAAGCGTCACATTTTTCCTTTGCCCCTCAACTTTCTCTTCATAATTGCTGAGGGGCACAGGGCCCTGGGTGGGTCTTTGGTTTCCCGGGCATTTCCGCACCCTCCTCAGCTCCCCGCCATGGAGTGGCTTCGGTCACCCAGGCTTTATTGTGGTCGGCAGGGAGGGTTCTGTGGGGGCGCTCGGTTATGGCCTTGGCCTTGCACGGGGCCTTGGGGCTGTTCGGCCAGGCAGCTTGGGGAACAACAACAACAACAATAACATGTTAAGGTAGATTATGAATTGGTCAACCACAGTGCTGTGAATAGTGGTATGGAAGAAAACAATATTTACTCTAATATGAAAATGTGTTTTTATTACAAAAAACAAAAAAAACGTTGCGGCTCATCTAAAGTGTTTTCTCTAACTGGGCCGATATTATCTTGTCTTTATGATATATATATTTGGTTATAATTTGGTCCAAGCTAGATTACAATGTGATCCAACTTGTCTTGATGCGTGGATTGCAACATCCCGTTTCAATTACTTATATATTTATACGATTGTATACACTAACCAGGACGCCAAGGTTGGCAACTTTGAGTGTTTTGCAACGGAGCATACTGTATATATTTATTCCTATAACACATTGTATAAGGTAAATAATAGAATACGAGTTAATAATTGAGAATCAGTAGAGGTAAAAAGAACAGTATTATTAAAACACCAAAGATTTTTTTATGGACAGCTTTGAACACGACGATGAGGTAAATTATATATTCGGTTAGGAGAGAGAAGGGGGAGAGAAAAAGAGAGAAGGGGGGAGATAGGGGAAGGCAGCAGAGAGAAGGGGAGGAGGGGGGAATGGGAAGTTCGAAGGATAGAAACTTGATTGTCTGTATATTAAATTCCATAAATAACGCAACACCTGATGTGTGTTACTTATTTGTGATCCGGCATGGGCTAGTCTAATAATATAGCCTGTGTGTTATGTTAAAATAAAGTTATTCTGAGTGCTGTTCTAGAACACACACACACACACACACGTTTGACTCCTCCTCCTTCCAACCTCTATATTAACCCCGCCCCCTTTTATTAGAGGCGATTAAAGGGCCATCTATTAAAAGATAAGTGAACTAACACATTGCCTCAGGCCATGACAACAAGTTCTGTCGTAGACTGTACAGTTGTGGACATAAATTTCAGTACAATTTTTAGAGGCACTGACCACTGTCGAACCATTTTGATAAACTTGCTTGAATCACAAAAATCACTTGCCTGAGATTCACTATTGAACGTTGTAATTTTTTTCGTTTTCTATGTCATTATTAAGTGTTCCAGTATTCCTGTCCGCGATGTACAGTCGGCCTAATAAGTTATGTCTCGGCACCAATTATGTTTTGATCAATAATTGGTATCAGCAATATTTACACATGGTTTCTTCTTTTTGAGTGAGATATACAAACAGGTTCCTACACTTACCCACCCTCTTCAACATCTGGCAGACATTAATACAGCACAGAGCGAGCCAAACGTAATGACATCTGGTACATGACTTATTAGCGCGACCGTACACTCCACGAAATAAATCCGGGCCCAATATGAACTCTCGAACTGCAAATTAAACCTTCGAAACGTAAATATTAAGTAAAGAAACGAATGAGAAGATTCGTTTCATATCGGGATGGCATCGAATACTTAGCCCCTAACTCATGTCGTTGAGTGTTCAGTACAATCACCTACAATGAAAAGTTATATAATTTGTATTGAACATTATTAACATGTTATTATAATATTTTGAAATATTTCCTTCAAACACATGTTATAATAAGTGTTTTCCATCATAGAATGTTGATCGTCTCAATGTTATCAAGTAGTAATGAACAGTACACTCTACCAAAAAAACAATCTTTACAATGGTGAGCAGTAGAAACTTGTGTGAACGAAATATAGCAGCCGATACGCAAGTATTATCAAAAGATTTCGAATCACTTCCAGAATATTTAGAGAGTTGGTGTAAAGATTGTTTTTTGGTCGAGTGTACCAGTTACTTGTGCAGGCGATTGTGCCTAAGCTGAATACAATAATCGAAAGTTAGCCATAACGCATTATACTAATGAAATACTGTACTTATACAAACAAAGAGATAACTTTATGAACCTTAGAACGCAGACACGTAGAGATGGATTACCCCCGTCGTGAGAGAGGGGGTCCAAATGTCGGGAGAGTTGCGTTATGTGCGTGTGTCTACCTCGAGTGTTGGACGGTAACTAAGCAATCCTGGCCAGGACACAGCTGATATAGTAGTATACGGTCGGGGGCATACATATGTGCAGTCATTCATAAAAATCGTGGCCCTTTTTATAGTCTCTCTGTAATTACAACCACCGGGATTTACTACTGGGTGTATTTTGTTCTACAGTAATTGTATAGAATTAATCCTTATACAATTACATTCATAAAACAATTTCCTCAGATATACCTGCATTTAGGAAATGGTGAGTAGTCCAGGGATTTTTTTAAGTGATTGTACAGCTTCATTCATTATCGTGTGCACGGCTGCCGGGCGTATTGTTCCTTTCATGGCCATGTTTGACTGAGCTGATTTTGCAAAAGCCATAAATAATTGTCAATTTGATCTAATGATATATATATATATATATATGCAGATTTTATGCAGATTTGGAAGCATCTACAAGAATCAAATTGGTTAAAACATAGACTACAGTAGATCTGGACTGGACACGAAAATGGTACTTTGCAGTAGGGGATCCAAAATCGGAGAACGAACCCCCAAGTTCGAATCTCGAAACCGCGAAAATTTTATATTTTCGCGGTTTCGAGGTTCGAACTTGGGGGTTCGTTTTCCGATTTTGGATCCCTTACTGCAAAGTTCCATTTTCGTGTCCAGTCCAGATCTACTGTATTCTATGGTTAAAACTATCTCAATTGTCTCGTAGACTCCCTCTGACCCTGTCTAAAATAAAAAATAAAAAATCGTCCATAGCCATTCAGATTAGCATGTCAAAGAGCATCATCGGTACTGAAAGGGTTACAGTTTATGTCAAAGAGCGTCATCGGTACTGAAAGGGTTTACGTTTGATGAATATTTGATGACGTCCAAAACTATCCCCACCCCCCACCCCCCCACCCCCATTCAGCCTACTGTTTTAATACGTTTACCCCCATCCAGGTGTGAATATTTTCCTGGCGAGCGGTAGCGAGCCAGCATATATATAATTTTGTTTTGACAGCAAGTTAAGTTTGTACATTTTTCGATAGAAAAATTTCTCCGGCGAAGCCGGATCTCTCCAAACAAAGCTGGCTCGCTATCGCTCGCCAGATAGAAATCGACACCTGGATGAGGGTAAACGTCTTAAAACAGTTGGCTGAATGGGGCCGAATGGATACAAGCCAGGGAAAGAAAAAAAAAGGAGAGAAATATAAAACAAAAACGGTAACCCCCTTAAACAATTAAAGGATGCGAGTCCCGGTCATGATAAAATCACTATATTCATGTTTTAAGAATAATATTGACATTTTATCCAGTATCATTTCGTCTCTTTGTAACATGTCTTTGTCCAGTGGGCACTTTCCGACTATGCACAAAATAGCCAGAACAAAATATAAATAAAATGAAATAACGATCCTAGCAATATCAATAACCATCGTCCAGTATCTGTTCTTACGGCCATGAGCAAGATATTCTATCTATCTATCTATATGCTCAGGCCCAATCCCCATTTTGGGGGTAGCCGACTCAAGACAGAGCAAGAACAGGGAAAACACAAAAACAACATAAAACAACAAATAAACACAGATAAAAAGCACAAACTCACATACATCCAGGCCACCCAGGAGAAGACCCAGAGACCAGGGTCACCAAGGTCGCTCCAGCACTCCCCCGGCCCCCGACCACCCGGAGAGGTTCCGATCTCGGCAGGCAGACATGCAGCGGAGCCAAAGCCACAAGCCCTCCCACCACACTTCCAGGCGCACCCTTCATATTAATCGTCTCCCCGGGCCAGGCACCTGATGGACTATTCTCTAGTCCAACTTGCGCCAGACCCCTTACTCCAAATGACCACGTGTTCACTCAACTATTCACAAGCATTCTCCATTCACTCCTGTCCACCACCACTTCCCCTGCCTGATCTATAGTCATTCCTCTATCATCCAAAGCCTTTCTTACACAGTCTCTCCATCTCACTGGGGGTCTTCCTGCCCTTCTATCTCCCCTTGTACCTGACTCACATATTCTCTTTGTAAGCCTTTCATCTCCCATTCGTTCAACATGAGCATACCAGCTCAGCACCCTTCTGTCCACTCTGGCTGACAAATGTTCCTGCTGCCCCACTCTCCTACGTATCTCTTCATTCCTCAATCTGTCTCTACGAGTAACTCCACACATACTCCTCAAGCAGCTCATCTCCATCACATCCAGCCCTCTTTTCTCCTTTTTCTTCAGAGCCCATGTCTCAGCCCCATACATCACTGTTGGCACAACAATTCCTTGATACAGTGCACTTTTTACTTTCACTCCGAGATTTCTCGTCTTCCACATACTTCCCATTGCTCCGAAAACCTTCCTTCCTTCACACACTCTCTGTTTTACCTCCACTTCCATACCTCCACTCCTGCTTATCGTTCCTCCTAGATATTTAAAACACTCTACTTGTTCCAATATTTCCCCATCCAGCCTCACATCTAGATTCACCCTATGCTCTCCCCTATTACACACCATTACTTTACTTTTATTGACGTTCACCTTCAGTTTCCTCCTTCCACAAACCACACCAAACTCTTTGACTACCCGCTGCAGTTTCTCATCAGAATCCGCCACCAATGCTGTGTCATCATCAAACAGCAACTGATTCAACTCCCAATCTCTACCATTCTTCCCTACTAAACCCAATCCTCTTCCCATAGTTCTCCTTTTCACCTCCCTCACCACACCATCCATAAACATATTAAACAGCCATGGTGACATTACACAACCCTGTCGCAAACCTACCTTTAGATAGGTTTGGATATTGGAAAAACAAAATTGTTGACAATAGACTTTTTCAATACTTACATCCTAATGCAATATTGTCTAGCAACCAGTATGGATTTAGAGCTAGTATGAACACGGAAGGAGGGATGGTTCACTTTTTGGGCGATTTTTGCATGTATTCGTTATTTTTCTAGTTTCCTCCCTAGACCTCCATCAAACTTAAAAAAAATATCCATTAGATCCCCCTTCTAGATTAATTTGTACATTTTTCGGTAGAAAAATTTCCCGGCCGAAGGCCGGTTCTTCCAACATTACAGGCTCACTATCGTTCGCCAGGGAAAAAATCGACACCCAAATACGGAAATGGCTTCTTTAGATTTTGTAGTAATGTCCTACAAGGAATTGATAATAATGAATCAACCTTGTTTTTAGATTTAAGGGGTAAGAACATAAGAACATAAGAAAATGGGAGTCTGCAGAAAGCCGATTGGCCCACACAAGGCAGATCCCTCTGACACCCAACCCCAATTACAAGGCCTAATTAAAACAAAACAAAACAAACAAACACAAAAACTATATTACATGATATGTTAAAGTGTTTCATATTGTCATGGCCTTTAGTGCACGAATTATCTCCAGATATTTAACAAGGATATAACAACCCTGCTAGCCATCAGAGTATATTTAACAAGGATATAACAACCCTGCTAGCAGTCAGAGTATATTTAGCAGGGATATAACAACCCTGCTAGCCATCAGAGTATATTTAACAAGGATATAACAACCCTGCTAGCCGTCAGAATATATTTAGCAGAGATATAACAACCCTGCTAGCCATCAGAGTATATTGAACAAGGATATAACAACCCTGCTAGCCATCAGAGTATATTTAGCAGGGATATAACAACCCTGCTAGCCGCCAGAGTATATTTAGCAAGGATATAACAACCCTGCTAGCCGTCAGAGTATATTTAGCAGGGATATAACAACCCTGCTAGCCGTCAGAGTATATTTAGCAAGGATATAACAACCCTGCTAGCCGTCAGAGTATATTTAGCAGGGATATAACAACCCTGCTAGCCATCAGAGTATATTTAGCAAGGATATAACAACCCTGCTAGCCGTCAGAGTATATTTAGCAGGGATATAACAACCCTGCTAGCCGTCAGAGTATATTTAGCAGGGATATAACAACCCTGCTAGCCGTCAGTGTATATTTAGCAAGGATATAACAACCCTGCTAGCCGTCAGAGTATATTTAGCAGGGATATAACAACCCTGCTAGCCGTCAGAGTATATTTAGCAGGGATATAACAACCCTGCTAGCCGTCAGAGTATATTTAGCAGGGATATAACAACCCTGCTAGCCGTCAGAGTATATTTAGCAGGGATATAACAACCCTGCTAGCCGTCAGAGTATATTTAGAAGGGATATAACAACCCTGCTAGCCGTCAGAGTATATTTAGCAGGGATATAACAACCCTGCTAGCCGTCAGAGTATATTTAGCAGGGATATAACAACCCTGCTAGCCGTCAGAGTATATTTAGCAGGGATATAACAACCCTGCTAGCCGTCAGAGTATATTTAGCAGGGATATAACAACCCTGCTAGCCGTCAGAGTATATTTAGCAGGGATATAACAACCCTGCTAGCCGTCAGTGTATATTTAGCAAGGATATAACAACCCTGCTAGCCGTCAGAGTATATTTAGCAGGGATATAACAACCCTGCTAGCCGTCAGAGTATATTTAGCAGGGATATAACAACCCTGCTAGCCGTCAGAGTATATTTAGCAGGGATATAACAACCCTGCTAGCCGTCAGAGTATACTTAGCAAGGATATAACAACCCTGCTAGCCGTCAGAGTATATTTAGCAGGGATATAACAACTCTGCTAGCCATCAGAGTATATTTAACAAGGATATAACAACCCTGCTAGCCGTCAGAGTATATTTAGCAGGGATATAACAACCCTGCTAGCCGTCAGAGTATATTTAGCAGGGATATAACAACCCTGCTAGCCGTCAGTGTATATTTAGCAAGGATATAACAACCCTGCTAGCCGTCAGAGTATATTTAGCAGGGATATAACAACCCTGCTAGCCGTCAGAGTATATTTAGCAGGGATATAACAACCCTGCTAGCCGTCAGTGTATATTTAGCAAGGATATAACAACCCTGCTAGCCGTCAGAGTATATTTAGCAGGGATATAACAACCCTGCTAGCCGTCAGAGTATATTTAGCAGGGATATAACAACCCTGCTAGCCGTCAGAGTATATTTAGCAGGGATATAACAACCCTGCTAGCCGTCAGAGTATACTTAGCAAGGATATAACAACCCTGCTAGCCGTCAGAGTATATTTAGCAGGGATATAACAACCCTGCTAGCCGTCAGAGTATATTTAACAAGCATATAACAACCCTGCTAGCCATCAGAGTATATTTAGCAGGGATATAACAACCCTGCTAGCCGTCAGAGTATACTTAGCAAGGATATAACAACCCTGCTAGCCGTCAGAGTATATTTAGCAGGGATATAACAACTCTGCTAGCCATCAGAGTATATTTAACAAGGATATAACAACCCTGCTAGCCATCAGAGTATATTTAGCAGGGATATAACAACCCTGCTAGCCATCAGAGTATATTTAACAAGGATATAACAACCCTGCTAGACATCAGAGTATATTTAGCAGGGATATAACAACCCTGCTAGCCATCAGAATATATTTAGCAGGGATATAACAACCCTGCTAGCCATCAGAGTATATTGAACAAGGATATAACAACCCTGCTAGCCGTCAGAGTATATTTAGCAGGGATATAACAACCCTGCTAGCCGCCAGAGTATATTTAGCAGGGATATAACAACCCTGCTAGCCGTCAGAGTATATTTAGGAGGGATATAACAACCCTGCTAGCCGTCAGTGTATATTTAGCAGGGATATAACAACCCTGCTAGCCGTCAGAGTATATTTAGCAAGGATATAACAACCCTGCTAGCCATCAGAGTATATTTAGCAGGGATATAACAACCCTGCTAGCCGACAGAGTATCTAAAGAGCGAGAAGGAGATGTTGTGACTTCTGTTTGTCAGTGTACAGTACCTGTATTTTCGCTACAGAACACGAACACAAATTAAGGGGGGATGAACCGTTTTTCTGGACCACTATCTCCCTCATGTTTAGCCCCATTAGTTTTCAGATGTTAAGATGTTTGCCCCATCAGTTAGTCGATTTTAAGACCTTTCACCCCATTTTTTCGGCAATATTTAGACCTTTCGTGCTATTTGGGTGTCGATTTTTTCCCTGGCGAACGATAGTGAGCCTGTAATGTTGGAAGGTCCGGCCTACGGCCGGGACATTTTTCTACCGAAAAATTTACAAATTGATTTAGAATGGGGATCTAATGGATTTTTTTTTAAATTTGATGGAGGTCTAGGGAGGAAACTAGAAAAATAACGATTACATGCAAAAATCGCCCAAAAAGTTAATTATACTAAATTTGGTGAGTACCTTTATCTGATACCTGACTAGATACCACGACTCCCGCTGCAGACCTAGGCCTACCCGCTCTGTTTATGGCAGTGATAATAAACCCAGCCACAACTAATGCAATAATCTAAGGACTTTAAGGGGAGGAAGACCGTTTTTCTGGACCCCCTTCTCCCTAATGTTTAGCCCCACTTGGTTTGAGATTATAAGACGTTCGGCCCATTAGTTTGGCGATTTTAACACCTTTCGCCCCATTTCGTTGTCAATTTTAAGACCTTTCGTGCCATTTAGGTGTCGATTATTTCCTGGCAAGCGATAGCGAGCCTGCAAATTTAAGAGGAACCGGCCTTCGGCCAGGACCTTTTTTTTATCGAAAAATGTACAAATTTATCTTGAAGGGGGGTCTAGGGGGTGTTTTTCTAAGCTTGGTGGAGGTCTAGGGAGGAAACTAAAAAAACATAATTATGAATAAATTAATTAATAGACCAAACAAACGGCCAGTCTCCCCTTAAGACAGCTGAACATTGCCCAACAGACTTGAATTTGGTATTTACAGTAGTGCCAGCAATAGAATGTATAGGCTGTCGTATAAACCAAAACTACGCATTCAAAGAGTTTATAATGTCCTCCGTTTATAATGTTCTCCGTTTTGCATGTCGTACTTGATCTGGAGCATAATTTCCATACGTTTCGAAATCTAAAGCGATGAATAGAGGCGTGTGTGGGTGTGTTGGGGGAGGGGGGGGGGGGGAGTTGTCATCCAGTGGTAACCAAGAATTGACATATAGAGATGTAACCATTCGGGTACTAAATGAATGTATACTGACCGAGTTTCGTCAACATCCATTCATTCGTTTTTTTAGGTAGTTTGCGAACACACACACACACACACACACACACACACACACACACACACACACACACATATACTGTATATATATAAGACATCAATTCAGGAACAACCAGACCAAACAAACAAAAAACATAAAAAATATAAAATAAATACAAATCTCAACATTTCAGCAATATATAGTCCAATAATATATATCTCGCTAGTATACTTCCTTAAGTTTAGTTCTATGTGTATGAAGGAGACAAAAGGCAAAGGTACCTGTGACAAGTGTCTCCCCTAAAGTTGAAAGAGTGACAGGGAGCCATATTCAAGGTACGTTGAAATCAATATGTCTGGAAACAATGAGCTTGAAGCAGATTAAGTCATAGGGTGAGGGAGGGACAGACTGAGGGAAAGAGTTCCAAAGCTTACTTATTGAGTAGAAGAAAGACTGGGACAATCAGTCCATTCCTGGGTTAGAGAGCTGGACATAATAGGGGTGGGAGTGTGTTGAAAGGCGGGTGCCCCCCACTCTTCGTAAGGGAGGAGGTATACACTGAGAAAGCTCTGAAGAACATTGATTATTGTAATAGAGGTAGAAAAGTGAGAGAGATACAACATTGCGGCGTGTAAAGAGAGATAGATTGTATGGAGTTATAAGAGAAAGTGAGTTGATGACACGAAATGCTTTTGACTCTACCCGTTCGAGGAGTGGGGTATACTTGGAACCTCCCCACACATGCAAACAATACTCGATACATGGGTGCACTGTCCCTCTATACAGAGCGAGAAGCTGTGTGCAGATGAAGAACCCACAGAGACAGTTGAGCACACCTAACTTCTGGGAAGCTGATTTAGCAAGAGTGGTAATATGATCTTTCCAAGAAAGGCCAGAAGAAAATGAAACACCAAGAATACTGAGAGCAGATGCGGGTTGATTTATGTATTGTTGAAGCATAAGGGATAGTTGTGTGGCAGATGGTGATGGGTAGATAGATGGAGAAATTTGGTTTTGGAAGCATTGAAAGTAAAAAGATATTCTCTGCCCCAGTTGGAAATAGTTGAAAGATCAGAAGAAAGGTGTGCAATGGCCTCATCACGTGAGTTTTGAAGTGATTGAACGGTGGGTTGTTGTGGGAAACTAGTTGAATTGTGTAAGGTAGAGTTATCAGCATATGAGTGGATAGGACTAGAGGTACAGCTGAGAAGATCATTAATGTATATTAGAAAGAGATCTGGAGATAGGACAGAACCCTGAGGAACACCAGAGTTGATAGGTTGAGGTAGTGAGTGATGGCCATCCACAACTGCATCTATGGAATGGCCAGAAAGGAAATTAGAGACAAAGGCACAGATGGAGGGATAGAAACTGAAGGAGGGTAGTTTAGACATTAGAGATTTGTGCCAGACTTTATCAAAGGCTTTCGATATGTTTAGCGCACTAGAGAAGGTCTCACCGAAGTCCTGAAAGGAAGATGAAATAGAATATAATCAGTAGAGCGGCCCTTAAGGAAACTATGCTGGCAATCTGAAAGTAGATTATGAGAAGACAAATGCTTAGCAATTTTTGAATTAAGAATAGTTCAAAAACTTTATAGATGCAAGAAATTAGAGCAATTGGACGATAGAGGGTTGAGAGCGGTCACCCTTCTTTGGGACAGGTAGAATGAGAGCAAACTTCCAGCAAGAAGGAAAGGTGTTAGATGAAAGACAGAGACGAAGGAGTTTGCCTAGGCAAGGAGTCAGCAATGCAGAACAGTTTTTTAGTACAACAGGAGGCACACCATCTGGTCCGTATGCCTTCTTAGAGAGGGCAGAAAGTACATCCGTAAAAGAGATTATAATATTAGGCATAAGTAGGAGAAATGGGGTTGGACACGGGGGAATAGCACCGGAATCATCTAAGGTGGAGTTTTTAGCAAAAGTTTGAGCGAAGAGTTCAGCTTTGTCACAGGAAGACGTGATGGAACGGACAGAATGGAAAAGAGGAGAAAAGACGAAGAAGTAAAATTGTTGGAGAGGTTTTTGGCTAGATGCCAGAAAGCTTTGGAAGAGCTAGAGTTGGAAAGTTCAGAACATTTGTTATTGATGAAAGAGTTTAGGGTGAGTCGGAAAACAGATTTGACTTGTTTTCGGGCAGACACATAAAATTACGAGATTCTTGAGTTTGAAGGCGATGTTACCGTTTGAATGCTTCTTCCTTATTGCTGACAGCATAAGAACAAGTGTGAGTACACTAAAATTTGTTTGCATTAGACTGAGAGAAATAAAATAAAATGTATGCCTCCATGCCCGTTATAATCTCCTCGGTAAAGCGCTCGGCACATTCCGAGGGTCCCCCCGGGCCAAGCTAAAATCATTCCATAGGATATAAAAAAATACTGCCGAAGAGTCTCTCAGTCGGCAGCGCTAAAATGCCATAAGAGCCGGCTGGGAGAATCAGATGGCCGTACTGGAGAGATCGGACAGGTACCAGAGATAATTGTTTTCATTGTGTTTCATGTTTCTTATAAAATAAAGATAATAGTGTCAAGAAAAGTGATTATTACAGTAATTTATTAGAACAGTTAATGACCTTAACCCTCGTCCGACGGCGATGTTTGTAACTTTTACGACCTGTGTGGCGGGCAGATTTACCCTAAACGAGCAACATTCCATGCTCTTTTTCATGCATAAACAAGAGCCAGAGCGTAATAGAATTATGTATTCGTGAAAGGGCGCTAATAGAGCTTTCCAATGACACCTGAATCATCCTTGTACGACAATGGGTTCGCTTGCAACCATGTTGCAACGCGAGTACAAAAACCCTAAAATACGGTAATTTCCCGAGATTTTACCCTATATAGCGAGACGAGGGATATATACAAATGTTGTGGTGATATCAGTGGCGAGACTGGGTCCACGCTGAACGGTCAGAGCCCGCCCGCGCTCCTCCCACCCCATGTGACTCTCTCATATTGCCGATAATGTGCGCAACATTCCTTGCTACTTAAGTTGTCAGCCGCCTTTGGGCCTAGGTTCTCTAATGTTACTTAAGTCGTCAGCCGTGAATTAAGGGTTAAGGGTGTTGTCAACTTTCCATGGCCGACAACAACATTTCTAGGATATTTTTCAATGGTATCGGAAACTACACTAAATATAAAGTGAAGTATTTCAAAATGTTACATTACATGTTGCCAGACCAATGTTGAGGATAAATTTAATGTTAAGTGGGGAAATGGATATTTTATTTTATCCATTTATTTATTAACAACCATCCCCCTTTAAAGGTAGGGGTGCATGGGTTGAGGTAAACATGGAATAATAATCGCCAACCTTCACATAATTATCTTGCAAAATGCAATGGCACTGAAATCATTATTTACAATGGTATAAAGGATTTTGTGGATCCAGACCTGTGACGTCATAGTGACGTCACACCAGTATCCTTATCGTGGACTGGATGGTGGACTTACACTCCTATGACGTCACAGGTTCGGTTTATACGACCCACTCAATTCTTTATACCATTGTTAATCATTATTTCGGTGCCATTGCATTTTGCAGGATAATTATGTGTAGGTTGGCGACTATTATTCCATGTTTAACTCAACCCATGCACTCCCACCTTTAAGGGAAAAAATGCTCATGATAACAGCCTAAGTTTAGTGGTGATGGGCTGGTCTATCAGAGTGAGAGTTGAGCATTCTCTGCCATATCCATAGCTTACTCTGACTGTTCCTGTCGCTTATATATTTTCTAGATCTCAAGTGGCGGCGTCTCTTCCGTGGATTGACCTCTCTACTGCCAATCTAGAGGCTGGCAGACTGGGAAACAAAGCGTCATATTTTTCCTTTGCCCCTCAACTTTTCCTTCATAATTGTTGAGGGGCACAGGGCCTTGGGCGGAGCTTTGGTGTCCCGGGCGTTTCCGCACCCTCCTCAGCCCCTCGCCTGGGAGCGGCTTCGGTCACCTGGGCTTTCTTAGTGGTAAAGCTGGGAGGGTTCTGTGGTAATGCTTAGTTATGGCCTTGGCCTTGCTTGGGACCTTGGGGCTGCTCGGCCAGACAGCCTGGGAAACAACATTAACAACAGCCTAAGTTCAGGGTGTTGTTGATGTTAGTAAGATTAAGGGGAAACAGACCGTTTTTCAAGTCCTCTTCCTCCCTAATGTTTAGCCCCACTAGTTTTGAGATTTTAAGACGTTGGTTCCATTAGTTTGGGGATTTTCAGACCATTCACTCCATTTCATTGTCAATTTTAAGGCCTTTCGTGCCATTTAGGTGTCGATTTTTTCCTGGCGAGCGTAAGCGAGCCTGAAATTTTAAGAGGAAGCGGCCTTTGGCCAGGACATGTTTCTACCGAAAAATGTACAAATTTATCTTGAAGGGGGGGGGGGGGGGTCTAGGGGGTGTTTCTAAGCTTGATGGAGGTCTAGCAAGGAAACTAAGATATATAGGAATAAATGAATTAATAGACCTAAAACAACGGTCTGTCTCCCCTTAACCACAACCCTCTCCATACCTGTATTTAGAGAGTTGTGGCTTAACCCTTACAGTACCGGTCACTTTATATTCTGGCAACCTTTAGACGATTTTATTCAGGTTAGGAAGGCCGTCTACCCGTTAAAAGGCTACCGACAATCTCAATCAATCTTTTTAGCTACCATATATCCTTCCTAAGCTTCGTAAAAATCGTCTAAATACTACTGGAATCCAATACTAAAGACGCGTCGCCAGTACAGCAGCAGGGGTAAATAAACAAGATAGAGAAAGTGTGTCAACCTCTATAAAAGATCGTAAAGAATTCCAGTGGAGATACGTCATGGTAATCTCTCTCTCTCTCTCTCTCTCTCTCTCTCTCTCTCTCTCTCTCTCTCTCTCTCTCTCTCTCTCTCTCTCTCTCTCTCTCTCTCTCTCTCTCTCTCAGTTAGCAAGGAATTAATTTAAAATTCGAAAACTAATGGGGCTAAACATGAAGGAGATGGGGTTCAGAAAAAAAAAAAAAAAAAAAAAAAAAATCCCATTAAGCAATTGATTCTGAGATGGCCTTCCCAAACTTAATAACCTGATGATGGCTATAATATTTATTTAAATATACGTTAGGGGTACCTGTTTTTGCAAATAAAACACCTTTTACAACAAATGGGGATGTTACGAGGCGTGTCAACATTGCCAACTTGCGAGTTTCGTTCTATAACAAAGTTGGAGCTGTAGTCAACGATATTTAACAGAATGTACAGCTAAAATACGGTCGTAGTACATTTATACATATATAAAACCTAATTCAACAAAACATTTATCCATCAGAAACGTAAACTATTATTGCATTTCTCTTTAATATCTATGTTCACGGCTCCAACTTCCTTATAGCCTGAGCTCGCAAGTGGTTAATTGTCCTACATCTGACAATCATCATTCAGAAGTTCAAGCCAAAAAAAGGACTTCCAATTCAACCCATAATATAATATTAAGGGAGCCCACCTCGCTTATGTTCTCTTTCTCTCCCTCTCACTTTGGCTTGTATCCATTCGGCCCCATTCAGCCTACTATTTTAAGACGTTTACCCCCCATCCAGGTGTCAATATTTTCCTGGCGAGCAGTAGCGAGCCAGTATATACAGTATATATTTTTGTTTTGACAACAAGCTAAATTTGTACAATTTTCGATAGAATTTTTTTTCCGGCAAAGCCGGATTTCTCGATACAATGCTGGCTCGCTATCGCTCGCCAGGAAGAAATCGACACCTGGATGGGGATAAACGTCTTAAACAGTTGGCTGAATGGGGCCGAATGGATACAAGCCACAGAAAGAGAGAAAAGGAGAGAAAGATACAAACAAAAATGTGACCCCCCTTAAGTATCCTAAACAATTTGGGCTTGTTCATTTGTTTCAACTATTTCAATACGATGGCGTGAGTTTTAATTATTCTGGCTAACATTAAATTATTTTATTCAGCATAGGAAGTAGCTCTAGGAGTCAACAGGCTACGCAAACTGCCTCAATTAACCCTTTCACCCTCCTGGACAAATTGTATATTATGAACGCGTTTGTGTTATAATAAATGCGCGGAATTTCGGTGTGAGTATCCTAGGTTCGAGTCCTTGGAGTGCCACATGTATTTAGTTTAGAAATAAAGTTGGTTGGTGAAAACATATGAAATAATAGCCAGACCAAAGAGAAGAAAGGCGTCATCGTACAGTCGGCCAAATAAGTCATGGCTCGGTACCAACTATATTTTGATAAATAGTTGGAATCAACAATATCTAAAACTGTATTAATTCGTTTCGAGTGAGATCAATAAACACGTTCTTACACGTGCCTACCCTATTCAACATCTGACAGACATTAATACGGAACAGAGTGAGCCAAACGTAATGACAGCTGAGACATGACTTATTAGCACCACTGTACAGGTGGCCAAATAAGTCGTGTATCCGCTGCCATTACCCTTTACTCTCTATGTGCTGTCTTAATGTCTGTCAGATGTTGAATAGGGTGTGTAAAAGATAGGAACATGTTTGTATATCTCACTCGAAACGATGAATTAAGGGGGATGGTTCACTTTTTGGGCAATTTTTGGCATGTATTCATTATTTTTCTAGTTTCCTCCCTAGACCTCCATTAAAAAAAAAAAAAAAAAAAAAAAACATCCATTAGATCCACCTTCTAGATTAATTTGTTCATTTTTCGGTAGAAAAATTTCCCGGCCGAAGGCCGGTCCTTCCAACATTACAGGCTCAGTATTGTTCGACGGGGAAAAAATCGACACCTAAATAACACGAAAGGTCTAAATATTGACGAAGAAATGGGGCGAAAGGTCTTAAAATTGACTAACTAATGGGGCAAACATCTTAACATCTGAAAACTAATGAGGCTAAACATGAGGGAGAAAGTGGTCCAGAAAACCGGCCCATCTCCCCTTAATGCTTAGATAGTGCTGATACCAATTATTTGATCGAAAAATAGTGGGCGCCGCGACCTGACCTATTAGCGCTACCTTCTTCTTATTCTTATTCTTCTTCTTCTTAGTCTATTGAGCTCGTCTCGGAATCGTTACGACTTTTAATCTATTTTGTATTAATTTCACCACAACACCAAACACCTCCAATGAAATTAATGAAAGCATATATGTGATCCACCAGAATTCGAACCCGGGTTATCACACACAGATGTTTAGACACCTTAACCATTACACCACCAAGACATACAAGACTGTCCATAGGTACCGGCACTAGCTCAGAGGAGAGTGTTGAGAGGGGCGAAGGGGTGTTGGAGAGAGAGAGGAAGCTGTTAGGGTAGCTTTGTTATGTCGTACCTCATCCCCGTGTGTCGAACAATGAGCTATATCCTGCAATAGTGCCTCATTACGCAAGTATGCCCGGTACAGTCGGCTAAATAAGTCATGGCTCGGCACCAAGTATATTTTGATCAATAATTGGTATCAGCTATATATAAAACTTGATTTAATTAATTTAGAGTGAGATATACAAACATGTACCTACACTTACCCACCCAATTCAACATCTGACAGACATTTATACAGCACAGAGCGAGCCAAACGTAATGACAGGTGAAACGTAACTTATTAGCGCCACTGTACACGATACATTGTTAACCCCTTCAGTACCGGTCACGTCCTTTTCTCTATACAGACTAATAACACACATAACAAAGCCACTCCAACAGCTTCCTCTCTCTCCAACATCCCGTCTTCCTTCTCTACACTTCAGAAAAATAGGAAAAGTAGAATGTAGCTACGAGGTGCCGTTGTAAAGGCTTATCCCTCAATACCTTCACCTGACCTGACTTTTCGATATACACTATATTCTGGCAACTATTAGATGATTGTATTCAGCATAGGAAGGACCTCTAACCATTAAAAGGCTGCATTCTATCTCCATTAATCCTCTTAGCTACCACTATTCAGCATAGGAAGGACCTCTAACGATTAAAAGGCTGCATTCTATCTCAATTAATCCTCTTAGCTACCACTATTAGATTATCATATTCAGCATAGGAAGGACCTCTAACGATTAAAAGGCTGCATACACTATCTCAATTAATCCTTTTAACTATTACAGATCCTTCCTAAGCTGAAAGACATAGTGAAATGCTGGCCAGAATATGATAAAAAGGACGTCAGCGGACCTGAATGGGTTAAACCGACACTACAAGCTAAATTTGTACATTTGTCGATAGAAAAATATCCCACCCAAGGTCGATTTATTTTAAGTTACAGGCTCGTTATTGTTCGCCCAGATAAATATCGATACCTGAATGGGGTTAAGCGTCTTATTATCGCCAAATTAATGTTGTGAAACATATTAAATTCTCCAAACTAATGAAGCAAATGACCTCCTTCGGACAAAATAGTGTTATCACCTTCAACAGTCCTAGTTAAGAGGGATCACCGGCTTTTGTTATCTTTCCCTCCTGTTTCTCTCTTTCCCTGGTTTGTATCCTTTCGGCCCCATTCAGGCAACTGTTTTAAGACGTGTATCCCCATCCAGGTGCCGATTTCTTCCTGACAAGCGATAGCGAGCCAGCATTGTATGGAGAAATCCGGCTTCGTCGGAGAAATTTTTCTATCGAAACATTTACAAATTTAGTTTGCTATCAAAACAAAAATATATATATATATGCTGACTCGCTACCGTTCGCCAGGAAAATATGGACACCTTGATCGGGGTAAACGTCTTAAAACAGTAGGCTGAATGGGGCCGAATGGATACAAGCCAAAGAGAGAGGGAAAAAGATAGGTGGGCTCGTTTAAATTAGCCCTATCATCAACTTGTTATCTTTCATGCATATAGATTAGATACGTTGTGATAAGTCAGCACATGCAAGACAGGCACCATACTGTATATTAACCCCTTCTGTACCCCGGCGATGTCTTTCTAGTAGTATTATTCTAGCTATATTTAGAAGATTTTGTGCAGCTTAAGGAGGATCTGTGGTAGTAAAATTGGTTAAAGGAGCCCACCTCGCTTGTTTTCTCTTTCTCTCCGTCTCTCTTTGGCTTGTATCCAGTCGGCCCCATTCAGCCTACTGTTTTAAAACGTTTACCCACATCCAGGTGTCAATATTTTCCTGGTGAGCGGTAGCGAGCCAGCATATTATATATATATATATTTGTTTTGACAGCAAGCTAAATTTGTAAATGATTTCGATAGAAAAATCTCTCCGGCGAAGCCGGATTTCTCCATACAATGCTGGCTCGTTATCGCTCGCCAGGTAGAAATCGACACCTGGATGGGGATAAACGTCTTAAAGACAGTTGGTTGAATGGGGCCGAATGGATACAAGCTAGGGAAAGAGAGAAAATGAGAAAATATTTAAAAAAAAACGGTGAGATAGTTCGAAGCTTGTTAATTTCTGGAGACTCTTATTAACCCTTTGAAGATTATGACGCGTTTTGGCTGTTTATTCTGGCTATCATTAGACGATTTTATTTTGATTAGCAAGGATTTATGGAAGTCAAAGGGTTAATTGAGATATGTTTTACCCTTTTCATTCCCACGGGTCCTTTACTAAGCTGTATAAAATCGTCTAATGATAGCCATAATAAACTGTCCTAATATGGTCTAATGATAGCCATAATAAACTGTCCTAATATGGTCTAATGATAGCCATAATTAACTGTCCTAATATGGTCTAATGATAGCCATAATTAACTGTCCTAATATGGTCTAATGATAGCCATAATTAACTGTCCTAATATGGTCTAATGATAGCCATAATAAACTGTCCTAATATGGTCTAATGATAGCCATAATTAACTGTCCTAATATGGTCTAATGATAGCCATAATTAACTGTCCTAATATGGTCTAATGATAGCCATAATTAACTGTCCTAATATGGTCTAATGATAGCCATAATTAACTGTCCTAATATGGTCTAATGATAGCCATAATTAACTGTCCTAATATGGTCTAATGATAGCCATAATTAACTGTCCTAATATGGTCTAATGATAGCCATAATTAACTGTCCTAATATGGTCTAATGATAGCCATAATTAACTGTCCTAATATGGTCTAATGATAGCCATAATTAACTGTCCTAATATGGTCTAATGATAGCCATAATTAACTGTCCTAATATGGTCTAATGATAGCCATAATTAACTGTCCTAATATGGTCTAATGATAGCCATAATTAACTGTCCTAATATGGTCTAATGATAGCCATAATTAACTGTCCTAATATGGTCTAATGATAGCCATAATTAACTGTCCTAATATGGTCTAATGATAGCCATAATTAACTGTCCTAATATGGTCTAATGATAGCCATAATTAACTGTCCTAATATGGTCTAATGATAGCCATAATAAACTGTCATAATATGGTCTAATGATAGCCATAATTAACTGTCCTAATATGGTCTAATGATAGCCATAATTAACTGTCCTAATATGGTCTAATGATAGCCATAATAAACTGTCCTAATATGGTCTAATGATAGCCATAATTAACTGTCCTAATATGGTCTAATGATAGCCATAATTAACTGTCCTAATATGGTCTAATGATAGCCATAATTAACTGTCCTAATATGGTCTAATGATAGCCATAATTAACTGTCCTAATATGGTCTAATGATAGCCATAATAAACTGTCATAATATGGTCTAATGATAGCCATAATTAACTGTCCTAATATGGTCTAATGATAGCCATAATTAACTGTCCTAATATGGTCTAATGATAGCCATAATAAACTGTCCTAATATGGTCTAATGATAGCCATAATAAACTGTCCTAATATGGTCTAATGATAGCCATAATTAACTGTCCTATAATATGGTCTAATGATAGCCATAATTAACTGTCCTAATATGGTCTAATGATAGCCATAATAACTGTCCTAATATGGTCTAATGATAGCCATAATAACTGTCCTAATATGGTCTAATGATAGCCATAATTAACTGTCCTAATATGGTCTAATGATAGCCATAATGCCATAATAACTGTCCTAATATGGTCTAATGATAGCCATAATTAAACTGTCCTAATATGGTCTAATGATAGCCATAATAAACTGTCCTAATATGGTCTAATGATAGCCATAATTAACTGTCCTAATATGGTCTAATGATAGCCATAATAACTGTCCTAATATGGTCTAATGATAGCCATAATTAACTGTCCTAATATGGTCTAATGATAGCCATAATTAACTGTCCTAATATGGTCTAATGATAGCCATAATTAACTGTCCTAATATGGTCTAATGATAGCCATAATTAACTGTCCTAATATGGTCTAATGATAGCCATAATAAACTGTCCTAATATGGTCTAATGATAGCCATAATTAACTGTCCTAATATGGTCTAATGATAGCCATAATAACTGTCCTAATATGGTCTAATGATAGCCATAATTAACTGTAATATGGTCTAATGATAGCCATAATTAACTGTCCTAATATGGTCTAATGATAGCCATAATTAACTGTCCTAATATGGTCTAATGATAGCCATAATTAACTGTCCTAATATGGTCTAATGATAGCCATAATTAACTGTCCTAATATGGTCTAATGATAGCCATAATTAAACTGTCCTAATATGGTCTAATGATAGCCATAATAAACTGTCATAATATGGTCTAATGATAGCCATAATTAACTGTCCTAATATGGTCTAATGATAGCCATAATTAACTGTCCTAATATGGTCTAATGATAGCCATAATAAACTGTCCTAATATGGTCTAATGATAGCCATAATTAACTGTCCTAATATGGTCTAATGATAGCCATAATTAACTGTCCTAATATGGTCTAATGATAGCCATAATTAACTGTCCTAATATGGTCTAATGATAGCCATAATAAACTGTCCTAATATGGTCTAATGATAGCCATAATTAACTGTCCTAATATGGTCTAATGATAGCCATAATTAACTGTCCTAATATGGTCTAATGATAGCCATAATAAACTGTCCTAATATGGTCTAATGATAGCCATAATAAACTGTCCTAATATGGTCTAATGATAGTAATTAACTGTCCTAATATGGTCTAATGATAGCCATAATTAACTGTCCTAATATGGTCTAATGATAGCCATAATTAACTGTCCTAATATGGTCTAATGATAGCCATAATTAACTGTCCTAATATGGTCTAATGATAGCCATAATTAACTGTCCTAATATGGTCTAATGATAGCCATAATTAACTGTCCTAATATGGTCTAATGATAGCCATAATTAACTGTCCTAATATGGTCTAATGATAGCCATAATTAACTGTCCTAATATGTCATGATCCTCCAGGGGTTAAACGCAATAGAATCGTCTAGTAGTAGCCGGAATAAAGTTAAGGGGGCCCACCTCGCTTTCTTTCCCTTTCTCTCCCTCTCTCTTTGGCTTGTATCCATTCGGTCCCATTCAGCCAACTGGTTTAAGACGTTTACACCCATTCAGGTGTTAATATTTTCCTGGCGAGCAGTAGTGAGCCAGCATATAAATATTTTTGTTTTGACAGCAAGCTAAATTTTGTACAATTTTCAATAGAAATATTTCTCCAGCGAAGCCGAATTTCTCCATATAATGCTGGTTCGCTATCGCTCGCCAGGAATGGATGGGGATAAACGTCGTAAAACAGTTGGCTGAATGGGGCCGAATGGATGCAAGCCAGGGAAAGAGAACAAAGGAGAGAAAGATAAAAAAAAAAAAAAAAAAAAAACCCTCCTTTAACATAAACATTAAATACAAATGGAGAAAGTATGCCTCCCTGCCTAACACCCTTTTCTAGGTAAGCATATTGAACTCTTTCTTATTTGATTCCAGCTACATTTAAATCATTTTTTAAAGCTTATGTGGTAGCTAAAAGGATTAATTGAAATAGACTGTCGCCTTTGAATTGGCAGATGTCCTTTCTAAACTGAACAAAATCGTCTAATTGTTGCCAGAATATAATGGAAATTATGTCGCCGGTACTGAAGGGGTTAATAGAAAAATATAAAGGTATAAACCAAAACCGATGACCCGAATTAAATGAACTTACTATGACAAAGTAATATGTATTTAATAAGTGTATAATATATATATATATATATATATATATATATAGCATTGTCGTGAGATAAGGATATCAAGAACAAATATTATCTCTTACTCCGGAAAGCTGACAAGACAAGAAATTAAAGGAGCCCACCTCGCTTTTTTTTTCTCTTTCTCTCCCTCTCTCTTTGGCTTGCATCCATTCGGGCCCATTCAGCCTACTGTTTTAAGACGTTTACCCCCATCCATGTGTCAATATTTTCCTGGCGAGCGGTAGCGAGGCAGCATATATATTTTTTTGTTTCGACAGCAAGCTAAATTTGTACATTTTTCGATAGAAAAATGTCTCCATACAATGCTGGCTCGCTATCGCTCGCCAGGAAGAAATTGACACCTGGATGGGGATAAACGTCTTAAAACAGTCGGCTGATTGGGGCCGAATGAAAACAAGCCAGGGAAAGAGAGAAAAGGAGGAAAGATAGCAAAAAAAGCCGGTGACTTAGATATCGTTCATGTTACTTACAGCGTCTTCTATCTTGCATATCGTCGACAACAACATGATAGTGTTATTTATAGAATATTAGAGCGGGTTTTTCAGGATAGCACTCCACTTACACTGACACACACACACAGACAACCTCACACGTACACACTTATCAACCCTTTCACGCGTTTATGACGCATAGGTTGCCAGATTAGCAATAAGAAATAGAGTTCTCTCACTCTTATAATTACCTCTCCAAAATTAGTGTTCTGCCCACAGCTAACTCAAAGACAACTGCAGAGGTTGAAGTAACTAAACTAAAGGTTTCTAAATAACCCTGATGGTAACAAAAGTTTTAAAGTATCCCCAATAGGCTCAAAATCGCGTCATATGTCGGAGAGGGTTAAGGGGGGTCACCGGCTTCTTTTATCTTTCTCTCCTTTTCTCTCTTTCCCTGGCTTGTATCCATTTGGCCCCATTCAGCCAACTGTTTTAAGACTTGTATCCCTATCTAGGTGTCGATATTTTTCTGACGAGCGATAGCGAGCCAGCATTGTATGGAGAAATCCGGCTTCGCCAGAGACATTTTTCTATCGAAATATTTACAAATTTAGCTTGTTGTCAAAACAAATATATATACAGTATATGCTGGCTCGCTACTGCTCGCCAGGAAAATATTGACACCAGGATGGGGGGTAAACATCTTAAAACAGTAGGCTGAATGGGGCCGAATGGATACAAGCCAAAGAGAGAGGGAGAGAAAGAGAAAACAAGCGAGGTGGGCTCCCTTAATGGTGACACACAAACTTACACATTTTGACTGTCGGCTTGAAATAAACCAAGAATTAATCAAGATGCTATGACATGACTGAGTCTGAAGGATATATATATATATATATATACTGTACATTCTGTATATATATATATATATATATATATATATATATATATATATATATATATATAGAGAGAGAGAGAGAGAGAGAGAGAGAGATTATGATCACCATTACGGGTTTCACAAAATATACAGTATATACAATTGTACATAGCAAACTATACATTAAACAAAATCATTGTATTTCACACCTAATTAGTGCTTCATGCAATTGCGGTAATTTCGGGTTTTACCACTTCGATATTTCTGGGGAGATTTTTTTTTTCTTCTTCTTCTTCTAACACTTTTGGTAATGAATCGTAAAATAAATAACAGCCAGCACAAAGGAAATATTACCAGCCCCTATAATCAGGAAATTGCAGGACCGACCGGGGGATGGTGGGATGGGTTTGTTAAGGGAGCCCACATCACTTTTTTTTCTCTTTATCTCCCTCTCTCTTTGGCTTGTATCCATTCGGCCCCATTCAGCCTATTGTTTTAAGACGTTTACCCCCATCCAGGTGTCAATATTTTCCTGGCGAGCGGTAGCGAGCCAGCATTTATATATTTTTGTTTTGACAGTAAGCTAAATTTGTACATTTTTCGATAGAAAAATGTCTCCGGCGAAGCCGGATTTTTCCATACAATGCTGGCTCGCTATCGTCCGCCAGGAAGAAATCGACACCTGGATGGGGAAGAACTTCTTAAACAGTTGGCTGAATGGGGCCGAATGGATACAAGCCAGGCAAAGAGAGAAAAGGAGAGAAAGATAAAAAAAAGCCGGTGACCCCCCTTAATGCTATATTCTGGGAAGGGCAAAACATAAGGGAGGGAGGGTGAACAGTTCTGAAGAAAAGAGAGTAGGAACATTTTACCTTTATATTGGTTGGGATGAGCAGAGGGCTGGCTGTTCTCGGGCAGCGTGTTGTGAGGGGGATTATTTGGAGTTTCGGACATGATTGGAACAAACGTCTTAAAAACTCAAAACTAATATGCTAAACATGAGGGAGAAGGAGATCCAGAAAAAGTGAGTACTACCTCCCTTTTCCCAATCTTGTCCTATCTATCTATATAATATTTACTCAGCAAAAGTGGGGATTGGGCCTGAGTAAATAAATAGATAGATAGATAGGCCAAGATTGGGAAAAGGAGGTAGTACTCGCTTTTTCTGGCCCTCCTTCTCCCTCATATTTAGCATATTAGCTTTGAAGTTCCGTTAGTTTGGCGATTTTTACACCTTTCGCCTAATTTTTTAATCAATATTAAGACCTTTCGTGCTCTTTAGGTGTCGAAATTTTCATGGTGAACAACAGCTACCGAAAAATTTAAAATGTTTGCTTGAAAAAAAGTCTAAGCTTGGTGGAGGTCTAGCGAGGAAACTAAAAAATAAATAAATAAATACATATATAGACCAAACACCAATTTAGGTAACAAAAATAAAGAAAAGTTTTGCCTCATAAGCTGCCAGACCAGTGTTGAGGATACAAGTTGAGGGAAAAGTGTTCGTGTGATACCGGCTGTTAAAATCACCAAACTAATGAGACGAACGTTTTAAAATCTGAAAACTAATGGGGCTAAACATGAGGAAGAAAAGGGAGCAGAAAAACGACCCATCGAGTAGTTCGATAATGTTTGTTGATCTTACTTAGCATTAACCCCTTCAGTACCCGTGACAATCGTCTAAATATAGCTAGCATATAACTAACTGTAAAGACGTCATCGCCGATACAGAGAGGGTCAAGGGGGGATGGGCCGGTTTTCTGGACCACTTTCTCCCTCATGTTTAGCCCCATTAGTTTTCAGATGTTAAGATGTTTGCCCCATTAGTAAGTCGATTTTAAGACCTTTCACCCCATTTTTTCGTCAATATTTAGACCTTTCGTGCTATTTAGGTGTCGATTTTTTCCCTGGCGAACGATAGTGAGGTAATTTTGGAAGAACCCGCCTTCGACCGGGAAATTTTTCTACCGAAAAATGTACAAATTAATCTAGAAGGGGGATCTAATGGATGTTTTTTTTTTAATTTGATGGAGGTCTAGAGAGGAAACTAGAAAATAATGAATACATGCAAAAATCGCCCAAAAAGTGAACCATCTCCCCTTAAAAGTCCGGATGTCTGTCTCAAAGTATATACTGTATATACACTTATATGTACTGTATGTGTATAAACTATGATCTGTCTGGCCTACCTATAATGACCAGGGTATAGGACACATCTTAATTTAGGGGTAGTGGGTCGTTTTTATGGTCCCCCTTCTTCCTCATGCTTAGCCCCATTGTTTTTCAGATTATAAGACGTTCGCCCTATTAGTTTGGCTATTCCAAGTCCTTTCACCCCATTTCTTTGTCAATATTAGGACCTTTCGTGCCATTTAGGTGCCGATTTTTCCTGGCGAGCGATAGCGAGCCTATTATTTTCGGAGGGATTGGCCTTCGGTCGAGACATTTTTTTACCGAAACATTAACAAATTTATCTTGAAGGGGAGTCTACGAGGTGTTGTTTTAGGCTTGATGGATGTCTAGCGAGGAAACTAAAAACATGAAAAATAACAATAACTAAATCAATAACACGACCAAAAATATAAATCCTACCCCCTTAAGGGAGGTGACCTGCTTTTGTTCTCTTCTTTTCTATCTATCTCTGGGTTGAATCCATTCGGCGCCATTCAGCCTACTGTTTTAAGACGTTTATACCTATCTAGGTGTAGATTTCTTCCTGGCGAGCGATAGCGAGCCAGCATTGTATGGGGAAAACCGGCTTCGCCGGAGAAATGTTTCTATCAAAAAATGTACAAATTTAGCCTGCTGTCAAAAACATATTTAAAAATATGCTGGCTCGCGGAAAAAATCGACACCTGGATGGGGATAAACGTCTTAAGGAAGGATCTGTGGTAGTTAAAAGGGTTGGTGGAGATAGTTTGAAGCCATATGTCATTGATAGAGGTCCTTCCTAAACTGAATTAAACTGTCTTATAGTTGCCAGAATATGATGTACAGGATGTCCCTGTTACTGAATGGGTTAAAGGGGAGATAGTTGCTCTTTCTGGACCCCCTTCTCCCTCATGTTAAGCATATTAGTTTTTAAATCTTAAGACGTTCGTTCCTCTAGCTTGGCGATTTTGAGACCTTTCGCCCCATTTCTTTGTCAATATTAAGACCTTTCGTGCCATTTAGGTTTCGATTATTTCATGGCGAGCAATATCGAGCCTGTATTTTTATAAGGAACCAGCCTTCGGCCGGGACATTTTTCTATCGAAAAATGTACAAATTTATTTTGAAAGAGGGTGTAGGCCTCTAGGGGGTGTATTTTTTATCCTTGATGGAGGTCTAGCAAGAAAACTAAAAAATAAATTAATAAATATATACATACACACAGAAGAAAAACCCCAAGCACTACCCCCTTCAGTGTGCTATATGGCAATCACAATGTTTACTGTGTGCCACCGACGGCCATATGTATAAAGCCTACCATAGCCAAACCTTATTATTGGCTCATCTAAATATGAATAGTTGTGAATAGTTGAGTGAACACGTGGTCATTTGGAGTAAGGGGTCGGGCGCAAGTTGGACTAGATAATAGTCCATCAGGCGCCTGGCCCGGGGAGACGATTAATATGAAGGGTGCGCCTGGAAGTGTGGTGGGAGGGCTTGTGGCTTTGGCTCCGCTGCATGTCTGCCTGCCGAGATCGGAACCTCTCCGGGTGGTCGGGGGCCGGGGGAGTGCTGGAGCGACCTTGGTGACCCTGGTCTCTGGGTCTTCTCCTGGATGACCTAGATGTGTGTGAGTTTGTGCTTTTTATCTGTGTTTATTTGTTGTTTTATGTTGTTTTTGTGTTTTCCCTGTTCTTGCTCTGTCTTGAGTCGGCTACCCCCAAAATGGGGATTGGGCCTGAGCATATAGATAGATAGATAGATAGATAGATCTAAATATGTACAACTAAAGAGCAATACCCTTTTAGTACGAGAGACATATTTTATACTTTAGTCGAGCTATATTTAGACGATTTTATGCAGCCTTAAAAGGATCTGTGTAGTTAAAAGGGTTAATTATTAATTGCTATAAGTACTTCCGAAGCTAAAATATATCGTCTAATAGCAGCCAGAATATAATGAAGAAGATGTCAGAAGGCCTATGATAGAATTGATAAGAGAAGGCCTGTGGAAAATACTGAGAATATATGGAGTAGATGGCAAGTTGATGAAAGCAATGTAGAGCATGCATGAGGGTGCAAAGGCATCAGTACAAGTGGAGAATGAACAAAGTGATTTCTTTGATCTGAATGTTGGGCTAAAACAAGGGGGTGTGATGTCACCATGGTTGTTCAATATATATATATATATATATATATATATATATATATGCATGGAATCATGACAGAAATACAGGGAAGAGCAGTGGATGTTGGTGCACTGCTGATAAGGGAAGGAAATGAGTGGAAGTTGCCTGTACTGCTGTTTGCCAACGATACAGTTTTGATAAATGATAGTGAATGGGAGTTGCAGGGTCTGGTAAATATGTTTGGAACTGTGTGTGAAAATCGGAATCTAAAGGTAAATGCGGGGAAGAGCAATGTCCGCTTATTTAAGTATTTCGGCAGTGTGTAGAGTAAAGATGGGAGTATGGAAAAAGAAGTGCAGGAGAGGGTGCAACAGGGGAAGAGGGTTGTAGGAATGCCAAAAGCGAGGGTGCAACAGGGGAAGAGGGTTGTAGGAATGCCAAAAGCTGTAACAAGAAATAGGGTGGTCAGCATGGAAGTAAAGAAGTCCTTGCATGACAGTGTGGTAATCCAAACATTGACTTACGGGAGTGAAGCATGGACGTTGTTGGAGAGACACCAACCAAGAGTGAGAGAGGTGGATATTATAGTTACTTGAGAAGTGTGTGCGGAGTTACATGGAGGGATAAACAGACGAATGAGGAAATACGAGAGCGGTGTGGTGTGAAAGCAAATGTGCTGGAAAGTGTGAAAAGAATAACACTTTAAGATGGCTCGGCCAAGTGGAACATATGGGAAGCTAGAGAATTACTAAGAGAGTGTACGAGAGCGAGGTGGAAGGACGGAGAAGGAGAGGTAAACCGAGAGAGAGGTGGAAGGATGGATTTAAGAAGTGTATGCGTGAAAGTGGTGCTGGATGGAAGGAGGGGCGTTAACTGACTGGGGACAGAGGTGCATGGGGCGTTTCGTTCGTGTCCACCCTTTCGGGGATCACGGCGTCCGGCAATAGATAGATAGATAGGTAAATTTAGACTTATGTTAAGCTTAGAAGAGGTGTAGGCAAGCTTAAGTTAGGTTAGGGTAAGTTAGGTTCATTAGATTAGACTGAGGTCAAGTTAGGTAGCATTGCTTTACAGAAGGTTAGATTACTCAAAATTAGTTTAGATTAGGCAAAGGTTAAGCTATGATGAGTTAAATACATTTTAGGTTAAGGGGGGTCACCGACTTTTTTTTATTTCTCTCCTTTTTTTTCTCTTTCCCTGGCTTGTATCCATTTGGCCCCATTCAGTCAACTGTTTTAAGACGTTTATCCCCATTAAGGTGTCGATTTCTTCCTGGCGAGCGATAGCAAGCCAGCATTGTATGGAGAAATCTGGCTTCCCCGGAGACATTGTTCTACCAAAAAATTTACAAATTTAGCTTGCTGTCAAAACAAAAGTATATATATGCTGGCTCGCTACCCCTCGCCAGGAAAATATTGACACCTGGATGGAGGTAAACGTCTTAAAACAGTAGGCTGAATGGGGCCGAATGGATACAAGCCAAAGGGAGAGGGAGAGAAAGAGAAAGAAAGCAAGGTGTGGTCCCTTAAGATTAGATATTGTATTAGATGAGGTCAAGGGTGAGCTATGTTGAAGTGGATTTAGCTAGAATATGGTAGGGTAAGTCAGAGTAGGCTAGATTATATATCTATCTATCTATCTATTTATTTACTCGGGCCCAATCCCCATTTTTTTGGGGGGGGCACCCCCCCCCAAGTTTGAGTTGGCCGACTCAAAACAGAGCAAGAACAGGAACAACACAAAACACAACAGAAAACAACGAACACACAAAAACAAAACATATATAGGTTAGCCTAAAGACCCACCAACTAACTGACTTATCAATAGCACGGTAGTATCACACAAACATGTGAAATATATAGCTCTTACGGCAGACTATGTGGTATTTTACCTAATAAAATATATAAAAAATATATATACGTAGCTGATATGACAACACCTTTATGATATTAGGGGTAGATCAGTAATGATAACGTAATCTTAACCCATTCAGTACTGGTGACGTCCTTTTCATTATATTCTGACAATTATTAGACAATATTATTCAGCTTAAGAAGGACGTCTACCCATATAAAGGCTACAGACTATCTCAGTGAATCCCCTTAGCTACCATATATCCTTCCTAAGCTTCATAAAATTTTCTAAATGCAGGAGTAGCACCAGAATCATCCAAGGTGGAGTTTTTAGCGAACGTTTGATCGAAGAGTTGTTGCTTTGTCAGAGGAAGAGGTGACAGCGGTACCATCAGAGTGGAAAAGAGGAGGGAACGACGAGGAAGTGAAATTGTTGGAGAGATTTTTGGCAAGATTCCAAAAAGCTTGGGAGGGAGGAGCAAGAGTTGGAAAGTTCAGAGCATATGTTATTGATGAAAGAATTTTTGGCGAGTCAATGAACAGATTTGGCTTGATTCGAGGCAGAAACATAGAAAGTACGAGATTCTTGAGTTTGAAGGTGACGGTACTGTTTGAATGCTTCCTTCTTATTGTGAGCAGCAGTAGAACAAGCGTGAGTAAACCAAGATTTTTGTGAGTTAGTTTGAGAGAAAGAGAATGCGATGTTTGCTTCCATGCCCTAAAGGATTACCTCAGTAATGTGCTAGGCATTCTCTGAAGGCTCCCAGCCATGGACGCAAAAATAATTCCATGGAAAATCAAAGAAGTACTGCCGTAGAGTCTCCCAGTCGGCAGCGCCAAAATGTCACAAGGGCCACCGGCTGGGTGGGTCATAAGGTCATACTAGAGAGACAGGACAGGTGACAGAGATAAGGTTATGATCGGAGGAGCTGAACGGAGGGAGAAGATTAACAGTGTAAGCAGAAGGATTAGAGGTTAGAAATACTTCAAAAATATTGGGCCTATCTCCAGGGTGGTCCGGGATACAGGAAGGGTGCTGAAGTAACTGCTCTAGGTTATTTAGAATAGAAAATATGTAGGCTTGTTCACCAGGTTGATCAGTGAAATGAGAGGAAAGCCATTGGTGGTGGTGAACATTGAAATCTCCTAAGATGGAGATTTAAGAGAAGAGAGAGATGGATAGAATGTTTTCCACTTTTGAAGTAAGATAGTCAAACAATTTTGGATAGTCACTAGAATTAGGGGAGAGATAAACAGCACAGATATATTTAGTGAGAGAGTGACAAGATAGCTTAAGCCAGAGAGTTGAGAATTCAGAAAAGTCAAAGTTGGGAACACGAGAGCAAGTAAGATTGTTGTGTACGTACACACAAAATCCACCTTTGGTTTTGAATTGAGGATAGAGATAGTAGGAGGATACAGAAAGAGGTTTACTTTCTGTTCCCTTCGACAACTGGGTTTCAGTGAGGAAAAGTAAATCAGGTTTGGTAGAAGAGAGATGGTGTTCTACAAAGAGGAAGTTAGATGAATGACCTCGAATGATACATAAAATGATAGATAGAGTAGAATGTAGAGGTCCAGGGCACCTAGGGGAGTCTGCATCAGGGGTCAGTCTGATGGTCCCTTCCCCCATCCTCCCCCCTGGGGACTCCGAGGTTGGGTGTATTTTGTCTACCATTATTTCAGAATTTTGGGAATATTGTGTAGCATGTAACGTGTTTGTGGTATAATTTATTCATAGGAAGATAAGGTGCATTGGAGGGCAGACTGGGATTGCCCTCAATATTGGTGAGGCACGGAGAGGATTAGCTAGGGAGGCCAGGTACTGAAACAGGAGTGTCAGCTGTCCTTATCAGCCACCTGTAGCACTCCTTGGGAATACCGCCCTGTTCAGCTGGTGCCTACTGCCTTCTCCTCCCACGGAATAGACAGGGTTAAAGGAGTTGCTACATCCTAACAGACTATTCACCATCTGGTCATTTGGGTCTACACTAAGAACACACCAGATATTTGTACACACTACACGCTAGGTTGTCTGACATGGCCCTGCACTGCTAAGAAAATATGGGCTTAGAGAACGGTATGATTTACGTCCTAGGGTCTACATTTATTGATCCATTATTGGCCTGGGATTCAATCCTAGGTGGGTTTTACAGTGAGGGTGGCATCCTAAGCAACATTTATATATATATATATATATATATATATATATATATATATATATATATATATATATATATAAGAATTCCCAAATTCTTTGACTATCTAAACTCTACAGTGGAACACATTCTATCCATTTCTCCTTTCTCAGAAATCTCCATCTTAGGAGATTTCAACGTTCACCACCGCCATTGGCTCTCCTCTCACACTACTGATCCACCTGGTGAACAAGCCTACGTCTTTTCTATCCTAAATGACCTAGAGCAGTTAGTTCAGCAACCCACCCGTATCCCGGATCGCATCGGAGATCGGCCCAACATTCTTGACCTGTTTCTAACTTCTAACCCTTCTTCTTATACTGTCGATCTTTTCTCTCCTTTGGGCTCCTCCGACCATAAACTTATCTCTGTCACCTGTCCTATCTCTCCAGTACAGCCACCCGATCCTCCTAGCCGGCGGCGCTTGTGGCACTTTGGCGCTGCCGACTGGGAGGCTCTTCGGCAGTACTTCTTTGATTTCCCATGGAATGATTTCTGCTTCCATGGCCGAGGACCCTCGGAGAGTGCTGAACGCATTACCGAGGTAATCCTATCGGGCATGGAAGCATACATTCCATTCTCTTTCTCTCAGACTAATGCTAAAAAATCTTGGTTTACTCACGCCTGTTCTACTGCTGTCCGCAATAAGGAGGAAGCATTCAAACGGTACCGACGCCTTAAAAATCAAGACTCTCATTCTTCATATGTTTCTGCCCGGAATCAAGCCAAATCTGTTCTTCGACTTGCCAAACACTCTTTCATCAATAATAAATGCACTGAACTATCCAACTCTAGCTCTTCCCAAGCTTTCTGGCATCTAGCCAAAAACCTCTCCAACAATTTCTCTTCCTCGTCTTTCCCTCCCCTTTCCCACTCTGATGGCACAACCATCACTTCTTCCTCTGACAAAGCTAAACTCTTCGCTCAAACTTTTTTTTTTTTTTTTTTTTTTTTTTTTTAAGAGACAATGAACGGAGGAAGGAAAACACAGATAAAACAAAAAGGTCCATGTGCCTAAAGGCATCCTCCATTCATAAAATGTTTGTAACAACTGGATTTAAACATTTGTTGATTGTAAGTTTGTGGAAAGCAATTCGAGGGAAGTGAATTCCAAAGAGTAGTAGCTCTGGGGATAAATGAATTCTGATAAGCAGAAGTTCTGCATTGTGGAGGAGAAAGTGTAAATTCATGGGCGCTCTCAGCTGCCCTAGTTCTACGGGGAAAGATGTGGAGAGGCGGCACAATTGAAGCAAGTTCCTCGGAACAATTGCTGTGAAAAAATCTGTAGAATAATGCAAGGGATGCAACGTTTCTTCGTATGGCTAATGTAGGAAGGTCCTGTGTGATTGCAGGGTTATTGATTAATCTAATAGCTTTATTTTGAATTTTGTCCAACTGCCTCAATGCAACCACTCCACTTCCACCCCACAGAGGTGAACAGTAATCCATCTGAGAGCGCACATGACTTTTATATATTACGGCCAACTGCTCGTCAGTGAAGAATTCTCGAACTCTGTACAGGAGTCCCAGTTTTTTAGAGGCATTCTTAGCAATGCTTCTAACATAATGTGTCCAGCTCAAGTTAGTAGTTAATGTTACACCGAGAATGTCAATACTAGGGGAAGTGGGAATATTTACATCATTAAAAAATATATGGGAGTCAGTGAGATTCTGTCGGTTAGAAAATTGAATGTACTTGGTTTTCTGTGCATTAAAGGAAACTAGATTCTCTTGTCCCCATTCATTAATTCTAGAAAGGTCCTGGTTCAGAGAAATTGCAGTGTTTATTTTTGAATTTATAAGATCGGGTTGGGTGAAAGAATTGGTAAATGTGAAGGAACTGTGGAGTGTTGAGTCATCTGCGTAGGAATGTATTGGATTATGAGTGGTAGATATGAGATCATTGATATGAATGAGGAACAGAGTTGGGGCCAAAACTGATCCCTGGGGAACACCAGCATTTATTGAGTGAAATTGAGAATAAAGGCCATCTACCATTACACGTATTTTTCTGTTATGAAGATAAGAAGAAATTAGTGGAACTAATGATGCAAGGCCGTAGTGTGACATCTTCGACAATAAGGATTGATGCCAGACTCTATCAAATGCCTTTGATATATCCAGTGCTATTGTATGTGTTTCACCATGTTGGTCTGTAGCTTGGTTGATTTTATGCGTAAGAAGGCAAAGAATGTCTGCAGTTGATCGACATCGTCTAAAACCATATTGCCTATCACTGATTAATTTATTATTCTCCAGATGCTTAATTATGTGATTATTTAATATAATTTCAAAAACTTTGCCAAGAGTGGAAGTTATAGCTATTGGTCTGTAGTTTGATGGATCTGAAGAGGCACCTTTTTTAGGAACTGGATGGATGTTTGCTTCTTTCCAGGGTACTGGGAAGCATGAGGTATGAGTACACAGACGGAAAAATTTTGCCAATACAGGAGCGAGCACCAAGGAGCAATTCTTAAGTACTATTGGAGGAATTTCATCTGGACCAGGAGCCTTATCTACTGAGAGATTCTGCAAAATAGTTTTGACATGTCTGGTGTGGATCTTAAGTGAGGGAATTTCAGGTGAATTAAAATTAAGTACAGGGACATCTTGATTTATTTCATCTAAGGTTGAGTTGGTGGAGAAAATATCTGCAAGAAGGTTAGCTTTACCTCGTGGGTCACTTACAAGATTGCCAGTCGGAGATTTTAATGGTGGAATGGATGAAGCAGTAGTGAAGTTGGATTTGAATGAGTTAAGAGTAGACCAAATATTTTGTTATCATTTGGATTATTTAGAAGTTTATTTGCCTGCTTATGGAGAAAGTTTGATTTAGTTAGGTTTAATACAGTTTTGGCATGATTTCTGATGTTTCTAAAGTAATTAAAGGCTTCATGTGTTTTTGATCTTGTGTATGCATTGTAGGCTATTGCTTTTTGTTCAGTTACTCTAGCACAATTATGGTCAAACCATTTAGGTGAATTAGATCTTTTACTGTACTTTTGATGAGGAATAAAAGTTTCCATTCCAATTTTTACAAAATCTTGTATGTGGCTCAAGGTGGAGTGTGCATCATTAGAAAAGAAAGAGGTCCAGGGAATATCAATAAAGAAACCTTGAAGACCCTCCCAGTCTGCCCTATCGTAATGCCATTTAGTCACCAAAACAGGTTCAGAGTGGGAAGGTGTGGTAGGTGATAGACAGGTGGCCTGTATCAGACAGTGATCAGAAGATCCAAGTGGGGGCCTCACTGTAACATCATAATTTTCTGAATTGGTTGTTAAAAATAAGTCCAGTAGGTGGGAATTATGATTAGGATTATCTGGTACACGGGTGGGTTGGTTGACTAGTTGAATGAGATTAAATGAGTCTGCAAATAGCTCACATTCAAGACCAGCATCATCAGTCCTGGCTGAATGAGTGAGCCATTCAACATTATGGACATTAAAATCACCCAACACAGTGATTTCAGAAGAAGCATTTAAGTTGAGGACACTGAGTTGTGAGGACAGAGAATCAAAAAGACTTTGCTCTGGAGGAGTATTTGGGGAACGGTAGATGCAACATATGTATTTAAATTTACCAGCAGAAATTAATTTGTATATAGAATAATCAAAATAGGGACAATTGAAACTAGTAACCTCCTCCAGGGCAATTTCAGATTTTGCGAAGCAACATACACCACCTTTAGGTCTGAAATTTTGGAGCAGTTGATAACCTGGAAAATTAAATCTAGATGTGTCAGATGTGGATGTTACTTGAGTCTCTGTCAAAAAAAGGAGAGTAGGGGATTCTGCTTGAAGAAATTGGTGTACAGAATTGATGTTAGAGTGAAGTCCCCTTATATTACTAAAGAAATAGCTGTACTGACAAGCAGCTTTGGGACGTTGCAATGCTCTTGACACAGTCGCATGATGACGACCGGGAGGGCCCTGTGTCAATAACCCAACCCTGCCGGGGGTGGATATCCGAGGGACCACCAGGTTTGCTCTTAATAATTGTACTGCCATATTTATAAGGTAAGTGTATGGTGTTACATGTATGATATGTAGTGGGAAGAGTAGTATTTTATGGATAGAGGATAGCGATGTAGGGCAATGTCGTGAAGTTGGATGTGTATGTTATATAAAGAGGGTTTTCCTGATACCCCTGATGTGTGAGGCAGAAAGATATGTATCCAGCTACCAAGGCCTGGGAGAGAAAATGGAATTCAGGCTATTCCCTGAGTCTCCCGAAACCTTGGCGGTAGTACTTCCCTGGGCGGGGCTGCCTACCCCTACTACCTGAAACTCCACCTTGGATGATTCCGGTGCTATTCCTCCTTCTCCGCCCTCCTCTCTCTTACTTATGCCTAATATCCTAATCTCTTCTAAAGATGTACTTTCTACCCTCTCTGGGCTTAACACTAATAAGGCGTACGGTCCGGACGGTGTTCCTCCTGTTGTTCTCAAAAACTGTGCTTCCGTGCTGACTCCCTGCCTAGGCAAACTCTTTCGTCTCTGTCTATCCTCTAACGTCTTCCCTTCATGCTGGAAGTTTGCTCACATTCAACCTGTCCCAAAGAAGGGTGACCGCTCTCAACCCTCCAACTATCGTCCAATTGCTCTTATCTCTTGTCTTCTAAAGTTTTTGAAACTATTCTTGCTTCCAAATTTCTTAAGCATTTCTCTTCTCATAATCTGCTCTCAGATCGCCAGTATGGCTTCCTTAAGGGTCGCTCTACTGGTGATCTTCTTTCATATCTTACTAACTCTTGGTCATCCTCCTTTCGGGACTTCGGTGAGACTTTTTCTATTGCACTAGACATATCGAAAGCCTTCGATAGAGTCTGGCATAAATCTTTAATTTCTAAACTACCCTCCTTCGGTTTCTATCCCTCCATCTGTGCCTTTGTCTCTAATTTCCTTTCCGGCCGTTCCATAGCCGCGGTTGTGGACGGCCATTGTTCACTTCCTCACTCTATAAACTCCGGTGTTCCTCAGGGCTCTGTCCTATCTCCTATTCTCTTTCTAATTTTTATAAATGATCTCCTTAACTGTACCTTAATTCCCATCCATTCATACGCAGACGACTCAACCTTGCACTACTCCATTAGTTTTTCAGAACGCCCCAGCCAGCAATCCCTCAACGACAAACGTAATGAAGCCATAGAACTCTTAAATTCTGATCTAAATACTATTTCCAATTGGGGCAGAGAAAACCTTGTTAACTTTAATGCTTCCAAAACCCAATTTCTCCATCTATCTACCCGTCAGGATCTCCCAGCGGACTATCCCTTATTCTTCAACAATACAAAAATCAACCCTTCATCTTCTCTCAATATTCTTGGTGTCTCTTTTTCTTCTGCTCTCATTTGGAAGGACCATATTACCAGTCTTGCTAAGGCAGCATCCCAGAAGCTGGGTGTGCTCAACCGCCTTAGGGGGTTCTTTTCCCCTGCACAGCTTCTTGCTCTGTACAGGGGCATAGTGCGCCCTTGTATTGAGTATTGTTCACATGTGTGGGGAGGTTCCTCTCACACTGCTCTCCTAGACAAAGTTGAAAGGAAGGCCTTTCGTATCATTAACTCCCGTCCACTCACCAACTCTCTGCAATCTCTCTCTCTCCGCCGCAATGTTGCATCTCTCTCGCTATTCTATCGCTACTATAATAATCAGTGTTCCTCAGAGCTATCCCAGTGCATACCACCTCCTTTACGTAGGGCACGTGGTACCCGTCTTGCAACTCAATCCCACCCCTACTCTGTGCAACTCTCCAACCGAGAGTGAAACGTTACTCTCAAACTTTCTTCTACTCAACAGCTGAGCTCTGGAACTCTCTCCCAGAATCAGTCTTTCCCTCTTCCTATGACTTAAATTGCTTCAAACTCCGTGTGTCCAGGCATTTTGGCTCGAACGTCCCTTGATTTTGGCCCTGTCACTCTTTCAACTATGGGGGAGGCACTCGCTATAGGCAGTTATGCCTTTTGCCTCCCTCAATCACATAGAAAAAAAAAAAAAAAAAAAAAAAAAAAAATATATATATATATATATATATATATATATATATATATATATATATATATATATAGAGAGAGAGAGAGAGAGAAGAAGAAGAAGAAGAAGAAGGAAAACGTGGTAAAGTCCCTGGGAATTTCTGATTGGATGACCTTTGCTCTCTTTCACTTCTCTGCAGACCATCAATTATTCTGGTCCTCTTCTTCTTTTTACTGTAATCTCACCGTATTTCCTGAATTTTCTGAGATAGGTCATGCAGGAAGAGTTTGTTTGTGAAATATTAACCCGTTCAGTACCAGTTACGTCCTTTTCATTGTATACTGGCTCCTATTAGACGATTGCATTCAGTCTAATAGCAGGCTTCCAACTATATTAACCAACCTTTTTTATACCACCACAGATCCTGCTCAAGCTGCACACTATCGTCTAAATACAGCTAGAAGACTATATTAACCAACCTTTTTACGACCACAGATCCTATTCAAGCTGCTCAATATCGTCTAAATACAGCTAGAATGAAAATAAAAAGACTTCGCCGGTACAGAAGGGGTTAATAGGTTTCTGTAGGTATAGTTATGGTCTTAAGCCGCTGTCACACGAGCGATTTATCCGTCAATTTTCCATGAGCAAGTTTATTCTCGTTATATTTCAGGACTTGTTTGCACTGGAATCGGTAACTAGGCTGAAAGTAGAGTATGTTAGTCGGTTGAATTCTGATAAAGTGTATTTTTTGAAGCTGCCAGACCATACGGTAATTGCCCGTAAAAATTGCTCGAAAAACGACTCGGGTGACTCCGACTTTACTCTAGGATGTTCTTGGCCACGGTGCTCATCTTAGTGTACATACAGGCTTTGGAAGGTCCGGAGTAAAGAATTGAAAGTGGGTACAGTACAGTTTGTATATGTGTGTGTGTGTTTAAAGTTAAGGGGAGAAGGGTTTATTTATTGGTCGATATACTTACATAATTACTTCTTTTGTTTTGTTTTTGGGTTTTGTTTTTGGGTTTTGTTTTTTTCTCCCTAGGCCTCCATCAAGCTTAAACAAAACATCCTCAACATCCTCCTAAATATCAGGCTCGCTATCGCTCGCCTGGAAAAAAATCGCCATCTAAATCCTTATTACAGAATGGACATAGATTCATTGGAGAGAGTACAGCGTAGAATGACAAAAATGATCCATAATATTAGACATTTTCCGTATAAAGAAAGGTTGAAGAAATTAGGCTTACATTCGTTAGAGAGACGCAGAGTTAGAGGGGACATGATAGAGGTATTCAAGGGGGTTAGTGGGATTAATAAAGGGGACATGAAAAATGTACTAAAGCTCAGTGATAGCGAAAGAAATCGTACAAATGGTTTCAAATTAGATAAATTTCGTTTCAAGAAAGATATAGGCAAATATTGGTTTGGTAACAGAGTTGTAGATAGGTGGAATAGGCTACCAAGTGCTATAGTGGGATCAAGAACGATAGGGAGCTTTAAGATACAATTAGATAGGCATATGGACGAGATAGGTTGGGTGTGAGGGTGATCTGTCAGTTGTGGCCCAGGTGTGGGGATCTGCAGATCCCAGTTTTTCTGACCTCTGACCGTTTCGGTGAGGTAAGTCCTAATGGTGTTTTTAAGCTGGGCTTATAATTAGGGTTGGGTGTGACAGGGATCTGCCTTGTGTGGGCCAATCGGCTTTCTGCAGACTCCCATTTTCTTATGTTCTTATTTTCTTATGTTCTTAAATGGCACGAAAGGTCATAAATGCCATAGACATTGGATGAATGGTCTTAAAATCCCAAAACCAATAAGTCAAACGTCTTAAAATCTGAAAACTAATGGGGCTAAAAATGAGGGAGAAGGGCGGCCCGAAAAAGCAATCTTTCCCCCCTTAACCCCTTCCGTACCGCTGACGTATTTTTTATTTTATTTCAGCTAGATTTAGACGATTTTATGTAGCTTAGGGAGGATATATGGTAGCTAAAAGAATTAATTGAGATAGTCTATAGCTTTTTAATTGGTAGACAGTCTCTCTCTCTCTCTCTCTCTCTCTGACACACACATACACACACTTTGACAGCCACACACACACACACACACACTTTCCGACCAGTCACAGGGTACACACAATGATGGAGTATATTCCTTTATTGTCCACCTGGTACTAAAGGCCTCTCACTCAAGGTCCACCTCGAAGTACCTCCTCCCTATATCCCCTTCCTCCAATGTTATCTTCCTTCAGTTCTCTCGGATATCTCTTTGTTATACAGTATGTGTGTGTGTATGTGTGGTGTCGTGTTTCGGGTTTTTATTTAATACTTATACCTTATTTTTACTTGTTATACTGTAATTACTGTGTGTGTGCGTGTCTTTTCTTATATTTTTGTGTGTGTTCGTCTTTCTGTTTTTGTTTTCTTAGTCATTTGTCTTAGTTAAAACAAATCCCCTCTCTTATCAAAACGGGTACTGATGAGGGAACAGTCTAAAACTTTCCAGCCAATCTAGTAGGTGCAGCTCGCCAACCTTGATAAGCAATGCACGTGGAGAAGATAACTAAAATATAAATTTCCTTCATTGAAGATTGGTGAAAAGAAAGATAACCTATCTGTACACTCTGTTCCATATCCCACCTATGGTTCCAACGGAATACACCTTCTATGTGGCACTGCTCGAAGCTGCTGAAGCGGCTTGGTGGACTGCATGACCCATACAGTACAGGAGTAAAGTCGGTATCACACGAGCGCTTTTTCCCTCAACTTTTTTCCTCAACACTGGTCTGGCAGCTTATAAGGTTAACATTTAATATATTTCGGTTACTTAAATTCATCTACCATCAGTCTAGTTTCCGATACCAGTGCAAAATATTTCAGAAATGTTACCAGAAAAATTTTGATTATCGAATGTTGACTATAAAAGCTCTCATGTGATACCGGCTTACCTCCCTATCAGTTGACACGTAATACCGAGCAAATCCCAGTGCTATGTGACCAGGCATAGTGTGTGTGTATATGTATGTATGTACAGAATGTATGTATCTTCCGCTTGTTCCATCATCTGTACTTACTTTAGACTTGCTTCCTCACATCATAGAAATTATTTCCCTTCAACCTTCCTAATTACATAACTACATACTTTGAAAGACTAATTGTTCTGTGCATGATACTTTCCCTCCTAATGGAGACATTCAGGCTTCTCAGTTTCTGGCAGTCCTATAACATAGGATCATCACTGAAGATCTATCCAAAATGTCCATAGGTCTCAATTTATTTAGTTTTCGTTCTTCGCATCCTTCGCTTCCTTCCTTCACATTCTTATATTTCCTAGTTCCCTTCCACGTTCTTCATTTACTTCCTCCACATTTTTTATTTGATTATCGTCTTCAGATCAGATGAAGGTATTGAGGGATAAGCCTTTACAACGGCACCTCGTATCTACATTCTACTTTTCCTATTTTTCTGAAGAGTGTAGAGAGGGGAGAAGGGGTGTTGGAGAGAGAGGAAGCTGTTAGAGTGGCTTTGTTATGCGTGTTTAGTCTGTATACGTCTTTTTCTTCGCCTCCCTTCATCACCCGCTTCTCACCCTAGCATCTGTCTCTATCTATTCCCACCACTATCCGTTCTGCCGTCCTCCCTGTCACCCCACCTCCCCAGCCTGCAGCCAGGATTATACAGTAGGTTGTGTTTACCTATGCTAACGAGGGGTGTGCCGGGAAGAGGAGGCAGCATAGTCTCACGTATTTCACAGCATAATGCAAATTGGAGTGACGCCAGAGAATTAAACATTGTCTTTTGGAGGGACAAGTGGGTGGCAATGGACGTAATTCAAACCACCACCAAACAGGGTATTCAATTAAAATTAAAATTCAAATTCAAATTCAATTTAAAACATTTATTGTCATGAAACATTTACAATTCAATACAATGCTTACAAAATACAATATACATTACAAAGTTCATGACAATGAGGACTGTTACCAAAGGTATATAATTATGTCCTCCATTTTCTTGTTTTTGTTATTATAATTGTGTTGGCTGAAACAAACCAAAACAAGAAGGTGAATTCCCAAGAAAAAATTAAAAGATAGAAAAGCTATGAAAATATAATATATACTGTATATATATATATATATATATATGTATATATATATATATATATATATATATATATATATATATATATATATATATATATATATATATATATATATATATATACAGTAAATATATATATATATAGATAGATAGATAGGAAGATAGACAGATAGATATTTCTAAATATATATGCACCTACACATCCATACAAATTCTTCTTTCTGTCATTATGAGTTCACGAGTATTTACATTACGAATATACTGTATGTAAAAAAACGAGTAGGGGACGACACCCTCAACCATATTATATATTTGGAACTAATCCCCACAGGTCCCATTATACGGTAGCTGAAGGGGAGGTCCAGGGGCGGGGATGTCATCGTCAAACCTTCCTCTTGTCAATGTCTCTGTAGGCCTAATATAGTCTGTTTTATTCATCATAATATATACTTGTATATTGGGCAATGTACTGAATAGAATTTGAGAGTAATATATCTGTAATATTAATGAATATAGAAATAAGTTATATTTTGATGACTTCAATCTATATATTTCGACTCACTGGAGGGATACTGATTATATTTAAGGTAAATAAAACGCCAGGACCTGATACAATCTCGCCTAGAGTTCTAAAGGAAGCTAAGAATGAGCTCTCCAAACCACTGACATTACTATTCAATAAATCCTTGCAGTCTGGAACTATGCCTGATCAGTGGAAGCTAGCCAACGTAACACCGATATTCAAAAAAGGCAGCAAATCCCTACCAAGTAACTATCGTCCAATTAGCTTAACCTCAGTTGTATGTAAAATGCTAGAAACGGTCATACGAGACAGACTCGTAAATCACTTAGAGGAAAATAACATACTTAAAGATACTCAACACGGCTTTCGTAAAAAACGTTCCTGTTTAACAAACCTCTTAGACTTCTTCCACGATATCCTCAACCTCTACGATGAGAGTAAAGCTGTAGATATTATATACCTTGATTTTCAAAAGGCCTTTGACAAAGTTCCCCACAAACGTTTACTGCTAAAACTAAAAGCGCATGGAATACAAGACGGTGTGTTGAAATGGATAGAAAATTGGCTCAGCAACAGAAAGCAAAGGGTAGTCATAAACGGTAAGGCATCTAAATGGACCAATGTAAGTAGCGGGGTACCCCAGGGATCGGTACTAGGACCAATTCTCTTTCTAATTTACATCAACGACATAGATGAGGGTCTCACCTGCACAATCTCAAAATTTGCTGACGATACAAAAATTGCAAATAGCGTACTCTCAAAAGAACAAGTTGACGATATGCAACACAATCTAGATAAATTGTCATGTTGGGCCCAAATTTGGCAAATGAGTTTCAATGCGGATAAATGTAAAGTACTACATGTCGGATACCTAAATGAGAAAGCAAACTATTCGATGAATGGCACTCAGCTTAAGAATGTAAACAGAGAAACTGATCTGGGAGTAACAATATCGAGTAACCTAAAACCGAGTCAACAATGTTCAGAAGTTGTTAAGAAGGCAAACAAAATAATTGGCTTTATAGGCAGGTCATTTGAGCATAAATCCAAAGAAGTTATCCTAACCCTTTACAATTCCTTAGTCCGCCCTCTTCTGGAATACTGCGTTCAATCCTGGTGCCCTTATTACCAAAAAGATATAAACAAGCTAGAACGAGTTCAACGTAGAGTTACTAAAATGATACCTAGCCTAAAGAACAAACCATACGAAGAGCGTCTTAGAGAATTAAATCTATTTCCTTTAACCCAGCGCAGATTAAGAGGCGACTTAATTCAAGTGTTCAAAATCATCAAAGGCATCGACAATATGAACTGTAGTAAGTACTTCACTATCGACCAATCTAATTACACGCGGGGAAACGGTTGCAAAATTATTGGTAAATCTTTTAACTCGCACGAATCTAAGAATTTCTTCTTCAATCGAGTTGTCAACTTGTGGAATGGGCTTCCCCGAGACGTTATAGACTGCAGCACCGTTGATTCATTTAAATTCCGCCTAGACAAATATCTCGCATCAAACCCGCGACTGACTGCGTTTGTAAATGAATAACTTTATCCTCCCCTCAGTTACTAACCCATATGTCCCCTACTAACTTCCTAGTCCTGCCACGTTAGTGGCAGGGCAGTAGTTCCCTTTCCAATGTTCCCTTACCCACTCTAAACCACTGTTTGGACACTTGATCCTCAGTGTTTTGGAGGACAAGCAACCTAGAAGGGTCACTAGACCTGTTGTTGCTTGATTTCCTTTGTACTATTTGGTGTATTAGAAAGAGCAGCAGACGACGTTGTATTGTCCCCCATTGCCTGACGCTTCCAGGAATGGGACCGACACCGGTAGTTTCTAAAAGCTCTTATTGGCTTTTGAAGGCACTCGCTGGTGTAAAGGTTAAAATTAGCTGTACATAAGCCCGGTGGAGGTCGGCTTGTTGCATGGCGGAAGTTCAAGACCACTCTGGGTTCAGTCAAGTTTGTAGGGTGGAAGCTCGCATTAGCACCTATTCCGTAACAAAAGCCCTAAGAAATACCACTGTCATCACTAACATTATTTTTTTGTTTCACCTCATGTACCTCAGTCCAAATCACGAGGCAGATCAAACTAACTTTCATTCCATTCTTCTTCTTCTTCTTCTGGCTTTCGGAGGCAAAGACCGTCAGTCAAACTCGAACCAGCCATCCCCAAAATCCGTAGATTTATTGACCTACGGGCAGGGATTACCACACCTTTAGCTGTATTAGCGGACACCAGAGGTGAGGTAGACCAGTGTTGCATGTATACATGTATATGCTAGCGCCTGATCAGAAGGATCGAGCTGATTACACTGGTTACAGACTACATTCACATCCACAGCCATTACAATAGTGTCCTACATACACCCCCACACACTATACACACCAATGGGCGGTTGGCCAGAATTAAGGGGGGATGATTAACTTTTTGGGCGATTTTGTCATGTATTCATTATTTTTCTAGTTTCCTCCCTAGACCTCCATCAAATTTAAAAAAAAAAAAAAAATCCATTAGATCCCCCTTCTAGATTAATTTGTACATTTTTTGGTAGAAAAATTTCCCGGCCAAAGGCCGGTTCTTCCACCATTACAGGCTCACTATCGTTTTTCAGGGAAAAAATCGACACCTAAATAGCACGAAAGGTCTAAATATTGACGAAGAAATGGGGAGAAAGATATTAAAATCGACTAACTAATGGGGCAAACATCTTAACATCTGAAAACTAATTTGGCTAAACATGAGGGAGAAAGTGGTCCAGAAAAACGGCCCATGTCCCCATAAGCGACCTTCCTCCGTGAACAAGTAGGCCTACAAGCTAGATAATCGAGTGAGTTGCCTCGACATATGGAAGCATATGAAGGCGATTCATTCACGTCCACCCCCTCTCTCGGGTATTATGGCGTCTGGCATTAGCTAGATAGATAACATTTTATTCTGGCATTATGTTGATACTATATTGCACTGGTTTTGGTAACTTGATTATTATAGGTCACAGAATGTTGGTGAAAGTAAATTAAAGAAGCTACCGAATCAGAGTTGCAAAAAAAAATTGCGCGAAAAAACGCTTGGTGTAAATCTACCTAACCCAGTTTTAGAAGGATCTCTAGCAATTATAAGGTTTCGAAGTATCTCAATCAACCCTTTTAACTACCACAGATCCTTCCTAAGCTGCATAAATTAATCTAAGTGAAGCTAGAATATAATTCAACAGACGTCGCTGGTACAGAAGGGGTTAAGGAACAGCGTTCATGATGCCCCAAATATTCCAAGTAAGTCTGATAACTTAGGGAACCCGTATTGACTTCAAATGCGGAGTAGCTGGAAAACATAATTATACAATAGTTTTCCAGTTATTGATATATTCCAATCAACTACTGAATTAGTCTATATAAAATAAATCCAGGATGCAGCTCGTACTCCAAATTTGTAGTACGCAGTAGGAGACATGATGTAGAGGACCCGCAGCGCCCTTCCTAACAGCATAACTGGCAAGCGATTGAGGGACAGGGCGGGGGACATAACCTGGGTGTCCCTGTTGAATGATGAAGTGTTGTGTTAAGTAGCTGCATGTCAGTCATCAGTATACGGGGGGGGGGGTGCTGGCTCCATGACTCCTGTTACACCACCACCGCTTACACCACTCTACAGCCACTAGCACCATTATCACTTGCACCATCATTGCAAGCACCATCATCACTATCATCGTTACGATCACCATCATTACTATTACCATCATTACTATCACCTCAATGTTTGCCAGAAAAATTTTGACTATCGAATGTTGAGGATAAAAGCTCTTGTGTGATACCTCCTTACACCCTTCTGTGAAAGGCTACAGACTACTCAAACAAACCTTTTTACTACCATAGATCCTTCCGAAGCTTCAAAAAATCATCTAAATGTAACTGAAATCCAATTAAAAAGACGGCACCGGTACAGAAAGGGTTAAATGACCCGTCAACAAATGGCCTAGTGAAGATCAGAAGCAGTGTTGTTGCTCGATTTCCCTTTGTGTTCTTTTGCAATCATCTGTGTCTCCCCCTACCCCCCCGGCTGAAGGACCCACCAAATCGACGCCAAATTTAAGTTCTAGTCTATGTTTACTTAAGGGGGAGGTAGTGGCTATTCTGACCCCCTTCACCCTCATGTTTAGCCCCATTAGTTTTGAGATTTTAAGATGTTCTTTCCATAAGTTTGACGATTTTGAGACCATTCACCCCAATTATTTGTCAATATTAAGACCTTCCGTGCCATTTAGGTGTCGATTTCTTGCAGGCGAGTAATAGCGAATCTATAATTTTAGGAGGAACCGACCTTCAGCTGGGACATTTCTCTACCGAAAAATTTACAAATTAATGTTGAAAGGGGGTCTAGGAGGAGGTGTTTTCTTAGCTTGATGAAGGTCTAGAGAGGAACACAAAAATAACTAACTAATAAATACAGACCAAAAAACAAGCACTACTCCCTTAAGGGGGGTGACCTACTTTTTGTTATTTCTGTCCTTTTCTCTCTTTCTCTGGCTTGTATCCATTCGGCCCCATTCAGTCAACTATTGTAAGACGTTTATCCCCATCTAGGTGTCGATTTCTTCCTGGCGAGCGCTAGCGAGCCAGCATTATATGAAGGAATCCGGCTTCGCCGAAGACATTTTTCTATCGAAAAATGTACAAATTTAGCCTGCTGTCAAACAAAGATGAAAAATATGCTGGCTCGCTACCGCTCACCAGTAAAAAATTGACACCTGGATGGGGATAAACGTGTTAAAACAGTAGGCTGAATGGGGCCAAATGGATACAAGCCAGAGAAAGATAGAAAAGGACAGAACAAAAACAGGTCACCCCCTTAACCTAACAGTATTGATTGACTTGGTACTGGTTGAGAGTTACTGACTGAAATGGTCTACTGGTTAGCTTTAGGTTAGGTTTGTTTGAGTAGTCTGTAGTCTTTTACAGAAGGGGTTAAGGGAGTATCACACAAGAGCTTTTATCTTCAACATTCGATACCACCACTACCACCACCATGCCCACAAGCCTTCTCTATAATTATGACGACTTTCATTATCAACATAAACACCGTTATCTCCCTCACACACTCTGCCGTCACCTCCTCAAGCCACTCCAACAGCTTCCTCTCTCTAACATCCCTTCTCCCCTCTCCACACTCTTCAGAATATAGGAAATTAGACCGTATAGCTACGAGGTGCCGTTGTAAAGGCTTATCCCTCAATACCGTCAGCACTTCAAGTACCACCTTCTCCACCATGTCTACCACTTCCTCCATCGCTATCAACACCTACCATCTAATTAATTTACAACCCCTATAATTACCCCTTCCTTCTCCATAATCCCACCACTTCTTCCATTATTATCAACACCTACCAACTAATTAATTTACAATCCCTATAATTACCACTCCCCACCACTTCCTCCATTATTATCAACACCTACCAACTAATTAATTTACAATCCCTATAATTACCACTCCCCACCACTTCCTCCATTATTATCAACACCTACCAACTCATTAATTTACAATCCCTATAATTACCACTCCCCACCACTTCCTCCATTATTATCAACACCTACCAACTAATTAATTTACAATCCCTATAATTACCACTCCCCACCACTTCCTCCATTATTATCAACACCTACCAACTCATTAATTTACAACCCCTATAATTACCCCTTCCTTCTCCATAAAGGCAGTGTCACACAAGCGCATTTTCCGGCAATTTTCGATGAGCAAGTTTTTTCTCTTACTATTTTACGGCCCTTTCACATTGGAGTAGGAAACTAGATCGGAGGTAGATTATATTAGCTAGTATACTTCTTATGGAACCTATATTTTGAAGATGCCAGACAACAATTGCTCATAAATATTGATGGACAAGTCGCTCGTGTGACACTGCCTTAAGCCCACCTCCTCCACTGTAACTATCACTTATTAACATGTTTTACGTATGACCAGACCGGGCTTCGAACCCGAACCTGTATTGTAGCAGTCCAGCACCAAACCAACTATACCCTTTTCCAAGTAGGTAAGCCAAAAATCGTGAACCCTAACCTCTGTAACTCACAAAGGGCTAGAGCAAATGGGAGGTAAATTTCCACACCTATTCCTTGGCTAACCTTTCTCAAATAGTAGAAATATTGGTGACAGGTCAGTTGAACCAGTGCCACTTCAACCAGTGCCACTTTAACCAATGCTAACTCAACCAGTGGCCACTTCAACCAGTGACCATTTCAACCAGTGACCATTTTAACCAGTAGGTTAGGTTAGGTTAGATTAGGTTAGATTACTGGTTAAAATGGTCACTGGTTGAAATGGTCACTGGTTGAAGTGGCCACTGGTTGAGTTAGCACTGGTTAAAGTGGCACTGGTTGAAGTGGCACTGGTTCAACTGACATGGAACCAGAAATATTATATAGCTCTGTGTTAGTGGTTTGAGAGTTAAAGAGGTTAATGTACAAAAGTTTCGGCCTACTTATTTGGAACAGGCTATAGACCACCGAGGAGCTGAAAAGGGGTGGTTCCATGTGTAACAAGTTCCATCCACCTGCCCCGACCAGCACAACCACCACTATAACTACCTCTACCACCTCCACAACACCATCTCCAACACTGCCACCACCACTATAACTACTTCTTCCTCCTCCACAACCACCACTATAACTACCTCTACCACCTCCACAAAACCATCTCCAACACTGCCACCGCCACTATAACTACTTCTTCCTCCTCCACAACCACCACTATAACTACCTCTTCCTCCTCCACAACACCATCTCCAACACTACCACCACCACTACCATTATAACCACTATCATAGCTCCCATTATGACAACCTCACCACTACTATAACTAACTCTTCCTCCTCCATTACAACCACCACTATAACCACTACCATCACTGCTATAGCCACTACCACATTCACCATCAACACCAACACTCGACCACTTCTTCAATTCATTAAGGGGGGTCACAGGCTTTATGTCTCTCCGTTTTCTCTCTTTCTTTGGCTTGTATTCATTCGGCATCATTCAGCCTACTGTTTTAAGACGTTTACCCCATCTAGGTGTCAATATTTTCCTGGCGAGCGGTAGCGAGCCAGCATATATATATTTTTGTTTTGACAGCAAGCTAAATTTGTACATTTTTCGATAGAAAAATGTATCCGGCGAAGCCGGATTTCTCCATACAATGCTAGCTCGCTATCGCTCGCCAGGAAGAAATCGACACCTGGGTGGGGAAAAATGTCTTAAAACAGTTGGCTGAATGGGGCCGAATGGATAAAAGCCAGGGAAAGAGAGAAAAGGAGAGAAAGATAAAAAAAAAAAAAAACGGCGACCCCTCTTAAATAGGCATCACAGGATATTTGACTAGCAACCCGTGTGAATTCGAACCCCAGTCTTTTAGATGAGATTCCAGGGCGTTCCCTCTACTCCATCAAGGCTAGAGGTAGCACACTAGGCCCTCACCTGAAAGACTGAGGTTCGAATCCCCACAGGTAGCTTGTGGTTATTGCGTTATTTTATGAGCAAATTTCACGAATGTTAAGAAGTAAATATAGGAAGATGGTTTGGTCTATATTTTGAATAATGTGACGCATAAGAAAGATTTGTTACTCAATCGGGATAGTAGATAGATTGAAAGATAGATAGAGAGATAGATTAGTGTATTCATAGGTAACTGGTAGATAAATAACTGGAGAGAGTGAGAGGGAGAGAGAGAGAGAGAGAGAGAGAGAACGAGAGAGAGAGAGAACGAGAGAGAGAGAGAGAGAGAGAGAGAGAGAGAGAGAGAGAGAGAGAGAGAGAGAGAGAAACTAAAAGTTATCGCAATTCTACACATAGAGAGATCAATGCTTGAATGGTTTTATAATGTTCGATTCCCAAATATTTTACTAGAATATTAATAAACTAAATCAGAACCTGCTGGTATTTCATCATGATACATTGAATCTACAAATATGTTTCTAAGAAAAAGAAGGTTAAGCTCTTTGAAGTCAGTCCCGCATCAGTTTGACCAATAATAATAGAGTTCAGAGTATTGGTGCTACTGGTTGATATTCCTTTACATTGTATTATTTAAACTTTCTCTCTCTCTCTCTCTCTCTCTCTCTCTCTCTCTCTCTATATATATATATATATATATATATATATATATATATATATATATATATATATATATATAATTATATATATATATATACGGTATATATATATATATATATATATATATACAGTATACCGTATGTATGTATATATTAATTTTTATTTTTTATTTTTATTTTATTTTTTTATAAATGACGTTTTCGTTATTTTTGGTTCGAATATAATTATATACTAGGAATTTACAGGGTAAAGTGAAAATTTGATGGTTACAAAGTAAATGCAATGAGTTAATTACCGTATTGTACACAAAAACACACATACACTCATGAACGCACCGGTAATTACACTCACATGCATAATGCATGTTATAAATATTAATCGATATTATCTAAGAATCCTTTGCCAGCCAGTCGGAAAAGTGATAACCTTTAACCCTTAGAAACTATGACGCATTTCGACAGTTTATTCTGGATATTCTTAAATGATTTTATACAATTTAGAAAGGATATGTGAGAGTTATAAAGGTCAAGACTATCTCAATCTACCCTTTGATCTTTTCTGGCTCCCCTTCCCCCTCATGTTTAGCCCATTAGTTTTCATATTTTATGACGTTCGGCCCATTAGTTTGGCGATGTTAAGACCTTTCGCCCCTTTTCTTTGTCAATATTAAGACCTTTTGTGCCATTTATGTGTCGATTTTTTTTCTGGCGAGCGATAGCGAGCCTGTAATTTAAGAGGATATTTTCTACCGAAACATTTACAAAATGTATCTAGAAGGGGGATCTTGGAGATTATTTGTTTAGGTTAATGGAAGTCTAGGGATTACAAAAAACAAAAAAAAGCAAAAAAAGCAGAAGTAGGCCTATATAAATAAATCGACCAACAAATAAACCCTCCAAACCCCCCCCCCCCCCCCTTAACCCGTACAGTACCGGTGACGTCCTTTTCTTTTTCTTTTTGCAACTATTAGACGATTATATCCGGATTAGGAAGGACCTCTAGTAATAATAAGGTTTCAAACTATCTCAACCAACCCTTTTAACTACCGCAGATCCTTCCTAAGCTGCACAATATCGTCTAAATAAAGCTAGAATAAAAGATAACACACGTCGCTGGTACTCAAAGGGTTAAACTGGCCAAGGCTGGAGATACTGAGAGAAAGTGGCCATCTTTTTCTTCGGAGGCCATAGTGGTATCCAAGTAAACGGGGTGGTGATATACAGACTAATAACACAAATAACAAAGCCACTCCAACAGCTTCCTCTCTCTCCAACACCCCTTATCCCCACTCTACACTCTTCAGAAAAAAATATGAAATTTAGAATGTAGATACGAGGTACCGATGCTAAATAAAGGCTTATCCCTCAGTACCTTCACCTGACCTGACGTAGAGTTAGTTTAGAGCCACAAATTAACCAAACGGCTTGCTATAGTATTGAAATGCTAAATTAACCCTTTGAGTACCAGCGACGTGTGCTATATTTTATTCATTCTATATTTTGACGATAGGATGCAGCTTAGGAAGGATCTATGGTAGTTAAAAGGGTTGATATTACTAGAAGTCCTTCATAAGCTAAATAAAATCGTCTAATAGTTGCCAGAATATCATAAAGTACGTCCTTGGTACTGGAGGGGTTAAAGGTGGGGTAATTTAATGTTATTATTTATCTTTTGATTATTACGTGTTATATAATACTATATTATATAATATATTATATATCGCTAGAAAAATGTCCCGGCCGAAAGCTGATTCCTAATAAATTAAAGGCTCGCTATCGCTCGCCAGGAATAAAATCGACACCTTAATGGCACGAAAGGTCTAAATATTGACAAAGAAATGGGGCAAAAGGTCTTACAATCGCCAAACTAATGGGGCGAACGTCTTACAATCTCATAACTAATGGGGTTTAACATGAGGGAGAAGGGGGTCCAAAATAAAAATATCCCCTTAATGAGACACTAATGACACCAGTGGCACTAAATGGCGGTGATAATAAGACGTTTCGCCTTAGCCAGGCGTTGATATATTTTTTTCTGGGTGAGCGACAGCAAACTTGCAACTTAGGAGAAACCCCACTTCGGTCAAAACATGGCAAAGGGCGGTTTCTCCTAAAATGCAAGCTCGCTAATGTTCGCCAAAAAAAACAATATCAACACCTGGCTGAGGCGAAGCAGCGTCTTATTATCACTAAAAAAATGAAGCAAAGCATCTTAATATGTCAAAATTAGGGGAGTAGAACAGAGATGGTGAAAAAACGTCTCCCTCAAGCAGGCAAAGGAAGCACACCTATGTCGGGCTCCCTCGTAAGCATTGACCACCTCTCCCTTCACAACAAAACGTGTTTTCATTGAATATTTGCTCTTTACACCTATTATCTGGTTCTACAACATTAACATGTTTATTATACGTAAAATATGCGCATATGAAACAGTAATATTGCTTTATATGGTAAATATATTTTGTTTTGCCCGAATGGTCCTTTAACCCCTTCTGTACCGGCGACGTCTTTTGTATTTTTTTCTAGCTATATTTATAGTCCAGTAAAGATACGGCAGAATGGGGGTTCAACCCACCACTAATTGCAATAGTTTTTCTAATTGTTGCATATGAAACTACATTATGAGGAGGATAACATATCAAAAGTCTAAGAAAATCAAACTATGGGAACATATTTTAAAATTGTGTTAAGGACACATACCCTCGGACAACAACAAAATTCAATTTTCTTTGCTTTATGAGATGCATACTGCGACTACGGAACACTTATTCTTTATGAAATATGGTTAAATGCATCAATGCATCATGCGTCAGTGTAACACCATTAATAGGGAGGCAGCTATTCACAACATCAAGATCAAATGCCCGAGCATCGCAAAGTACATAGAAAATACTTATAAGGAGCCAGCTAACCTGTATATAGTTGGAAGCACAAAGAAGGAAGAAATGAAAATTCTCAAATCAAATGAAGGAACAACGCAAGGAGATCCAGTGGCAATGGCAATGTACGCACTGGCACTATCAATTCTGCAGCAGAAAATAAAACATGAGGTAACCCGAGTGAAACAAGTGGCGTATGCAGATGACCTCACAGTTGCAGGAAAAATAGGGGATCTCAAAGAATGGTGGTGGAGAGTACAATCGGTAGGCGAAGTCATTGGGTACCATCCGAATGCTAGTAAATCTGTAATAATAGTGAAAGAAAACAAGTATGAAGAAGCGGTGCGGACTTCTGATGGGACAGGAGTGAAGATTACAAAGGAGGGTCAACGCCATTTGGGAGCAGTAATAGGCACAGAAGAATGCAAGAAAGACTATGTGCGAAAAAAGGTAGCGGAGTGGGTAGGAAGTGAAAACCCTGGCAGACATTGCGAAATCTGAACCACATGCTGCATATACTGCCTTCACATATGGTGTTAAGCACAGATGGACCTTTCTTATGAGAACAGTGCCTGGCATTAGACAGATGCTCCAACCGCTGGAAGAAGCAATCAGAGGAACATTCATACCGGCCTTAACAGAGATGGAAGGCGTCACGCAAGAGCTAAGAGATCTATTAGCTCTTCTGCCAAGGTTCGGAGGTATGGGGATCATAAACCCAGTGGAGGCGGCACCACATGAGTACCAAAATTCCCTTAAACTTACTACGTCTCTGGCAGAAAAAATACGGGAGCAAAATGAAAATGATGAGGTGGACGAAGAGGAACAACGAAATGCAAGACAGGAAATTACAAAGAGCAGAGAAGAGAGACAGAAACATAGCCTAGAACAAATTAAGACCAGATGTAGGGAAGAACTGAAAATGAGAGTTGAGATGGCACAAGACACGGGGGCTTCAAATTGGCTCACATCATTACCAATAAAGGAGAAAGGCTTCAGCTTAAATAAACAAGAATTCAATGATGCCGTAGCCTTGAGGTATGGGTGGCCAGTTTCGAACCTGCCGCTGAAATGTGCATGCGGTGAAATAAACAACCCAGACCACTGTATGACCTGTAAGAAAGGAGGATTCATCTGTATCCGGCATGATGAAGTACGAGACATCACTGCACAAATGCTGGACGAGGTGTGCCATGATGTCAGAATCGAACATGAACTTCTGCCTATGGACGGACAGCGCTTGGCCCACAACACTGCAAATACTTCAAATGAAGCAAGAGTGGACGTAAGTGCTCAAGGTTTTTGGACGAGGGGACAACAGGCTTTTTTCAACATCAGAATCTTCAACCCGAGAGCACAAACATATCGTGAGCGAGGACACAAGGCGGCATACTTGAGAAACGAAAGTGAGAAAAAACGCGCTTATGAAGAAAGAATTTTTAACAGGGATCAAGGAAGCTTTACTCCTCTGGTCTTCTCATCGTCGGGAGGTATGGGACCTTCTGCAAGTGTCTTCTATGCCAGATTAGCTGAACAAATATCGGAGAAAAAGCGCCAGCATAGAAGCCAAGTCATAACTTGGATGAGATGCTGGCTCTCTTTCTCTCTTCTCAGGTCTGCACTCCTATGTCTCAGGGGTACAAGGTCCTCCCCGCTACAGAGGACAAGAGTGAGAGACTTGGACTTTGAAATGGTCGTGGCGGAGGGACAAATTGGGGAACAACTAGGTTGATTGTAGGGAGGTACTGGTACAATAAGATAAAATACAATGTAACTAGAATAAGATAGATTGTACACCACTTTGTAACTGTTCAATGCATCATCACTGAGTTCCTCTAATTGTAATGTTGACATATTTGCACAGATTCCACGACACTGTCCACATGCAATAGTGCAGTCAAGTCCATTCTTGCGACATGTACATCGCAGAATTTGACAGCCAGTCTTACAGCTGCATCTGATGACCTCAAGGAGTTCTTGAGGAGCGGGATCTTTACTTGTTGTCAACGGGTACATTCTTCCATCGACCACCTTCCACCCCCAGTCTTCTGGACGCAGGGTATTCACACCACACAACACCTGAACCTGATAGTAAACTCGGAGGCTGTGATTTCTCAGAGATGCAGAGGTGTGTACCTTCCACCAGAGAGGCTGATCAAATGTGATTACGGGGGTGGTATTGTACCGCTTTGCATGCGATGAAACAAATACTAGTGTCGAGTATATACAGGAAAGGTCATTTGGATTCATGTCTATCATGGGCATAAATACTACCGAGGCTTTCCCTGGATGGTTTCCATCTGCAATCATTTGCATGTATGCATTCCATAGAGGTCTTGATATTTGAGCTGTCGGTGATACTTTCCACAGAAAGTCGGATTAGAGATATGGCTCTTTCACATCTGGTTTCTCCAAGACTTCGTAAGACATGTTGTACATTGCTTCTCTCTCTGATGGATATGGGTGAATGTTTATCTTTCCGAGGGCAACTACATCTTTCAAAGGGATGTCCTTTCTAGGAATGTTTCTTTCAGCTTTCAGATAGGGTGTTACAGCTGCGATGATACCCATTCCATGAAACGTGTTCTTGCCATCTAGAGTGGCAATGTCATGGTCTGCATTGTCTCCCATGTACTGATGGAAATGTCCTGGAAAGTACTCAGGAAAGCTAGTCCCTTGGGCAGCTGCAGAACTGCGCTGGAACTTCTGTACTTCTGCATAAGAACAACAGAAACCATGTGCATGCAAGGAATCGATCAGGAATCTGGAATCAAAACTATTGTGCATCTGGATTCCCAGACCGATTTGTAGAGGAGCCATGAGTGCTGTTGGACGAGTTGCTTGCATGATGGCTTGACCTATCGATGCTATCTTCTGCGACTTGTAGCCCACGAAGAGCTCTGTAAGGAAGGTCTGTAACGAGTCAGGGACGAAACTCAGGTTATCTTGGATGGATGCCATGGCACTTGTTGCTGGATAACATCTCTCGACTGGTTAATTTCTTTGATGTCATTTTTTATCAGTTTAGCTGCTGTTTTGATTATTTCTTTGTGTTTGTCACAATCTTCTTGTTGTGACCTCAAGTGAAAATCGTGCAATATTCGAGAAACAGTGCTTTTCAGAGTGACAACATTAGACTTCCCATCAATTTCTGTGATGACAATCTGGTCTCCAAAGTGTTTCTTCAATTCATTCTTCATGTGAGTGTATCCATAGGCAACGCTCTTATCATCACAGTATTCTTTCATTTTTTCAATTAAGTCTGTTATGGTTTTCTGTTCATCATCATTTTCCTCTAAGTATTCTGTAGCTTTCAAGAAGGCTTGTCTTGCTGTTCCCTGCTTTGGTCTTCCAGCACGCTCACTCCTTTTAACCCGTTTGAATGGTTTTCCATCACTACTTTGAAATATTTGGGGAATCTGCTTCCCTGTCCTGAAGTTGGTTGAACAAAGGTTATGATATAGTGCATCGGCAGCATGGAGGTCATTAACAAATAATACACGATCTCTGACGACGTCTACCCAAGGACCCTCATACTCCTCACATGCTTTGAGAATCATTTTCTGCATGTTGATGGATCGAACTGGAATGAATTTTCAGGCATCCTGTCGACCACCTGAACTATCTCCACAGCCACAAAATATACAATGTTCTTTGTAGACGAATACTGGTTTCGAAGATCGGAGGCTAGCAGAAGATTGATAAAAATCTGCCTCATTGGCTGATCTTTTTTTGTCTCTTTCAATAACATGGGGGTTTGTGTAATCCTTGCGACATTTGATATGAACTGTCTGACCAACAGATACAGACAAAGTATCCTGACGTAGCGTACAGGCCCTCACGATACTGTCACATCCTTTCTGAGTTAATGTCACCGTCTGTTGACCATCAGCGAGAGGTTGCTCACAAAACACACACTTATCCATGATAGCTAGTCATAGACCTGAAATGAAAAGAAAAGTCACATATTATATTTTATATAACCAAGGTGACAAACATCAACATGTAGATTATCTAAGAAACAGATGTACAAATATTGCTGCAATATAAAATGAAACGATGAGATAGACAAGTAGAGAACCACGATTTGTCATTAATGAAAAGTTGCTGACTCAGCATTTTAGAAAATGCCTTTGCAAAACAATGTTCCCACAGATAGATTTTCCTAGACTTTTAGTATGTTATTCCTATACTAACACACACTAAAATAAAACAGAGAGAAAAACTATTGCAATTAGTGGTGGGTATATCCATATCTTTACTGGACTATTAGACGATGTTGTGTAGTTTAAGAAGGATCTATGGTATCAAAAAGGGTTAAGTTAGATAGTTTGAAGCCTGTTACTTGCTGGAGGCCGTTTTTAAACTGAATAATATCGTCTAATTGCAGCATGGATATAATTAAAGAGACGTCGTGGTACAGAAGGGGTTAACTCTCAAAGGGTGCATGGGGGGGGGGGGGGGATGTATATCACCGTCGCGCCTGACGGCTACATTTACCAAAAATGACCTTCATTCCATGCTCTTTTTCATACATAAGCAAGAGCAAGAGCATAATACAATTATACTGTATATCCGTGAATGGGCGATGATAGAGCTTTCTAATGACACCTGAATCATCCTTGTACGACATCGGGTTATCTTACAATGATCGTGCAACTGAAGGGAAAAATCGGCGAAAATTGGGGTATTTTGGCGTTTCTTTGCCTGTCGAGAGAGGTGTGAGGTGTGAGAAAGGTAGTCGTGGGTTTCAGTATACGCTACAGGACCGTGGCAAGCGGATCAAGCCCGCCTATCATGCCTGCAATGCCCGGTCTCTCTCTCATCGCTCATAATAGCCTCAAAATGGCATCCGTCATATGACGGGTACTGCGCAGATGGCCAATTTTCTAACCCATCATATAACGGTCACCGCAAATTGAGGGTTAAAGGTCCCACATTAGCGGATCTTTCTAAAACATGATTGAAGCATTCCTCTGGTTAAGCAAAGGTATGTACAAATTTGAGCCTTTAACCCCTTCTATACCGGAGACGTATTGTTTATTTGATTTCAGCTACTTTCAGACAATTTCTAGAAGCTAGGAAGGTTATGTAGTAACTAAAAGGATACATTGAGATAGTGTGTAGCCTTTTAATTGCTAGACAACCTTCCTAAGCTGAGAAATAGTGTCTAAATGTAGCTGAAATCAAATAGAAATTACGACGCTGGTATAGGGGTTGATGAGAATATTAGGTGGATTGGACTCCTTAGCCTTGATCGGCAACTCATCTAGGGGAGACGACCTTATACAAATCCGGGTGGATGGGACTCGTCAGCCTTGGTTGGCAACCTGTCTAGGGGAGTAAACCTGATACAAATCCGTACTGCTTACCAAAGGGTAAGGCAGGTTAGTGGATGGATTAGCCGAACACCACTGTAGAACAATAGTGCTAACAAGATACACAGAGGGCCTCGGAGTCGGACGGATCCTAAATTGCGTGGTCAATCCTGTAAGTCCTTCACTAAACTGGCTCGGGTTGTCCCTCTCACAGGGAATAGGTCCGCTTGGGGGCATTCTGTGTATGGCCATCCTCGTAAGGGGAGTAAGGCGTCCCGCAATAGATAGATAGATAGATCTGTTTCTCCATCTGTTCTACCCTCTTCCCCTTTACCAATGTGTTAGGTCAGTTATGGAGGTGTTGGTAGGGTTATTTGTATAGAAGCTCTCATATTGACTAGTTTGGTTATACCCTCTTCCAAATAGTTAGGCCAGAAATCATGAACCCAAATTTTCGTAACTCAAACAGGACTATAGCAAATGGGCTGTAAATGTTCACACCTATTCCCTGGCTAATTGTAGAAATATTAGCTCGATTACTCTAGTCTATTGTGAGTTATAGAGTTTCATCAAGAGTGAGATCAAGAGTTTTGGCCTACTTATTTGGAACAGGGTATAGCTCCTCTCGTGTTTTTGTCCACAGTTGCCATCAAAACTATTTGAAATCAATTATTATCGTCTGCCAGTGTGGGTTATTTCGCTTGTTCTGTTGATCGCGCCAGTGGGATTGTCTTGCCATTAGTAGATCTTTCTTGAGCGAGTACGCCGAATTTTAATGATTATAGGAAAACGAACATACATTATTAATTTTGTAGTGATTGGAAGCCTTTTCACACGTTTATAAATACGAATCCAGAGTGTGGTTTCTTTGATTTAACAGTTGAGTCATCAGCGGAGTTAACCACTGCATAAGAAACTACACTCGTAATTGAACCATTCGCATTATATTTCCACGTATAAGACCACGGAGAGGAACAGATCTTACTTGGGCAACTGTACCTAATCTATCATCAAGGTTGTGGAGGAATTATTGACTCCAACTGTACAGTTTACCGCACATATTATATTCTGTTGGGGTCGTGATTAGGCAGCGCTGCACCCACTTCCCCAATCCCCTTCCCTCGCTCCACCTCCTACCTTCCACCTATTGGTAGGAGGAGGTGGAATGAGGGAGGGGGGTTGGGGAAGTGGGTGCGGCTCTGCCAAGTTACGATTTGCTGGTACGGTTGAGACATGGAATATGTGCGGCAAACTGTACATACAAGATATATATAAAGGTGGCGTCAAGAGCACCCATTATAAACAAAGGACAGAGTGGATAACAGAGCACCCTATCCAGCTGAATCACCCTCCACACCATCCTCCTAACACACAGACACTGAGACAACAACAACAGGCGCTGTAATTGTTTAAGGGGGGATGGTTCACTTTTTGGGCGATTATTGCATGTATTAATTATTTTTCTAGTTTCCTCCCTAGACCTCCATCAAATTTAAAAACACATCCATTAGATCCCCCTTCTAGATTAATTTGTACATTTTTCGGTAGAAAAATTTCCCGGCCGAAGGCAGGTTCCTTCAAAAATTACAGACACGCTGGCGTTTGCCAGGAAAAAATCGACACCTAAACGGCACAAAATTTCTTAATATTGACAAAGGAAAAGGGCGAAAGGTCTCAAAATCGCCAAACTAGTGAACGAACGTCATAAAACCGCAAAACTAGTGGGTCTAAAGATGAGGGAGAAAGGGGGTCCAGAAAGAACTGTTTTTATAATCTTCATCGTTCACTTGGAATATTCACTAATGCACTGAAAACATCCTTGTCTGTTTGGGTTTGATGGATACACATAGAGAATTTGAGTAAAAATAATATATTCAATTTCAGAAAAGAATGTTTAATCGGCATTAATTAATTCAACTGAGCTATGATTATGAAAAAACACGACTAGTTGTTGTTATAAGTACAATAATATAGCTTTGATAGTTGCAATATTTACATTCTTTTGTTGATTAAGGGGGGTCACCGGTTTTTTTGTTTTATCTTTCTCTCCTTTTCTCTCTTTCCCTGGCTTGTATCCATTCGGCCCCATTCAGTAACTGTTTTAAGACGTTTATCCACATCCAGGTGTCGATTTCTTCCTGGCGAGCGATAACGAGCCAGCATTGTATGGAAAATCCGGCTTCGCCGGAGAAATTTTTCTATCAAAAAATTTACAAATTTAGCTTGCTGTCAAAACAAAAATATATATATGCTGGTTCGCTACCGCTTGCCAGGAAAATATTGACACCTGGATGGGGGTAAACAACTTAAAACAATAGGCTGAATGAGGCCGAATGGATACAAGCCAAAGAGAGAGGAAGATAAATAGAAAAAAAGCGAGGTGGGCTCCCTTAAGCAGATACAAGATGCTCCTAAAACCTGAATTATTAATGATTGGCCATGTGTCGTTTTCCGCTCTGTATTCACTACTTAAAATATCCGTGAACAAAATTTCCTTTTCCAAGACCCCACTTGTGTATGTGTATAATAAAATATACAATTTTTTTTTTTTTTTTTTTTTTTTTTCTATATTCCAACTTACTTCCTCTCGGGCATAGGCTGAGAGCCTTAACATTCACCACTTTACAATGAACAGTGAAGCCCGTGAGGTCTTGTTCCAGTCTAGGGAGTGAGACATGTGAAGCACGTAGAGTACAACGAGCACCTGCCATCTTGCCTTCACATGAGGCACGGTGCTCACTCATGGCCCGACACGACCCCATCTCCTCGTTCCTGTGCTTCACCGTCTCAACCCCTACACTCGGACTCTCACACTTACACACACACAACGCCACCTGTTGAGCAGATAACTCACCAGGCATTGCACCCCTATAGCATATTTTGAATATGGGAATATTCATACAGTGCTATTTAATCAGGGAACAATGAGGGTATTTTATTGACGTTTCGGTGGGCTTGTGGTAATGCACTGATACTAGGTACAGCACAAATTCCATCCCAATAATATCTTCCCATTGATACATCGGGATTTGAACCCGGGACCATTGGATTACCAGGCCAGTGGCAAGACCACTCCACCACACCTCCCCTATAGTTATATATATAGTTATAGTTATATAAGTCGACTACTTTAAACAAAATAGTAAATTCAACGTTTCGATTATCCCTCCTTAATATGTTGTAATCCATGAGTGTAGTATGATCAAAATACAAATAATACATAACAAATAAACAGTGGTGTCGTAACTTCCGCTGTAATCACTCGTAGTCACGTACTGTATATGATATTGTTGTTGTGAGGGCGACGGGGAATATTACTGAATTCACTATAATTATAAGGTTGGGAGATTTGGGTTTATCTTGGTGCTTATACTTATAATATTTAAGGGGAGATGGGTCGTTATTTCTGGCCCCCCTTCTCCCGCATGTTTAACCCCAGTAGTTTTGAGATTTGATGACGTTCGTTTCATTAGTTTGGCGATTTTTAGACCTTTCACCCCATTTCTTTGTCAATATTAAGACCTTTCCTGCCATTTAGGTATCGATTTTTTCCTGGCGAGCGATAGCGAACCTGTAGTTTTAGGAGAAACCGGCCTTCGGCCGGGTTATTTATCTACCGAAAAATTTACAAATTTGTCTTGAAAGGGAGTCTAGAGGGTGTTTTTTTTAAGTTTGATGGAGGTCTAGGGAGGAATAAGTAACACCCCGTTCTTTAACATTAATACCAAATACAAACCCCAATGTACTTGAATAAACTAATGAAAGGAAACTAGAAAAGTAATAAATACATGAAAAAATGGACCAAAAAGTGAACCATCTCCTCTTAAAACTCTGCACTTTATCATCCATGATCATCTTGTGTTGGCCTCCTTAGTTACTTGACAAACCTCCAGGATTATTATTTTAACCCGTACAGCCCCAGCGACGCGTCTGACGCGTCGGCGATGTATGTAACGCACAGCCCCAGAGACGCGCCTGACGCGTCACCCTAATTGCGCCGACCGTAACCTCAGGTGTAGCCACTCAAGAGGGCTCAGATTTGTATGGGAACTGTGTACGTATCCCACGCAACCGTGCAGATGGTTGAAAACTCTCAAAGTCCACGTGCGTGCGCGCGAGCGCTCAATAACCTGTTTTTTTGGGATAATTGCCTTCAATTTTTTACTCTTGTAAAACCCATTTTCGGGGGCTCTGTAGGACCATTTTTTAAGCTTTTTGAGCAGTTTTTCGTGGTTTTTCCTTCATTCCTAACCCATTCGCTATTGTTTCTGGAATAAAACAATTTTTTGAAAACCGGCCGGGTTCTGGTGCGCAAACATTACAAAACTAGCCGGGGCTCCACGGGTTAAGGGGGCCCACCTCGCTTTTTTTTTTCTCTTTCTCTCCCTCTCTCTTTGGCTTGTATCCTTTCGGCCCCATTCAGCCTACTGTTTTAAGACATTTACCCTCACCCAGGTGTCAATATTTTCCTGGCGAGCGGTAGCGAGCCAGCATATTTATTTTTTTGTTTTGACAGCAATCTAAATTTGTACATTTTTCAATAGAAAAATGTCTCCGGCGAAACCGGACTTCTCCATACAATGCTGGCTCGCTATAGGGATAAACGTCTTAACACAGTAGGCTGAATGGGGCCGAATGGGTACAAGCCAGAGGAGAGAAAAGGAGAGAAAGATAAAACAAACAAAAAACGGCGACCCCCCTTAATGTATAGCGTTAGTAGTTGAGCTAGCAAGAGAAACAAGTAAGAGAATAGAACGAATTGCCTCGGAATATGAAGAAGGCCATTGATTCGTGGTTGTCACCCCCTCGGGAATCATGCAGGCGTCTGTCAATAGAGATAGCTATAAGATTAGGTAAAGTAAAACCATTAAACACTAAAATGGAGACTGGCCGTTTGTTTGGTCTATTAATTCATGTATTCATATAATGTTTTAGTTTCCTCCCTAGACTTCCATCAAGCTTAGAAAAACACACCCTAGACCCCCCTTCAAGATAAATTTGTAAATTTTTCGGTAGAAAAATTTCCCGGCCGAAGGCCGGTTCCTCTTAAAATTGCAGGATCGCTATCGCTCGCCAGGAAAAATCGACACCTAAATGGCACGAAAGGTCTTAAAATTGACAACGAAATGGTGCGAAAGGTGTTAAAATCGCCAAACTAATGGGCCGAACATCTTATAATCTCAAAACTAGTGGGGCTAAACATTAGGGAGAAGGGGTCCAGAAAAACGGTCTTCCTCCCCTTAATATACGCAACATAGGAATTTCATACATCTCGTCGCCGCAGATATGAAGTAAACAAATATTGCTTCCACCCCTCCGTGTGTGTGTTTGTGATCCCATGAATCCCTTCTGTACCGGCGCCGTCCTTTTAACTTTATTCTGGCTACTCTTAGACGATTCTATTAAGTTTAAGAAGGGCCTCAAGCACTTAACAGGCTTCGAACTATCTCCCTTAGCCCTTTTCACTCACACAGATCCTCCTTCAACTGCACAAAGTAGTCTAAATATAGCAAGAATTAAATACAAAAGACGTCGCCGGTACAGAAGTTTTGTTCGGTAATCTCGATAATCAAGGTACCATTCTTGCTGTATGCGTGTTTGTGTGTCTGTCTGTTCGCCCAACACCTCGATAATGAATGAATGGATTTCGACGCAAGCATATATTGTATAGGAATTTCGATGTGAGTATCCTAGGTTCAAGTCCTTGGAGTGCCACATGTATTTGTTGATTTCATTAATTGAGTTTAGATGTGAAGTTGGTTGGTGGAAAAATCATAATAAATAATAATAAAGTACAGGAATTTGAGGACGACTTGCGATGTCCACAGAGTTGATGATAAGGAATGAAAGCTTCTACGCGTCGGATGTATGTATTTTCCTTCTGTGAGTAAATAACCCGGAGATCCAGTTTCGTGAACCAACTCCTCTACTCTCACTATACCGGTCATTATATAATTACAAGTTATTTCGCTTATAAGTCTTTTCGCCCAGACAAGAGTTGATTTGAACACACTTTTATGTAAGTAGTAGTATTTCACCAGACCGTCTGGCCGAACAGTCCCTAGTCAGGTTGACCGAAGCCGCTCCAGATGCTCGGGCATGAAATGAGATCTGTCTCTGATAGGGCACCGTGGGGAGGGGGATCATCAGACCACGGGCTTGCACCTCCGGCCAATGCCCCCCTTGCAGTGCCACCCAATCGGGCGATCTGAGTATATACATGCATACATACATACTTTATTTTGTTGAAGAAGGACCTGTAGGAGCAAAATAAACCTACCGTTTTTATTCCTAGACGCTCTGCCTAAGCTAAATTTAATAATCTACTGGAAAGGATGTCATTAGATTGAAGTGCCTAGGTTAGTTGGAGTTAGGCTTAAGGGGGGTCACCGGGTTTGTTTTTATCTTTCTCTCCTTTTCTCTCTTTTCCTGGCTTGTATCCATTCGGCCCTATTCAGCCAACTGTTTTAAGACGTTTATCCCCATCCAGGTGTCGATTTCTTCCTGACGATCGATAGCGAGCCAGCATTGTATAGAGAAATCCGGCTTCGCCGGAGAAATTTTTCTATCGAAAAATTTACAAATTTAGCTTGCTGTCAAAAAAAAAATATATATATGCTGGCTCACTACAGCTCGCCAGGAAAATATTGACACCTGGATGGGGGTAAACGTCTTAAAACAGTAGGCTGAATGGAGCCGAATGGATATGAGCCAAAGAGAGAGGGAGAGAAAGAGGAAAAAAAAGCGAGGTGGGCTCCCTTAAGTTTGTATTTGATTAAGATAAGCTCGGTGTAGAGATTAAACTCGCACACCTAATGAATCGTTCATAGACTTCTTTATTCTTCTGGAGTCCTCATTGACATCGGATGTGCAGAAGATTAATACAAAGATCGACGTAAGTGAAAAAGTTACGGAACAGAAAATCAGCCAAAGAGAGAGGGAGAGAAAGAGAAGAAAAAAAAAGCGAGGTGGGCTCCCTTAAATAAATATTGCCATTAATTAACATCATTTGCATCATATCGGAGATTATAACCTTTGTGTATAAGACCTTCCCTTTTTATTTAATTTTGTATTTGTTTTTCTTTGTTGTAATGTGTGAAGTGCATGTTTAACCCTGCTAGTATTTGAGGGGGCATTTTCACTTTATCCTGGCTAATATTAGACGGTTTTATTCAGTTTAGGAAGGCCCTCTACGACTCAAGGAGTATAAAGTCTAGCTCAATTACAATTCCTTCCTAAACTTCTTTAAAATCGTCTACTAAAAGTCAGAATAAAGGGAAGAAAGGCCCCCTCGTACCTTGAATGGGTTAATGTTACTGTATACGGTTGGTATGGCTGTGGTTGTAAGTGTTGTATGTAACCAGTGTAGCCTAATCAGTTGGAGTATGCTAATCAGGTACTAGCATTCCTCTTACAAATTTAACATTAACTGTCTTGATAGCGTAATGCATAGTGCGCTGAATTTCGATGTGAGTATCCTGGGTTCGATTCCTCGGAGTGCCACATGTATTTGTTGATTTCATTAATTACGTTTAGATGTGAAGTTGGTTGGTGTAAAAAACATAATAATTATATACCATGTAATTCCCGGGAGACTAAAGACTAGAACAGAGTACACTGTCACGGTATATAAGGTTTTAATGTATAAGTTAAATCTGAGAGCAAACATAATATAAATAGAGTAACAGTATACAAAGAACAATATTACTTAAGGTTTAAGGTTCACATATTTATGCAAAATACAGACTAGTGGAGCAGTGGAAACTGGAAAAGAACAGGACATACAGTATTTTTGTTTTCTATGTGAATGAGGGAGACAAAAGGCAGAACTGTCTGTAGCGAGTGCCTCCCCCATAGTTGAAAGAGTGAAAAAGCCAAAATCAAGGGACGTTTGAGCCAAAATGCCTGGACACACGTAGTTTGAAGCAATTTAAGTTATAGGAAGAGGGAAATACTGATTCTGGAAGAGAGTTCCAGAGTTCAGCTGTTGAATAGAAGAAAGACTGAGAGTAACATTTCACTCTTGGGTTGGAGAGTTGCACAGAGTAGGGGTGGGATTGTGTTGCAAGACGGGTACTACGTACCCTACGTAGAGGAGGTGGTATACACTGGGAGCGCTCTGAGGAGCACTGATTATTGTAGTAGGGATAGAATAGCGAGAGAGATGTAACATTACGGCGAAGAGAGAGAGATTTTGCAGAAAGTTGGTGAGTGGACGGGAATTAATGATACGAAAGGCCTTCCTTTCTTCTTTGTCTAGGAGTGCGGTGTGAGAGGATCCTCCCCACACATGTGAACAATACTCAATACAAAAACGCACTGTGTCCCTGTACAGAGCAAGAAGCTGTGCAGGGGTAAAGAACCCCTTGAGGCAGTTGAGCACACCCAGCTTCTGGGAGGCTGCCTTAGCAAGACTGGTAATATGGTCCTTCCAAGTGAGAGAGCAGAAGAAAAAGAGACACCAAGAATATTGAGAGAAGATGAAGGATTGATTTTTGTGTTATTGAAGAATAAGGGATAGTCCTCTGGGAGTTCTGGACGGGTAGTAAGATGGAGAAATTTGGTTCGGAAGCATTAAAGGCAGCAAGGTTTCCTCTGCCCCAATTGGAAATAGTAGTTAAATCAGAAGATAAGTGTTGCATGGCTTCATTACGTTTCTTTTTGAGGGATTGCTGGCTGGGGAGTTCTGGAAAACTAATTGAGTAGTGTAAGGTAGAGTCGTCTGCGTATGAATGGATGGAACTGAAGGTACAGTTGAGAAGATCATTTATGAAAATTAGAAAGAGAATAGGAGATAGGACAGAGCCCTGAGGAACACCAGAGTTGATAGGGTTAGGAAGTGAGCGTTGGCTGTCCACACACGCAGCTATGGAATGGCCAGAAAGGAAATTAGAGACAAAGGCATAGATGGAAGGATAGAAACCGAAGGAGGGTAGTTTAGAAATTAAAGATTTGTGCCAGACTCTATCGAAGGCCTTCAATATGTCTAGTGTAATAGAAAAGGTCTCACCGAAGTCCCGAAAGGAGGATGACCAAGAGTTAGTAAGATATGAAAGAAGATCACTGGTAGAGTGACCCTTAAGGAAGCCATACTGGTGATCTGAGAGCAGATTATGAGAAGAGAAATGCTTAAGAAATTTGGAAGCAAGAATAGTTTTAAAAACTTTAGAGATACAAGAAATTAGAGCAACTGGACGATAATTGGAGGGTTGAGATATATGAGAGGGAGAGTGAAGCAAGGTTATAACTAAGTGTTACATATAGGTGCGGTGTTGTATATTTCTTATGTTAATAGAAAGATATATTTATATATTTTGAGTGTAGATTGTTTGAGTTCAATTATGACAAGGGATCTTGAAGAACGAGAACAACAATAGCTAGATTGTACTTCTGCTTTGATCTTAGAAAGATAAATTTGTCTGGGTCTCGCTCAGGGGAGGACCCAGGATTCTCTTCCTCTTCGTCAGTCTTGTATTTTCCGGGGTACAGCTAAAATGTTGTCGGGGCGCCTTCTCTTCTTTCACAGACTTTCTCTGCTGGGCTGGTGGTGCTTTTGGCGAAGGAAACACTTTATCAGGCGTACAAATATGATCTGATTCCTCGCTGGAGTGGGGAACTCGGTGGATACAAATGCCCAGGAACTCGGCAGAAGAATCTCTGTGTGGAAAATTCACCGGACGCAGTAATCCACAACCACACGGCAGACACTGGTACCTTTTCAGCGGTCGCAAATTTACTTTGGAGAGTTAGTTCGCAAAGGAGCTTATAAGCTGCCAAACAATCTATCCATCTTTACCTCCATCCTTATCCGGTGTCTCCTGCTGGGGGTGGGTTTCTGGGGATGAGGGGCCACAAGTACCCCAATGACCTGGCCGGACTTGTGCCCTTTCTTCTCTTGGGGGGTGTTAGGTAAAGGGGTAATTAAGGGCAGCTGGGCTGGTAGTATATGTGAAAGGGGTCCTCGTTTTCTGTCGATCTGGGTAGTAGGGGTGACTGTTCTACTTTGTTTTCTATGGATCTGAGCGGTAGGGGTCACTGCGTTGTTATTGCCGTGCTGGTCTCTCTTCTTCTACGGAATGTTAGGTAGAGGAGTGATGAAGGGTAGTGGAGGTGGAAGTGCTGGTGTGCTGTTGCTGGTGTTCTTCGGGGTGTTAGGTAGAGAAGTGATGAAGGGCAGTGGAGGTGGTCGTGCCGGCAGTGGTTGTCTGGTGTGGTTGTCGGTCTTCCTTTGGTAGGCAAGTAATGAGGCGGGGCAAGAATGTAGTGTTCGCCTTGTTTATACTACGCAGAGTGGCGGTGGCAGACGCTTGCGATCATGTCCCCGTCTATTTTGACTACCGTTGAATACAAAATATGTTCTCACCCCCCTCCATGACATATTGTCATCATCATATATATTGCCAGCAGGGGGCAAATAACCGAAAAAAATCGCCGTCCGCAGCGATCTACCTACGTAAACATGACGACCATACGCCCGGACACTACATCCTTCCCTGAGACGGTGATGGTGATGAATGATATGCAGCCAGAAGGTGTTGAATCTGGCATAAAAAAAAAGTGTTATATTAATTATCTTAAACCGCCTAAAACATTTTGTGTCAGTCTCCGACAGCACGGCAGGGGCATAGCCTGGTATCTCGGGTTGCCTTGATTGTATTGTCTTTTTCTTGCTCATCTTCTACACTTCCATTGGTTATCTTCTTCTTTCACTTCTTCACTTTTGCTGACCTTTATTTTCAATCCGATATTTCTTTTAACTCACTAGGAAATCAGGGCGAAAAAACTTTAGAAGAGGTCCAAGTCAAGGTCCTGGGAGAAAAGGTTTGATGGCGAAAATACCGCGCCAGTGTACATGTTCCGAACACCGGGTATGGCCGAGGTATGGCTCAGGATGTACTACAGCATGACTTGGAATTTTGGGGGGTCACCGTTTTTTTTTTATCTTTCTCTCCTTTACTCTCTTTCCCTGGCTTGTATCCATTCGGCCCTATTCAGCCAACTGTTTTAAGACGTTTATCCCCATCCAGGTATCGATTTCTTCCTGGCGAGCGATAGCAAGCCAGCATTGTATGGAGAGATCCGGCTTCGCCGGAGAAATTTTTCTATCGAAAAATGTACAAATTTAACTTGCTGTCAAAATAAATATATATATATGCTGGCTCGCTACCGCTCGCCAGGAAAATATTGACACCTGGATGGGGGTAAACGTCTTAAAACAGTAGGCTGAATGGGGCCGAATGGATACAAGCCAAAGAGAGAGGGAGAGAAAGAGAACAAAAGCGAGGTGGGCTCCCTACAGACGGTGTGATGTGGTGTGATGATGGTGAGAGGAAGCCTTATTATTATGTAACGATTCCTTAGCACATTAGTATCCATGGGGGTGATGTTGATGGGAAGACTTATTATGTAACGACACCTTGGCAGGTTATAGTCTATTATGTAACGACACCTTGGCAGGTTATAGTCTATTATGTAACGACACCTTGGCAGGTTATAGTCTATTATGTAACGACACCTTGGCAGGTTATATTCTATTATGTAACGACACCTTGGCAGGTTATAGTCTATTATGTAACGACACCTTGGCAGGTTATAGTCTATTATGTAACGACACCTTGGCAGGTTATAGTCTATTATGTAACGACACCTTGGCAGGTTATAGTCTATTATGTAACGACACCTTGGCAGGTTATAGTCTATTATGTAACGACACCTTGGCAGGTTATAGTCTATTATGTAATGACACCTTGGCAGGTTATAGTCTATTATGTAACGACACCTTGGCAGGTTATAGTCTATTATGTAACGACACCTTGGCAGGTTATAGTCTATTATGTAACGACACCTTGGCAGGTTATAGTCTATTATGTAACGACACCTTGGCAGGTTATAGTCTATTATGTAACGACACCTTGGCAGGTTATAGTCTATTATGTAACGACACCTTGGCAGGTTATAGTCTATTATGTAATGACACCTTGGCAGGTTATAGTCTATTATGTAACGACACCTTGGCAGGTTATAGTCTATTATGTAACGACACCTTGGCAGGTTATAGTCTATTATGTAACGACACCTTGGCAGGTTATAGTCTATTATGTAACGACACCTTGGCAGGTTATAGTCTATTATGTAACGACACCTTGGCAGGTTATAGTCTATTCGCTGTAAGTAGACGAGAAATCATGACCTCTATCCTCTCCTTCTAAAATTACAGGCTCGCTGTCGCTCGCAAGGACAAAATCGACACCTAAATGGCACGAAAGGTCTTAATATTGACCTTTCACCCCGAAAGGTCTCAAAATCACCAAACTATTGGAACGAACGTCTTAAAATCTCAAAACTAATATGGTAAGACCATTCGCCCCATTTCTTTGTCAGTATATAGACCTTTCATGCCATTTAGAGGTCGATTTTATATTGGCGAGCGATAGCGACCCTGTAAATCTAGGAGGAACTGACCTTATCTTTATTATTAAGGGGCTTATTAGGGGTGCTTGGCTGAGTGAGAAATACACAAGCAATATACACTAGGTATAGTTTATTTATACAGACAAGAACATGTACAGTTGGCCACATAAATATAATCCCCATGATTGAATTACGAGTTTAGTTTCTTCTACAGTGGTTAACACATCTGATAAGTCAATTGATAATTAAAAGAAACCACACTTGCAATTCATTCATATTTTTGTTCCTACATACATAAGATCACAACGAGGAACATAACTTATGTGGCCAACTGTACAATGAACATAGAATTAGAACAGAATTAACACAGGGAAAACATATATAACATAGTCTTGGCTGGATGTCTTTGGTTGATGTTCCTTCGGGAACGGCGTCGGATGGGTAGCATCGGAGTATGGGGTGCGAGTCATGGTAACTTCAGACTTCAGCTACTTATTCAGGAACAAAGGGAGTGGGGCAGTGGCCTAAGTCGTACAGATATCAGATGTCAGCTATTTCTTCAGAAACAAAGGGACAGGGATGATGGCCTGAGTTGTTATGACTTCAGACGTCAGCTCCTTCTTCAGGAACCGACTACTGCTTCAGAAACAACTGGGCCTTCAGGAACAAGGTGACCACTACCAGGGCTCGGACTCTGTTTCTACTCCCGATATAAACATACCCTTTCGCCGGGCTTGGAGGGTTTGGGGCAGCTCCTCCTTCTACTGCTGGCTGAGTTGCTCAAATTAGTCGTCGGGTTTGTCAGGAGATATCAATGTTCTCAACTCGCTCAGTTCCAGGTACTCGGGTAATAGCTCGGTATCCAGTGGTGGCTGCGGCAGGTTAGAGGCTGTCCAGTGTCCATTCTACACTTTCAGAAAAAGGGTTGTCAACCCTGTATTTGGCAATTCTCTTTTTCAAGAATCCTCTAAGGACAAATCCTAGAGAGTATGTCCTTCTAGGGGAAAATCTGGGCCTTATGAGGTCCACCCTGGAATTGAAGGGTCTTTTGGCTGTACTGGGCTGGACCAATCGTGGGTCAGGGCTTAATCCTCCTCTGGATTCTGAATATGGGTCTGAATTGGAGAAGGTTAGTAGCTTCTGCTGATCCCGAATCTGCTTTTTCCCTGGGCGGATGCTGTGGAAGGAAATTGGGAGAGTGGGAAGCTTGCCCGGACTGACCAATCAGAGGTCGCGGCCAAATTCCTTGTCGCTCCGGTAATCTTGAATCTGGGTTTTCCTTGGGTTATGCTGGGGAACGAAGATGTCTTCCAACTCGAGCTTCATGAGGGGCACAGGTGCCAGAGAGACCCCTAGGTGATAGTCCTTCTGAAGGTGCACCACCAGTACCTCTTTCAATGTATAGTTTGGGGGGACTTGGACCGTTCTTCATCACTCGTCGAGCATTCTGCTGTGTCGGGGAAGGTCTGGTGTGATTGTTCTGCACGTACTACACCAGCACTTCCTTAACCGTCGAGCTGATAAGGCGTGGCTTGTTGACCTAATCCATGGATGCTGTGTATTATCCGGGGCCTATTATTCTTGAGATCTTACAAATTGTATATATATATATATATATATATATATATATATATATATATATATATCAGTATATATATATATATATATATATATATATATATATATATATATATATATATATATATATATATATATATATATACATATATATATATATATATATATATATAGAGAGAGAGAGAGAGAGACCCATTCACTGACAATATTAATATAGCCTACAATATACAAAAAAAGGGAGGTTTGTATACTGAACGATGAAATAAGAATAAACACCAATATTCATATTCAGTGTAGTTGTTCATATCCTAAATGGATGAGTGTTCTAAACAAAATTCACTGATTCCAATGGATTATGAATAGTAGGTCTATATACAGGCCATAATGTACTTACAATCATATGGAGCTTGTTGGCTATCTTGAATTTTTAAGAGCGCCTATCTTCCGATCTATCAATTATTTCTGATTTGGGCAGAGAAAATCTTGTTACTTTCAACGCCTCCAAGGCCCAATTTTTCTCTCTATCTCTCCATTGCAATCTTCTGCAGGACTATCAATTATTCTTCAACAATACACAAATCAACCCTGCATCTTTTCTCAATATTCTAGGTGTATCTCTTTCATACGACCTTTCTTAGAAAATTCATATTACCACTCTTGCATAAAACAGCTTTCCAAAAGTTAGGTGTGCTCAATCGTCTCCATGGGTTCTTCACCCCCGCACAGCTTCTTGCTCTGTATTGGGGCACAGTGCGCCCCTGTATTGAGTATTGTTCACATGTGTGGGTAAGCTCCACCCATACCGCACTTCTTGAAAGAGTAGAGTCCAAAGCATATTGTCTCATCAACTCACTTCCTCTTACTAGTTCCCTACAATCTCTTTCTACACGCCACAATGTTTCATCTCTTTCACTCTACTATCGCTATTCCAACAATCAGTGTTCTTCAGAGCTCTCTTGCGGCGAGTGCGAGGCACCCGCCTTTCAACACAGTCTCACTCCCATTCTGTCCCGCTCTCCAACCCAAGAATTTGCAAATTTTCTTAGTCTTCTTTTACTCAACAAGTGAACTCTGGAACTATCTCCCTCAATCAATCTTTCCTTCATCCTATGACTTAAACAGCTTTAAACTTCATGTGTCCAGGCATTATGACCCCAACGTCCCTTGAATTCGGCCCTGACACTCTTCCGGCTTTGGGGGAGACACTCGTTACATGCAACCTGCCTTTTGTCTCCTTCATGCACATAGAAAAACAAATACCAGAAATATAACTTTCACTCATTTAAATAATCGTTTCACTAGTAGACCTAACATTTCATGGGGAATCGAATGACATTCAACATTTCTCACTCATTTATATTTCACTTAGCGATCTACAAATTAAGGTTTCATCTATTTGATGTGTTTTGCTTTGTTGATAAATCTGCTTATGTTAAATAAATTGACACATGTCCGTTGTATAGAGGGATAATTATGGTAACTTCTAAATACATTTTTCTAATATAATTACGGATATATCTCTGAAATGAATAGCATGATTTTTGAGATAGCAACTATTATTTGCAGCTCTCTCTCACTCTCTCTCTACAAAAGGGTCAGAGGAAAAATGGGGCTTAGAAAGCGTAGATAGAATATGCATGTTTCTCTCTTTCATAGGGGAGTTAGAAGAGAAAGAACGGGTAAGTAAAAGGGTATAATGTACATAGTAGGTGTGTTCTCTCTCTCTCTCTCTCTCTCTCTCTCTCTCTCTCTCTCTCTCTCTCTCTCTCTCTCCCCCTCATTCCCAGTCCATTGAGTTACAAGCGCCCTTGACTGACAGCAACAAGGGCGTGATGAATGATATGAATGACAGGGAGGGGTATTACTCAATCTACTCTCTCGCTCTCTCTCTCTCACACACAAACACACACACAACATACACACACACATTCACACAAACGGGCACTGTCAAGAAGAAGCTGCAGTAACATTGAATGATTCACTTATTGTTTCCATAATTTTCCTACTTCATTCATGGTTATCTACAGTCTATTATATTTAACCTAGCGAGTTTACACTTGGTACGTCCTATTAAGCTAGAAACTTCACTTAAGAGTTGATTTGCTGATGATACTGTGAAATAGGCCTACATGTCTTGTGTTTGTTTTTGCAACTGAAATGTTTTCATTGGGACACAGAACCATGAGCTTGAAATAGTATATCTAGTTGAAAGTGAGCAAGTGTTAACTCGCCAGGTTGAAAGATAATGGGGTATGAGCACCTTGCAGTATGTACTATCTAATATTATACTGCAGCGTACTTTATGAAGTATATCACAGTTATATAATTAAAATGTGAGATGGAGAGGGATGGAAGTCCAAAAGGAGAACAAAGGATAAGGCGAAGAGAGAGGCGAGAATGGGCTCCACACAAGAAAGGCCCTCCTACCCCGGGTCCTTCTACTCCCAAAGCCACTGACCCGGAATGCACTCACTCATCCAAGGGCTTCACACCTTGCCCTAAATAAGGTCCCTTACCTGGCCGCCCATTTTGTCTTCATCTCTACTCCCAGTGACAACGCAACCCTAGCTGTGACCATTCCAGCTAAAATCCTTGGAAGTTACGTTCGGGTGGAGATTGAGATTGCTCAACTCCACTAAGAGGATTTTGAAGCACTGGCCAATTGCTGTTCCCCTGCAATTGCCAGTACCAAGATTGCATTCGATGCACTGGCTATCGCAATAAATTTAAGCTAGGCATGTACCACAACTGTGACTAGTCCTCAGTAGCCTTGAGCCGGACGAAGAAAGGGAAATTTTCATAGGAAATCCTGTTATCAGGTTGACCACTATATACTAGTTTGTGTTGACGCATTGGCTGACAAAAGCTGTTGTATATGGAAGAATACTGCTCTCAGTACTCCCATGCATTGGCTGGAAAGACGAAAGGACAGTTCTTGATATTTATACAGGGGATGATTTCTAAGTGTTGGATTGCTTGTGCCATGGCCATTGTGATCCCCTAAAAATCAGCGACGGTGACTTCCCCCCAAACCAATAAAACAGCTCGCAACTTGTGTGCCTGCTGGGACCCATAGACCAGCGCCCCGCCAAAGGACCTCTGCCTGGACGTCTTTTACCATGCCGTGAAGCCAGGCTCTGTTGAAGCCACTGTAAAGTCAGTGAAAATAGGCTAGCCTAAACAGACCTCGGATGCGGAAATACCCTGAGCCGAACAGGCCAAGTGGGATATCTCTATTGGTCTAACTGGTAAGGTGTCTGCCTCACACCCAAGGGTCGAGAGTTCGTGCCCCCACCAGGGCATGATATTTTCGTGAGGCTATTTCCGCGTTTAACGAAGTTTAGGTGTGTTGGTAAAATTGTTCAGATGGTTGAGAGTAAGATCGGAGCTCCATAAATCCTCTTTCGGGTATGGTGTAAAAACCGATCCCCACAGGACAAGGAAGGGGAGAGGAGAGACTAGGGAGTGATGTGAGATGCGCTTGGGTTGGGTTGTGGAAGTTGCCAGCCGCCCAAGCAAGTTGCCAACTGGGCAGTTTGTAGAAGCGTGTATGCACCGCTCAGTGAAGTTGGCTCACCATTCCCGTTCATCTCTCTGACGGACTCTCGGTCGATTCGGCTCAAGCTTGTTCCTCTCTGTTCGGAGCTTTCGCTTCCCGGAAGGTGAAGTAGTGTAAAGTCAGTGAAAATAGGCTAGCCTAAACAGACCTCGGATGCGGAAATACCCTGAGCCGAACAGGCCAAGTGGGATATCTCTATTGGTCTAACTGGTAAGGTGTCTGCCTCACACCCAAGGGTCGAGAGTTCGTGCCTCCACCAGGGCATAATATTTTCGTGAGGCTATTTCCGCGTCTAACGAAGTTTAGGTGTGTTGGTAAAATTGTTCAGATGATTGAGAGTAAGATCGGAGCTCCATAAATCCTCCTTCGGGTATGGTGTAAAAACCGATCCCCACACCACCAGCCCAGATGTTGATGCCAGAGCCAGAACTAAGAAGAAAGTGTTAGCTTTGTTTGAGGCTATTCACAGACCTCCCTTTTAACTTGTGTAGGCCTCCATTGAATGAGGACACAATCCACATTATACTATCTTAGTATTGTTAAAACATATGTATGTTGTTCCTTTTGAGGTAACTATGTATAATATAATTCGGAACTAGGCTATACATACACTGTGCTATACACAAACTCAAATCCAAAGTTACACCCTTTCCTTTTTCTTTAGTGACCCCTATAAGTAATGTTCTCTGTGTAGACCGAGTGAGCTTAACTTCAGATAATCCACGCGTGCGACCAAGATATACTGAAGACTCCGTATTAACCCCTTAAAGGCGAGCTGTGTGTAATGAACACCCTACCACCAGGAGACGATATTAGGCCTCATTCCCTCCTAAAATCGTCATTTTACGATAAATAACGTTATTACTTATTCATATGCGCCTATTTTACGTTTAATATGAAGATATTAACACGTAACAGCAATAAAACAAGTGGGAATAGTGTTTAGATGGTAAATAAACCAATAAACCAGGGAATAAGAGGAAAAATAGGTTATAATTGAAGGGGGGAAGGAGGTGATTTTGACACATTTGGAGGAGTGATAGGAGGTATGGAGGGGAATTATCTCACTTAAACACCATTTCTTTTGTATTAAGTGCTATTGGGGCCTTTTAAAAGATTTGTTTGGGCCTTACCTCTTAAGAGTGTTCTCGCCGTTTCCGGGTTAAGAAGTACTTATATATATATGCTATTATTTGTGTTAATGATTAACTATTATATTCCAAGGAATTCCAAGTGTTTGATTAAAGTTTTGCTAATAAAAGGAAGTCACCATTATTGCATGTATTGTTTCTGATCATTCTTGTGTGCATTAGCTAAAAGCACATGAAGCCTTATTATTATTTTTGTGTTAATAAATTACCATTTAAATGTTATTCTGTGTTGTACTTGTTCTGTTGCATGCCTATATTTATGCATTTTAGTAATTCCATTCCTTGTCCAGTTAACCCCCTCCGTCATATATGATGCGATCGCGTCGTATGGCGGTTTCGCCCAAAAGTATCATATGATGCGATCGCGTCATATGAACTTAGTGAAGTAGCTCAATAATAAGTTTATGATGCGATTTACATCATATTGAGCTCAGTAAGTTAGGTAAGTTAGATCATAATCTGACGGTTGGTGGCAACCCCAAATTTCTCCGACTTCTAACGGTCCCTCGATGTGAGAAAGAGTGTTCTGGGGGAAATACCAGGCGCTCGGGCAACCCCTAACTTTCGTAAGTTAATATGTCGGGGAGAGTTAAGAAGAATCCACTACCAGTGTCATTCAAACACAGTAAAATTATAAAACAATTATGCCTTATTATCGTTTCAAAATGAGTTGTTATTTATCCCAATCCTGTTATAATGGGTTATACAATATTCCGAAAGTTAATGTGACAGGTGTCAAATATTTAATATCACAAGAAATAGATTCACATTGCCCAACATCCGTCAAGAGTAAATTACTTTCAAGGAGTAATAACATTAATCAACGATCTTAGAAGACCTGAAAACATGTGAATTCATGTCTTACTAGAACTGCAATACAGTAGTCAATAGATAATGAATCATTTAATTTGACGAGGTACTGAAGGTCCTGTTGCAGTTATTCAGTTTTAATACTCCATTAATGCCATTCAATCATTGTTGAGAATGCTACCTCTAACACGTAACACGCCAGTAAACTCTCAGACCCTTTTCACAGACTGTTTTCATGTATAATAGTATATATCTTTCATAATAAAATTTAATCTCCCACTCCTAATACATCGCAAGACCCATCAACATCAAACTTAATCTTCCAAAGGGAATATATTTGAAATACAAGAGATCGAGCAAGGAGAGGAAACCAGACAAGAGCACAGCGTAAAAAAGGGAAGTACGGAACACCAAGAAAAAAAAAAAAAAAAGAGAAAGAATAACGGAAACCAACGAGAACGGGAAGACGACAACACGAAAGAAGGAAGGAAAATAGAGAGGAAAACGGGAAACCAGCATGAGCAGGAAGAAACACCAGAAACCAGAGAAAGAAGAAAAAACACAACTTGAGAGACAACCCAACACCCCGAGGAAATAGGAAAACAACAACCTAACCTCAATCCAGATCAGAAGAGAGAAAAGACGCATTACCAGAAGGGGAAGACACGCCGCATCCTAGAGAAACGAAGGAGAATATCGAGGCTCGCCTAGCATCACTCCGGGTGCCCACCAAATTTGAAAACGATAATCCACACCCTTTTCGTTCTCAGCGCAACCACCCAGGCTGTGCCCGTGCAACGGGGGTCGACCTCACGCCCTTTAAATAGACACCCTAACCACCATACCCTTCTTGCCTCCAAACGACTCACCCCTGACAACGATGATGATTGCGTGACTAAGTGAGCGAAACCAGAGGAAGGCAAACAGGGTGGCATCGGAGTAGCTACCGATCTCGAGGTGTACCTTGACTTGCGAGAACACTGGTCAGTGCAGTCTAACAACATCAAGCCCTATCCAATCTCTTGGTCTAACCCATCTGCGAGAACACTGGTCAGTGCAGAAAGGTAAAAAGACAGAGAGTTTCCTGACCTATCTCTTAGCCATAGCAAGGAAGAACTGTATAATGACGAAAGTTGCCAGCACACTAGTCCGTGCAACTTATTTACCGTGCAGCACTGTATAGTGACAAAAGTTGCTATCACACTGGTCCGCGCAACTTAGTTACTTCACAGAAACTGGGTATTAAATTTAGTTCGAAGGGAGTCGGGGGGGGGGGGGGGGGGGGGGGGGGGTTTAGTAGTGAAACTTAAATTAATTTCAGAAAAATTGGCTATATATATACAGTATATATATATATATATATATATATATATATATATATATATATATATATTAGTCATGTATCAGATGTTTAAAAATGCGGATGTGAGGATGTGGATGCAGATGCAGATGCAAATTTTTAAATTGTGGATGCGGATGTGAATGCGGATATTAATTTTTATATAATTGCAGATATGGATGCGGATGTGGATGTCTGACGACTATCTTGGCGGATGCGGATACGGATTATTTAAACAAATCTTATTATGCATTTTGAATTGTTAACGACTTTTAGCCACATAAGTCAACTTATGTGTTACCAGGATGCGGGACGTGGACCCAAGTCGTCATGCATCCCACCAACCACTCTCCCCAACCTCCACCCTTTGGAAAATGGTTAAATCAAATTAAATTTAGATAAATCTATCTATTTATCTATATATTGCCTGACGCCGTGATCCCCGAATGGGTGGCCACGAAAGAAACGCCTCCATGCTCCTCTGTCCCCTGTCATTCGACGCCCCTCCTCCCAATCAGCACCGCCTTCATCCATATACTTCTTCACTCCTTCCACCTCTCTCTCTTGGTTTACCTCTTCCTCTCTGTCCTTCCACCTCGCTCTCGTACACCCTCTTAGCCATTCTCTCGCTTCCCATACGTTCCATATGGCCGAACCATCTCAAGGTGTTCCTTTTCACACTTTCCAGCACATCTACCTCCACACCACACCTCCCTCTTACTTTCTCATTCATCTGTCTATCCATCCATGTAACTCCGCACGCACTTCTCAATTAACTCATTCCCACCCCTCTCACTCCTGGTCTGAGTCTCTCCACCAACGTCCACGCTTCGCTTCCATAAGTCAGTGTCGGGATTACCACACTGTCATGCAAGGACTTCTTCACTTCTATGCTGACCACCCTATTTCTTGTTACTGCTTTCAGCATTCCTATAACCCTCTTCCCCTGTTGCACCCTCTCCCTCACTTCTTCTTCCATACTCCCATCTTTATTCAGCACACTGCCCAGATACTTAAATGAGCTGACAATCTCCATAGCCTTACCAGTCAACTTCACCTCACACTCTGTGGCTTCACCCTTTTCGAAGACCATAACCTTGTTCTTCCCCGCATTTACCTTCAGATTCCATTTTTTGCACACTGTTCCAAACATATTTACCAGACCCTGCAACTCTCCTTCGTTATCGCTCATCAGAACTGTATCATCAGCAAACAGCAATACCGGTAACTTTCACTCGTTTCCCTCCCTTTTCAGCGATATACCAACATCCACTGCTCTTCCTTGTACTTCTTTCATGACTCCATCCATATATACAGTAAACAACCACAGGGACCTCACACGCCCGTTTCAACCCAACATTCAGATCAAAGAACTCGCTCAGACCATTCTCCACACGTACTGCCGCCTTTGCACCCTCATACATACTCTTCACTTCTTTCAGCAACTTGCCATCTACTCCGTATATTCTAAGTACTTTCCACATACCTTCTCTATCTACTCTGTCATAGGCCTTCTCCAAGTCCATAAAGGCAACGTACAGCTTTTGTTGCTTCTCTAGATATTTCTCCACAACACATTTCAGGGTAAAAATCTGATCTACACATCCTCTTCCCTTCTTAAACCCGCCCTGCTCGTCACCTATCCATTTCTCCGTTCTCGCTCTCAGTCTCTCAATCACTACCCTACTGTACACCTTCCCTACTATGCTTAGAAGACTATTCCTTGGTAGTAACCACACACTCCTCTTTCCCCTTCACCCTTATATAGGGGGACTATTATGCCTGTCTTCCAGTCATCAGGTGCACTCCCCTTTTCCCATGTTAGTTTGCACATTTTCCATACCCACTCTTTCACTATTTCAGCACCATACCTCAGCATTTCCCCACACACTCCATCTATTCCTGGTGCTTTCCCCAACTTCACTCTTTTCACGGCTTCACACACTTCTGACCTCCTGATCCCCACCTCCTCCTCCACTACTTCTCTTCTTCTCCCTCCCATTCAAAACCCAACTATGTTTGTTGGCGCTTCATTCCTTACAATCAGCAATTCGTTGAAGTACTCCCTCCATTCAATTAATGTTAGTACTATAGATACCATTGTAGAATTTAAATATAGATATTCGATATTAACCCTTTACCTGCTGGAGATGTTCCTGAACATCATGGCAATTTACAGCAATCTACAGGCTTTTAAAGCCTGTAAAATGGAGTGCAAGGGAGCGGAAGCACGACAGGCCACACGTCCTTCTCCCAGCCAGGCAGCTGTGGCACTGAAGGCTCTGAGTCAGAGTCTCGCTAGACATACAGTGCTGCCAAAGGCAAATGTAGCGAGAAATTAGCGAGAATTACTCATTTTAGCGAATGTCTATGGTAGCGCTGCTGGTGAACCCCGCGAGCTACGAAGCTCGTTCTGGCGTCATTTTCAAGCTATTTTCGTCTAGTTTTCGGTTGAATACATTTCATTTCATTCAAACACTTGCCTAATCAATCAGGAGTGCCTGAATGAGCCCTAATATGGCGGAAATATGCGGAAATATTCCCGCAGCGTAAGTGTTAAATACCATGGCACTGAGGCAGCCTTTGTCAAAACAAGTGCGCTCTCGCTCTCTCTCTTATATGAATGTAACCAGACGACGATGCTGTTGTTTCAGTGGAATAATGGCTCTTTGAGCACTATGTATCGCTTTACCAGTGTTTGTCCCCTTACAGGATGGGGGGCGCTGCTCAATAAACTCGCCCCTCGGGGCAAAATAAAAAATCAATCTTTCTCTCTCTACGAAGCTCGTTCTAGCGTCATTTGAAGCTATTTTCGTCTATTTTTATTTTTTTTACTTTTTGTATTTTGGATATTGTTTTATGCATCTTTTTCCCAATTTTATTTAGAATATCAATAATATATTTGTATATATTTCTAACTAATTTTATGCATTGATATGTTTTGTAATATCCTCAATCCTCATATCCTCATTCTAAAAGTGCGGATACGGATTTGGATGCTTAACTCATAAGCTGCACAGGTGTGGTATTTGAAAGTGCCCGTCATGCGAAGGTATTTTGGTTCATTCCTGACGAAAATTGTCAATTTACCATATATATAATTAATACTTATCCATATGCACCTAATTTACTTTTAATATGAACCATAGACTACAGTAGATCTGGACTTGACACGAAAATGGAACTTTGCAGTAAGGGATCCAAAATTGGAAAACGAACCCCCAAGTTCGAACCTCAAAACCAGGAAAATGTGACGTTTCACGGTTTCAAAGTTCGACGTTCATTCTCCGATTTTGGGTCCCTTACTGCAAGCAAAGTTCCATTTATGTGTCAAGTCCAGAGCTATTGTAGTCTATGTATGAACATATGAATATTGTAAAGCAATAAAACAAGTGGTAACAGCAATTGGCTGGTGAACATCGTATATTTTAGCCCCGCGGTCGTTATCGGATCCGGACTGGTTAGAGAGAGACACGTACCCTCCCTCTCTCGTGTCTCACATGGTACTGAGAGACCAGGGGAAGTCTGAGGTTGGCTCAGAGGGTTGGAGAAAGACTCCCCCAACCTCCCCCTCTCTCTCAGCCGTCCTCACAAGAAGATACTCTATAAATATCGAGAATAATAGGGAAAATACAGGATAATTGAGGAAGGGGGAAGAGGGGGTAAAAGGGGGTGAGGAGGGGAAGGGAGGGGGTTAGAATATATGTGTAGGAGTGGTAGAAAGTAATGGAGGGGAATTATCTCACCTAATCACAAATTGCTTTGTTTTGAGTGCCACTGGGATGTTTTGAAAGGTTTGTTTTATGCCTTGGATCTTAAGAGTTTGGCCGCATTCACCCAGTAGAACCTCTTAAGAGTATAGCCGTAGTACCTGGTTTAATTTACAAAAACTGCGGGTGCGGATGTGGTTGCGAAGGTTACTTGCATTGTAAATGTGGATGCAGATATTTGATACATCTCTAATATTTATATATATATATATATATGTATACAGTATATATATATATATATATATATATATATATATATATATATATATATATATATATATATATATATATATATATATATATATATATATATATATATATATATATATATATATATATATATATATATATATATATATATATATATATATATATATATATATATATATATATATATATATATATATATATATATATATATATATATATATATATATATATATATATATAATTGAACACAAACGCCATAATAAACACCCAAATGTCGGATGGGCTTGTGACACAGGGATGATCGTCCTCCTAGAGGACCTAGACCATTAACACAGTGAGCTAATTATGCTGTGAACTTTGGACTTGATGACTCACAATGCCAGAATGAGGAAACGCCCAGAACCTGTTAACAAGCTCAGGTGATAAAATGGACATCTGATAGTTTAAAAGTATACCACATGGAATGTCTTTTTTTTGCTAAGTATTTAGGTTCATTTCGAAGAGCCTAAATAAACTGTACAGTAGGTATATGAATCTAATATTCTTTCAATATTTATATAGTCTATAATATTACTGGTCCTGATAATCTTACCTAATTTGAGGCAATTAACCCTGGAATGGCGAGAACACTCTTAAGAGGTTTTGGTGGGCAAAGGCAAGAACACTCTTAACCCGGGAACGGCAAAAAAGCTCTTAAGAGGTTTTACTGGGCAACGGCGGCAAAGCTCTTAACCCCTTCAGACTCATATGACGCAGAGGTTGACAGACCTCTAGCAATAAGAACTAGAGTTCTCTCACTCTTATAAATACCTCTCCAAAATTAGTTTTCTGCCCACAGCTAACTCGAAGACAACTGCAGAGGTTGAAGTAACTAAACTAAAGGTTTCTAAATATCCCTGATGGTAACAAAGGCTTTAAATTATCCCTAATAGGCTCATAATCACGTCATATGTCGGAGAGGGTTAAGAGGGCAGGCCTAAAAAACACATTTTAAAAGGCCCCAGTAGCACTTAAAAAAAAAAAAAAAAAAATCTCCATACCTCATATCACTTATCCACATGTGTCAATATCCCCTCCTTTCCCCCCCCCCCCTTCAATTATCACCTATTTTCCTCTTATTATCATCTTTATTGGTGTATTTATCATGCCAATACTGTATCTCCAAACCCGGTCTAAGCCGTGTTCATGTTTCTAGAGAGGGTATACATACGCGAGAAAGAGGGAGGGAAGGTTCAGTGTGGCTGTAGGCTTCAGAGAGGGAGGGTGTACATCGCGGCTGGCTCACAACTCATGACTGGAGCGGCTGACTATAATTCGCGATTTTGACCAGAAAAATTATATTCCCACTTGTTTTATTGTTGTTACAGGTTACTATCATATTACTATTATTATATACTATATCTTCATAGTAAAGGTAAAATTATAGGTTTGATTCCCGAAGGGAAATAGTGAAAACCTAATATTTAGTAGGGCCCCGTAATCATTAACGATATTGCCTATTAGTATAATAGCTCCATTCAACATCCCGCATCAGCCATTTTTAATTAACCGCCGCGGGAGGATCATGGAGTTACTCATCATAAGTGCACGCTTAATTCCCTTATGAAATCGTCATCTTGATTGGGTACCCTACAGAAAAAACTCCGTAAAAAATAAAAGAAAAATAACTTGATAATGTTATCAATGACTTGCCATATGTGGATTTCTCGTGTTTCGCTTCCCCGACTTCAGGCCCTCTAGTGACCATCTTCGTCCTTCACTGATATACCAAGATAAAACTATAGAAATCAACAAATGGGAAGTGGGATGGCTGGGAGGGACGTTTATCGTTAATGATTTCGGGGCCCTACTAAATATTAGGTTTTCACTACTTCCCTTCGGGAATCAAACCTATAATTTAATAGTGGCCCCTTCATCATTAACGATATTGCCTGAGTACCAAGACTGGAGGAGGGACATTCGTGATAATATCCTCACCTCTGGGGACAAAAGAATCCGTAAAATTGTTTTTTAAGTTGTATTGTATGCAAACAATATGTAAAAAATAGACAAAATTGTAAGCAGTGCATGACTTCATAAGAAAGTCTGCTTACCCATGACCAGATCTTAACTTTAAGATCTATGCATGGTATTTTGTGGGGACACGCATGTGTCCCCGTCAATGGAACTATAACTCTGTAGAATTTAGTCCTAACCTTCACACAATGTGTACAGTATTTGTCTGTACATCCTGATAAGACTACATACTGTAGTTGCAACTATGTTAGATTTCCTATGAGAATTAACAAAAACATAAAAAATTACAACATATTAAACTGTACTCCCAGTTCGAACATAGCTAGTGAATCATCACAGTTCTCCGGGTGACGGAGACTACGTGAGGTATGGGCTACACCGCCCACCTCCTGTTCGTATCTCACAATGAGATCTTAACCTAAAACAAACAAAAAATTATTGGCGAGCCGTAAACTCAGCACGCTTCATTAATGTCACCGATCGTGACTTCCTATAATTATCCGGCGGAGAGGTTCTAGGGGTCTATGGGCTTACTAGCACCTCCACCCCCCCCCACCCCCCTTTTCCTTACACCTAAAGTGCTAAGCCCATGGCCTAGCTAGACCCGTTACCGTTACCGTGATGCCACACAGGGCAGTTGTGGCTTATTCAGAGCCATAACCAGGCATTGTGTCCAGAAACCCCGGTCGGGAAAAAACTTCCCAACTTAGAGCAAGTTATGCCCTCAATGAAAGAATTTGCAAAACTTTAGGGGTAAAAAACTCTAACTGGCTTAAGGAAAAAGACGGCCCATTAGTGGCCGGCGGGAGTAAAAGAACTCCGTCTCTAAACCAGGACAGATCCTATGCTTGGATTGTCCAAACATACTTGGGACCAAAAGAAAAAAAAAATTGTTGTTGCAAACACTTTCTTGGTTTGTTCTTGTCTGTACTGACCTACGTACTACCAGTCCGGCGGGGTTGAAGGTCATGGTCCTCTAGTCCTCTAGTACCCTCCCCCCGCCCCCCCTTTTAAAACGCAGCATACCCAGAAGGTACCATACCTTCAAACCCCGTGCGAGACGAGGCCCATAGAGAGATTGGGCGAGCGAGAAAGAGAGAGGGAAGATAACCCATGAAAGGACTAAGCTGGCTAGGCCGGGCTAATCGTATTAACTTGCCTGGAACTCAGGCACCGGATCTACTATGCCGGTGGCTAGTTCAACGTCCACAAACGCCGGGAGCCTGCCAAAAACTATAGTCAAATGCACAGCCTATTAGTAACCGTGCAGGAAGAGGAGAAGCGTGCCAAGGGCAACAGTAATGTGTCTATTGGACCAGGGATATTCCCGGGTCCATGCCTCCGGCGCGATCCCCATTGTGCTTGGGTGGAGGGGAGGAGGGTGACTACTGGCCGTAAAAACACGTTACTCCATTTAGAAACAAAATATTAGAAGGTGGGGAAAGACCCCCTCTAGTTGCCGTGTAGGGCTTGTGAAATCACACCTGAATGAATTATCCAAGGGGATGTGAGCGAGCCTGAAGATTTCAGGTCGAACTGGTTCCACTATTCTTGATAAACCCCACATCCTAGCCTGACTGGTAAAGGGAATGCGATCCTAATCAGTGTCTGCTCGTGGAACTTGTTAATATCGGGCTCAGTTAGTGACTGTGGAGCCAGAACACATCTGGCATACGAAAATTGGGTCCTGCCCAAGGCTCGATTAGCCCCCCCCCAAACTTAGTGTAAAGTACCTCAGTGCGGGTGTTGGGGACCCACTGGGGTGAAACAACTGGAGGTATGTTTATTCTGCCATTTTCCGGCGCACGCCGGGGCAAAAAAACAAATAATGAGAGAAGATATGTTGGATATCAAGAATTGTAGATTACCCAAAAAACTTCAACAATAGGGTCAACTGACAGAAGGCTGCCCATACTGTCTTAAGGAGGGGCGCCGGTATCCAGTGACACTCGGTAGAGGCTCCATGGCCGTGTCTACTGTCTTGACGATGGCGCCGGGACCTAGTGAAACCCGGCGTGCTTCCACCGCGGACTTTACAATTAACGAACCATCTCTCCTTATAGAAGAGGCGAGCCAGTCACGAGGGGTAGGTCACCGTAAGTATGGACCACCATCGTGGAGCCCTTGATGACTTACCTAACAGAGCCATTTTAATTGAATGATTGGGAAGGTCCTGCCGGCACTTGGTCTACATTAAGTAGTCTACGACATGCATTACTGAGCCCTCCCAGTAAAATTACTGGAGTTGCTCAGACGGTGCTTAGTAGACCAGGCCGACTAAAGGCATCTTGAAAAGTGTAGAGAACCTTGTCTCGAGAATTTTTGAAAAAGTGAATCTCCGTGGAGTAGACCAGACTGCGACCTAGGGGCTGAAAAAAAAAACCCAAAACTTGTTACCGAATTTCTCTCGGAAACTAACCAAGCCGAGGCAGACGAAAAGACACGACAATCTGTAGAAACGGGCCAACCTTAGAGCCGTTGTGTAGGCGGGAAAGCCTTGAGCTACGTGTACTGCTATTCTTAGCAGTAACTGCTCGTTTTACTCGAAGAGTCTATTCCCGGGAAGTCCATTTGTCCGGTAACCACTGGCTGTGATACTCGATCAAGACGCGACCTTAAAGGCTAGACTCGTAGTAGGGCCCTCATTAGGCACCCACTGCGAGGGGTTCTCCCCTTGTCTTTTCAGGGTGATGTTAATCCAAAAAAAAACGAATCCTTAATGGAGCGAAGTGTTAGGGATTCTATAAACTCCTAAAGACCAACCTTGCACATCCAGAGCTATGTCCGCCAACCGGTAGAAACGTAAGCACGGCGTGAGCCTACCTCACGCCTTTACCTCTCGTAACCTGGTAGGTTGAGTCCACTCGAAGTAGACTTCACTATTTTACGGTAACCTGTGCTAATGTCCGGAAACCCGCCAGGGAGCCATGGTGTGACACCGGGTGCGTACGGCGGAGCGTATCCCTAAAACTCCTGTTGCCAGAGGCCTGGGGCGAAATTATGGTTAGGGTGGTGAGATTGAATCTCGAACCAACCGAAGCCCAATATCGTACTTGAAGTGCTTCCGATGCTAAAATCAAAGATTTCTGAGCGAGGGGGACTTAGGAAAATTTGTTGTGCCTATTCCCATACCACCGAATTTGTAAGAAAAAAGCTGACTCGATAGAAACAGTGGAGCAACCGACCTGGGACTGTTATTGTGTCGGGGAGGTAGACAGTGTCAGAGCTGCTAGACCTACACTGATTCCAATCCATAGTATAACTCCGTACCCTCTGGTCAGCGAGAAACTTGTAGACTGCACCAGCTAATCACCTATCGCCGGGGGCAAGCCCCCTAGGCAGTATCACCGTTTTAGTAGAGGTTGTAAAAGTCGTCTTGACTGGACCTCTTACTATTGAAATGGGTAAGGTAGAAAGCATAATGGAGGCGTCTATCTTGACCGTTTGGCCGGTGGTCAGTGCGTGTAGACACCGTCTCGCCTAAACACTGTGACTCTTTGTCCGGCGGCCCTTGCGTGTATGCGCCGGCTCGCCTTAACACTGTGTTATTAACCCGAAAATCAAGTGTCCAAGCGAAAAATTTCTCAGTTTCCCTCTTAGATATGTTAACATGGCATATGTAGGTCAAAGAATTAAGAGACATTTCGGTGTCGGAAAATAACAGGATAGTGCCCGAGATGATCGTTCGTACACAAAAATATGAGGCGATCTTCAAAAATCCCTGGGACTGATGCGACATATATCGCCGTATCATAACATGGTTTTTCGCCCGGGAGGTAGTGAACTCCGGCGGGCCATGACCCTAGAGTTTTACAGCGATATGCCTCCCAGCCTACTGAGCATAAAGATTCCGAAACTGTGTCTCTGTATTTGTCTTCGCTTCCTACCTATCCACCAGGAAAGTGGAGAAAACGAAGCTAGAGGTCATTTGAGGTACTCAACTTGTGCCCCTGATTTGAAACCTATGTTTGCCTCTCTGAGTGCGTAATTGACTGTTGTGTTCTGCCAAAACAGGGGTGAACGCGCCAGAGGAAATATCACTATTCACAAACAACGGAGACTCCGGCGGAGTACAGTGGTCAGAAGAGCTAAAGGTCCATTGAATATGCCGTGTTCATAACAAGTGACAAAATCCAAGGGGTTAGACCTAGAATAGATCCTTTAACTTTTAGGCCATCGCCCTAAGACGACGTGTGTGCTAGGTAGTGAGCCTATACTTTCCCAGAAGATAAAACTAGGCGAGGATACGTCCAAGTACTTATCTTAGAAGACAGCCCGTAGATAAATTAACGTTGGTGTTTACGAATAACCGTGATATATGTTCCACATAATGAAAGTACCCATAGAAGCTCTGCTGAAAAGAGTTATGTCTCCTAGTTGACAGCTGAACAACCGTAATTCATATTCGTTACCCATATATCACATATTTACTAGGGCCCCGTCAATGATTACGGGGCCCTACTAACTATTAGGTTGTCTTTACTTCCCTTTGGGAATCAAACCAATAATTTGTAACTTATGATAGATTAACGAAAGTAAGGTAAAAACGAGGCAGCGTCTCACCGACCGTACGTTAGGATAAGATAAAAAATAAGCCGTCTTGCCGGCTTAGGTTCAGCTGAAAATTTATGAGTCTGCATAACCGAGTGACACAATTATGAGCCGTTTTCTTGGCTTCATTAATCTTAGGGACCATTAAAGGAGATACTAAGTGAGTCCATCTTACCTTAGATTCAACTAGAAAGAAGACTGACTTACCCTTTTCCACGACCTCGGCTCTCTCCTGTCACTCGGGAGGGTGAGGGTCGCAGCCGGAAGTGGACGATCCGTCGCCGGGGTGGAAATCTAGAATGGTGTCGGGCGAAGCCGGGCGGGTTCTCGGACCGAGGGGTGGGGGTGGGGTTCCGGGTTTAACTCAACTTGGCCCTAGCAGCTGCTAATGGCCCATTGTTCAATTAAGTGTCTAGTATTTGTTGCATAACACAACGATTACTGTGACCTCAGGGAAATAAGCATTGAAAGCTAAGTTTTACAATCAATATCCTCCTGTGGTATAGGAGGTGAAGGTAGGTAAAATTCGATCAAGGCCGCAAGGCCCGGATGATCTAGAAAATGTTTTCCCCCTTTGTTTTGTGCTGCAAAAGATCTACGCCCACCAGGCGTGACTGGGAAGTCCAGGGACAACTAAGGTCCATCTTGCACCAATTTCAGTGTGCGAATAGCGGAACGTTAAAGCAACAAACAGGTAGGCATGGAGGCTGAAGTGATAAACTTGTAAAAAAGGGAACTGAACTTCCCCCCCCCCCCTCTGCTGGGAACGGGACCGCCCTATGCCGTGCCGCTCAGAGTGACAAGACCTGGAAAGAACATTTCCAGGAATCAATGCTCATAAGGATAACCTGAAAGGTGTTAAACATCGTATCTTAAGTCCGCCGGAAAATTAGAAATAGCCACTACTATTCTAACCTTCGACTGGACCTGACCCAGCACAGCACACTGGGAGTACTCGGTGTGGAAACTGCGTATCTGTGACAAGCGTCACTGGCCCAATATACGTATTGACAGCGCGTTACCTTTCCGTGACTATTGCAAACAGTGTAAGTGTAACACTGCTCCTCTGCTACTATGAATGACTACGGCATATAGTCCTACCAACCTGACTATTCCGCCGCAGGGCGACTAAGCATTAGGACCAGGTTAGATAGTATCGCCGAGCGCTTAAGGCTCACCGCGGGAGGCTAACGTTCAGGGCGAGTTTCCTCGGCGGGCCGAGCAAAAGTCTCCCCTTAGGAAAAAGCATTTCCGCCGGGAGGTATGTGGTGAAGCACAACGCCGGGACATTTGGAAAGTTTCAGAAAACTCTGCAAGAGTGGGAACCGGCGGCTCTGTAGCAAAAGACGCCGGAAAAACAAACCAAAAAATCTTCTAGGTGTTGACTCCGCCGGGGAAGTCAACCCCCCCAAAAACTCCTGCAAACATGCACACCACTGCGGGACATTTGGATAGCCCCTAAACCTCTGCAAGAGGAGGAAACCGGCGGCCCCGCTGAGAAAGCCGCCGGAGAAACTAACCAAAAAGGTTTCCCGAGGTGTTGACATAACCGGGAAATCAAAACACCCCCAGAAAACCCCCACACACAAGGGGTCGTCTCCCAAAGCATACCATAGGCTATAACAACACAGAGTAAATTTATAAACAATAAATATATTCTCTAGCCTACACTGGAGACCCCTAACGAGGCTGGCCACGAGGCTCGATGAAACAAAATATGGTAGACATCAAACGCCCCGAAGAAACCAGCAGCAACAGCAGCCACTACACGCTACACACAGCGGCAGCACGAGGCAGAGGGGCCCGGAGCGGGGCCCAAGCGCAGAAACGGACTCCAGAAGGCACCGCACCACGTGCGGCCACCCTTAAACCAGAGCATCTGCTAAAAACAAAAATGCAACCGCCGCATAGTGCTAGCCTGAAGCATAATCTTGCGGTAAAGTAGCCTCCTAACTAAGCTATAAGAGAGCTAAGGCGCAAATATAAAAACAAAACAAACCACATGGCGCGTCGAACCTGGTAGGCCTACACGTCGGCACCTGTTACAATAGTACCCTAAATTGAATTATACACCCTCCCTGTGGGCGTACCAATGGCCTGTGCTAGCTAATCTAAAACCCTGTCTGAAACACTTCAGATGTATACAAATGAGTAAAGACTCACGAGAAGCGAGATAACGTCGAATGAAGCTGGAGCACAAGGATCCCCATCCGCACGGGACGCCCGCGGGAGGGAGAAGGACGAAGATGGCCACTAGAGGGCCTGAAGTCGGGGAAGCGAAACACGAGAAATCCACATATGGCAAGTCATATGATAACATTATTAAGTTATTTTTCTTTTATTTTTTACAGAGTTTTTGCTGTAGGGTACCCAATCAAGATGACGATTCCATAAGGGAATTAAGCGTGCACTTATGATGAGTAACTCCCAGAGCTGGGCACCACAAACAAAAAGTCAAGTCAGCAAACACAAATCAGCAAACCTAGAACATAACTTCAGCAAACACAAATGTGTAAACCTTGTGAAATTTCTAGTCCTCAAATGCAAATATGCAAACACAAACCGTTTTTTATTAATTTTAAATTTAAACTACATAATCAAGGGTAAATCAATAAATTCAATCTCTAATGTCAATAAATATATATATTTACTTTAATATAATGTTGCCCAACTTCTATGGACCTCAAGGATATACATGTATACAGGCTTTTAAAGCTTGGAAATGGCTGTAAATTGCCAAAACATTCCAGAACGTCACCCGCAGTGAAAGGGTTAATATATATAGCATAGGCCACTTAGTTTGTCCACATGGGCAGTAAAACGTTGGGGTAACTTGTTTATGGGGAGAGTGCTTCAGTAATAATCAGTATTCGCAATTCCGCACCATTCAGGAGGAGGTACGCCGGATCACAGAGGTGCAAGGAGGCGATTTATTCGTGGTCCCCCCTTTGGGAATGGCAATAGGCTATATATGCCTAGATAGGTCTACTTTAGATAGATTAAGTAAATTAATAGAAAGTAGCCTAGGCCTATTAATTTTAATGCTCAGAATAAAGGCCTAGCTTCAGATCAAAATTTAATAAATTTTTATTGTAGGCTAAATTTAGTCTAGGCCTATATGATACTTTCAAAATTAACACTTTCTACTTGACACTAATAAAATGAGTGTGATTATAGGCCTAGGCCTATACAATACATAGAAGTTAGAACATGCAATATTTAGCCTAAGCCTACATGCTTTGAGGCATTTTGATGGAATTAGTGACTGATTATAGCCTAGACCTAGGCTATATATTAAAGTTAGAACATGCAATATTTAGCCTACATGCTTTGAGGCATTTTGATGGAATTAGTGATTATAGCCTAGACCTAGGCTATATATATAGAAGTTAGAACATGCAATATTTAGCCTACATGCTTTAAGGCATTTTGATGGAATTATGGTGGGTTCACACATTTACGTATATTGCTCCCGTCCGGCGTATCGCCAATTTATGTAAAGACGCGAGTAGTTTCTGCCGTTGAACGCCCGTTCTTCCACGTCTATTACACTTACCGACAGACGTAGCGTAACGGGGCCAGTGTTACGTCAGACGTAATGGAGTCGTATTGAACTACGTACGTGTTTGCGACGTGCGTAAGCATAGCCCCGTTCGACCTCATGGGCTGCACGATTTGCGGGAACACAGGCCACGCCCATGCCACGCCCCCTCAAGACCGGCGTAGATGAGGCCGCATGTCTTGGGATTTGTTAGGTCGTACCTGGACCGGTTCTGGCCAATCGTAGGCACACCCAGTCTGACCAAACACAGACACAGACAGTCTTTGTCAACCACGTAGGTCTGGGTTGGAATCTGGGAACTACAAAAGGGCAGGAATGGCCACACCATTCCCATTCCCAGTCCTTCATCGGCACCATGAACAACATCGAGGAATTCATCCTGGAGGAGTAACATCGAGGAATTCATCCTGGAGGAGTAACCCGCTGAGTGCCAGCCAATTTTGACGGTGTGCTTCTGCCAGTGCCATATTTTTTTTTTTTTTTTGGCTAAATCTATTAAGTTGGGAGAGAAATGGTAAAAAAAAACACTCCCCTCGCCAGAAATCAGGTCCCCGATGGTCCCGAAAGTAGCTGAAAAGACACTATAGACTACAGAGACTTTTATGGTATCGGAATGTATGGGTGGGAGGGTGGTTTTGGGGTTGGTTGGGGGAAGGTAGAAGGGTAATTGACTTGTGTTACACATATGAAGCCGATTGGTGAGGTAGTTTCGCCACCACGGATTTTCCTTTTTTTTCCTTTCCTTCGTACGGATACGCTAGAAGTGGGTGGTGGGAGGAGGTTGGGGGTGTGGTGGGGGGAAGGCAGAAGGGTAAGAGACTTGTCACACAAATATGGAACCGATTGGTGCAGTCGTTTCGCCGCCACAGATTTTCCTTCTTTTTCCTTTTCTTCGTACGGATACGCTAGAAGTGGGTGGTGGGAGGAGGTTGGGGGTGTGGTGGGGGGAAGGCAGAAGGGTAAGAGACTTGTCACACAAATATGGAACCGATTGGTGCAGTCGTTTCGCCGCCACAGATTTTCCTTTTTTTTCCTTCTGACGGGACCGACAGTCAGCGAGTGGGTGGGAGGAGGGATTTGGGATTTTTGTGGTGGGTAGCCTAAAGGGTAAGGTACATGTGGTAAAAATATGAAAGCCATAGGTGCAGTCGTTTCGCTGCTACGATTTGTTTTCGGCAGGGTGCAGAGGGTGGCAGGGTTGGCTTGTTGGTTGCTGCTCCGGTGTGGTGAGGTGTGACTGGAGGGTCCCTCGCTGGTCCCGTTGTCCCCTCGTACAACGATGCCGCGTCTTCCCGCCAACCCGCAGTGCGGCGGTTCTGCCAGATGCGGCCTAACTAACGTATACTTCCACGTTCGACTGGAACTTTCTACGATTTGACGAGAGCAGCTCTCGTCTCACGTGGTCGCTGCTACGTCCGACGAGGATGCTCTGGTCAGACGACCGTGGTGGCCTGGTCGGTCGTAAGTTTCCCCGTCTTTTAACATACGTGAGGGCGAGCCACGTTCCTGATTCGACTCGAATCAGCAACCGCGCGGCCTTGGCCGCACCCACAACATTCCCGACCCACGTGGGCTACTCGTTTCTACTCGCGCCATGCGAGAGTACCCGCCCGACTGGCCGTAATTTCATTAAAGTTTTGCGTATTATGCCATTACGTTTTACGTAATCGGTTGCCAACTACCAATATACCTTCGTTTACAACAGACGGGAGCTGACGGGAGCAATATACGTGAATGTGTGAACCCACCATTAGTGATTGACTGATTATAGCCTAGACCTAGGCTAGCCTATATAATTATATAAAAGTTAGAAAATGCAATATTATTTATCCTACATGCTTTGAGGCATTTTGATAGGATTAGGGTAGCCTAGGCCTAGCCTAATAAAATTACTTATATTAGTAATTAGCCTATAGGCCTAGGCTATATTTAGAAGTTAGAACATGCAATATTTAGCCTACATGCTTTGAGGCATTTTGATGGGATTAGTGATTATAGACCTAGGCCTAGGCTATATAGCCTAGCCTATATAGAAGTTAGACTTAGCCTAGGCCTACATGCTTTGAGGCATTTTGATGGGATTAGGGTAGCCTAATAACATTAGTTTAGGTTAAAAATGAACAGGCTATCAATCAAATTAACGATAGCCTAACTTTATAATTTAAATTAGGCTAGATTATAAAGTTATAAAGCCCTTCTCCAGAGACATCTTCTTGGTAATTACAGGCCCATAGAAGGTTTCTAGGTGGGGCCAGGGGTGGCTTAGGTCCTCGATTTCTACATGCTTTGCAGCATCACTGTCGGATGATGGTGGTGAACTGCTCCCCATACTGCGGTAGGCATGATGGTAGACTCCATGTTCACTTCAATAGGCCGAAAATATAAACAAAGTTGAAGTGCTAGCAGGTTGGAACTCTTGGACTGCTGTGTGTTGTAGGTGTTAGCTCGACGCTTGCTACTAAGTAAGTCAACAAACGTGAAGAGCCGATGTATAGGCCTAGATTCCAGAACACAGGTAGTTGGCTTGGTCACAGGACTTTTTTGGGCTGGAGCTGCAGGAGCGGCCCAGGGCTGGCTGGCGGCTGGAATTTTTATTTTGCGGACTCGAGGTTTGCAACATGGAGGTACTTTCCAGAGCTTCAAACCCGCAAATAGGCAGCCATTTTGGCGCCAACGCTAATTCGCCAACAAAATGACACTTCCGCCATGGCGGAATTGGCTATTTGCGGAAGTGTTGGCTAAAGTGCCCAGCTCTGGTAACTCCATGATCCTCCCACGGCGGTTGATATAAAATGGCTGAGGCGGGATGTTGAATGGAGCTATTATACTAATAGGCAATATCGTTAATGATGAAGGGGCCACTATTAAATAGGCGCATATGAATAAGTAATAACCATATTTATCGTAAAATTACGATTTTAGGCGGGAAAGAGGCCTAATATCGTCGCCCAGAACTGTGGTGTTCATTATATACAGCTTGCTCTTTATAGGTTAAGAGGTAAGGGCTAAACAAATATTTTTAAAAAGCCCCAGTAGCACTTAAAACAAAAGAAATAGTGTTTAAGTGAGATAATTCCCCTCCATACTTTCTATCACTCCTCCACATGTGTCAAAATCCCCTCCTTCCCCCCTTTCCTCCCCCTTCAATTATCACCTATTTTTCCTCTTATTCCCTTGTTTATTGGTTTATTTACCATGCCAACATCTCCAATCTGGTTCTAAGGCGTGGTCATATGCCTAGCGAGTGTGTTGTGTGAGAGAGTGACTCAGTCAGGCTTCAGGTCTCGAGAGGGGAGGGTCTACGTCGCTCCTGCCTCACATTTCATGAATGACCGGTCGGCAATAATTTGCGATTTTGATCATCTAAACACTATTCCCACTTGTTTTATTGCTGTTACATGTTAATATCTTCCTATTAAACGAAAAATAGGCGCATATGAATAAATAATAACAATATTTATCGTAAAATGACGATTATAGGTGGGAATGCAGCCTAATATGGCCGCCCAGATGTATGGTGTTCACTACATATAGCTCGCCTTTTTCGGGTTAACAAACAGTAAAGGACTAAATACTCGATGGAGTAACTACAGTTCACGAAATACGAGTAATACAAGAAGACGGAGTAAATAAGAACATAAGAAACAACAAGAAAGAAAAAAAAGAGGAGAGAAAGAAAATTGGGAAGCCAACGACAACGGGAAGACGACATAAAGAAAGACAGAAGGAAAGGAGAGCGGAAAAGGGGAAAACCACGAGAGCGGAAAAAACAACAGAATACAGAGAAGTAAAAACAAACGCCATTCAAGAGATAACCTCACCACCCGAAGAATTACGAAGACAACACCCCAAACCCAAGACACTCTACCAGAAGAAGAAGATATGCCGCAACCCCGAGAAACAAAGAAGAAGAAGCAAGCCTCACCTGGCCTCAGCCCGGGTGCCTGCCAAATTTGAAAGAGAGCGCCCAAATCTTTCTCGCTCTCAGCGCAACCACCCAGGCTGTGCCCATGCTGCGGGGGTCGACCTCAAGACCTTTAAATAGACACCCTAACCCCCTTGCTCTTTTTACCTACAGATACCTCGCCACTGACAACGATGCTGAACGCATGACTAGGTGAGCGAAACCAGAAGAGGGCAGACAGGGTGGGATCTGAGTAGCTGCCGATCTCAAGATATAACTTGATCTGCCAGAACACTGGTCAGTCCAGTCTAACAATGTCTAGCCCTAGCCAATCTCGAGCCGGTCTAAATCCATCTGCGAGAACACTGGTCAGTGCAGAGAGATAAGTAGGCTACACTTGGAGATTCCTGCCCTATCTCCTCCAGCCTAGGATAGCAAGGAAGAATTGTATAGTAACGAAAGTTGCCAGAACACTGGTCCATGCAGTTAAGTTACCGTGCAAACACTGTATAGTTACAAAGTTGCCAAAACACTGCTCCACACAGCCTAGTTACCTTATAGATTCTAGGTCTTGACCTACTGCCAGCACACTGGTCCGAGCAGTCTGTTGTTTCTCATCCCTGAGCACTAGCTTTGTACCAGAACACTGGTCTGTGCAGTTGGTTAGTTCCAGTCTTGGGTAGAGGTTTGTTGCCAGAACACTGGTCAGTGCAACATCCTAGACTCGAGCAGGGAATTGCTAAGTCGCCAGAACACTGGTCCGTGCTTCTAAGCAAGTTCTCTGGCTCCTCTTGACTTATCCTCGGATAGCAAGGAGTCCAGTGTATGTTGCGACCTGCTGGAGGACGTTGCCAGAGGACCGCAACCAACCCTGCCGTTGAAGCCACTACAAAGACGAACCCAGAGACGATACATAGACTCAAGAACGAAGATTTAGCTTTGCTGAAGGCTGTATAGTTGAGAATACAAACAACACATACTATCATTGTAAGGTGAAATATATTGTACATGGACTCGTCGTGAGACTATCTATGATAAAATCTTACCTTACAGACCCTCACACCCACCAAAGTGATACACGTAAACTCAACCCCAGTGATACCTATCTTTTCCACGTCCCCGTGACAAAGTGATACTTGATTTATTGTGTTATATATTCAATTCATGCTAACTCATTATAGAAGTGCTTTCGTGACCTGTTGTGTCTATGTGCCAAGACTCCTAAGGGCGCTTTTTAGGATTCATATATATCCGTGATAAACTCTAATATTTGAGAGACCCTCAGTGCATTACTTGTGTATTAATGTGTATTATTATTATTGCTTAAAAGAGCAATATTTTCGCAATTCATCTCTGTTATGGGTTATATATTTACATGTCCATGTTGTATGTATTTATGTATATGTCGTTCAGTGTGTGAACAATTAGCCACCTAAGCCATATCATATTTGTTATTATTTGTTTGAATATTATAACTAAATATGTCCTTCTGTGTTGTCCTTATACCTCTGCATGTTTGTGTATGTGTGGTTATGTACTGTAAATTCATTTCCTGCCCAGTTGAGATTGAGTCCATGAAATAGCCATTCAAATCCAGTAAAAATCCTGGTATAACACTTCATATGCCCCGATCCCATTTCATTAAATTTACAAACATGATTTACTTCCTAGCAATCAGCCATGGCCTAATTCATTTAATAATAATGCACGCTAGAAATACTGTGCAATCAACAACAACAGCACAAGCCAGAGTAGCTGCCATCAGGATACCAGAACAACAAGGGCACAAGAGGTCGTATATACCCATACCGTGAAGCGCCCTATAGTTACCCGCCCGGAAGTTAACCAGACACGAATTGACAACCCCCCAGATGGCTACCGCTAGCCCCCACGAGAGACTTCACGCACCAGAAGTCTTTTTAGACCTCAAAGCCGACAACCCAAATGTAGCAGAGAAAAAAGAGACCACCCAAACACCCCTGACAAAGTTATCAAGAGCAATCGTGGTAGACTTGATGCTACAAGAGGTGGACTTGACAACACTAAAGACAGGCTCGAAGCTGTTAGAGGTAGGCTTGACGCTATCAGAGGTGGGCTTGGCGACACCGAAGACAGCCTCGAAGCTGTCCCTGGTAGGTTTGACGCTACCAGAAGTACGATTGACGCTGCCACATTAAAATCTGCAATAACCATTTGCCAGGTCCCGAACCTTATGGAGAAAGTTGGAGACTTTCCCATCAAGACAGAAGTCCAAGAAGTAGGTTTGAGACTCTCCCCATCATTAGCCGCTGAGGATACCAATATCGATGACCCAAGAACACGCAAGAACATTATGCTGGAGAAGAAAGCCATATTAGAAGAATCTACGAGCGCTCGCCGTACACCCGGAAAAATCCCTGACGATTCAATTCACTCAATCAGTCTCGTATGTTTGAGTCCTTTCTTGAAACTTGTTAACTTTCCACTTGGGAATACAATAGGCCTACACACAACTACTTTTCTTGTATCTATATTGTCATTTTACAAGTTTTATTTTTAGTTCTTCTATGATAGAGATCAAATTAAGAACTATTTGAAGTTTTAATTTGCCACATCCACGACTTCCATACGCAATTCTGACTCGCTGGGATTTTAATATAATATGTCATAGTAGCAAGCCCTTTCCACTACAAACTGTTCATTTCAGGCCCTCAGTTTGATTAAAGACCTTCCCTACTCCCAAACTACCCAAGGACTGACATGTTGAGCCCAGCCAGGCAGTCTCTAAAGTAGTGCGGATACAACACTGGTTTTGCAAATTGACTGTTAAGCCCGGCCACGCAGTCGATAACAAACTACCAGGGAGTCTTGCTCACCAGGCAAACAGCTGTCCAATAAGTGATGCGTAGGCTTACAGGCCAGATTTTGTTGAACACAGGTAATACTATATTACCTTAAGTAACTCGGTTGAGCGCCGGCCAGTAACGAAAGGGTAATATCGGTTGTTTATACATGAGTGGCACACTTTGAAAGCTGTGTTGAGCCCGGCCAGACAGTTCTTTAAGACCACCTCTGGTGTTTATCCCTAAAACTAGCAATTCACAACCTTGTGTAATGAAAGAATGAATGGCAGCGCAACAGCAAAGGTCATTGCCGCCGAAAGTAAAATGCAAACTAAAACCCAAAAACGCGGAGGTAAAATACAAAACCGAGAGAACACACAAAATAATAAGAAAAAAACAAAAAAAGGAATTAAGGTAAACACAAAATGAAGAAAACCGAGAAAAAGAAATAAAACCTGACACTAAGAAAAATATAAAAACATAAAAACTCACAAAAGATAAAGAAAACCCACCTTCTCTAGAAATGTGACAGTGCCAATACCTGGGTGACAAGCACATGGTAGTGAAACAGCAAAGGTCATTGCCGCCGAAAGTAAAATAAAACTATAACCCAGAAAAGCGGAGGTAAAATACAAAACGGAGAGAAACAAAACAATAATATATAACACAAAAAAAGGAATTAAAATAAACATAAAATGTAATAAAACCGAGAAAAAGAAATAAAACCTAAAACTAAAAAACTAAAAAAAATAACACTAAAAATACATTAAAAAAAAACACATTAGATAATAATAACCAGCTTCCTCTAGAAATGTGAACGTGTCACCACCTGGGTGACGAGCAACATCCCCCAGCACCAAGGGGAGCCAGAAAGAACCATCAGGCCCACAACACTGGGAAAGATGCCGCCGACACAAGTCCCCCAAGCTGGGACATTCCACTAAAACGTGTTTGATATGCATCAGGACCAAACAGTCATCACTGTATGGCGAAACCCCCCCAGACATCAAGAACCCATGAGTGAGGCAAGAAAGCCCAATCCTGAGGCAGGCAAGTGTCTTCTCCCTACGGCGGGGCATCGGCGGATAGCTCCAAGGACAGGACACAGTAGAAGTCACCTCCTTCAGCTTATTCACACCAACACAATCACACCTCCGCTGCCACGCAAAATGAAAAACAGAACAAATCTCCGAGTAAAAATCACAGTGAGGAAGGAGACACACAGGTCCTGGAAGTGTGGTATCGGTCACACCAATGGAAAGGCAGTCAGTTAAGATATTGGATGAATTTACAGACAGGGAGACAAATAAGGCTAACATAATCATCCATAATCTATTTAAAAGTACCATGGTCAATAAGATAGATAAAACAAAGGATGACACGACGAGAGTAAATGGCATGATTCAAAATGGTTTCTCAGTTAAGGGTGTGCAAGTAACCAAACTTGTTAGGCTAGGAGGCCGTGGGCAGACCCAAGCAAATATAGGCCTACCTCGCCTAATCCTGGCTACATTGGATTATCCGGACAGGAGAGCAATAGTGGCCACTGTTAAATTGCTCAGACAAACAGAAGAATGGAATAATACCTACATATCCCCTGATTTGACTCCGACCGAGAGGGAGAAAGAGAAGAAGATGTGGCAAGAACTGAGGACTAGGCGCCAGGCTGGGGGAGGACAATCTCATCATAAGGAGAAACAAGATTGTAACCAAGAAGCCACATCCACAAGGACCAAGAAACAACAACACAAACAAGGATGGAGAGTCTGCAAAAGACTCTCCTGTAGAAAATGGACGAAACTCAAGAGATACTTCTGCAACAAAAATAGAGGAGGAAATTACCAATAGAGAGCAGGGAAGGAACAGCCAATCAAGAAAAAATTGTAGAAACCCGGCAAACGGGAGCAATTCCCCAAAAATGTGTTGGGGGAAGCAACAAAACCCAGCAGGAAAGAACGACCAGAGGACACAATACTAAGAGAGCTGACGAATCCAATAGATGCCACCAGGTTGAAAACACAGAATCCGCAAAGCCCACCCAGTGACTAAAAGAAGATACCGGAAGTTTCCAAACGATAGGAAAGCAGCGAATCAGGATTATGTACACCAACACAGATTCACTTGCTGACAAAATGAGGGAATTGCAGCTTGTTGCTAATGATATGGAAGTGGATATACTCACGATAACAGAGATCCTACCAAATTATACTAGAGAAAATGTGTGTAAACAACAATTCGTGTTGGATGGTTATGATTTATTCACAAATATAGATTCAGCTGAAGCAGGCAGGGGAGTGGCAATTTAAATTGCAAACTATCTTGTCGAAAAACGAGTGATATTGAAATTGGAGGTGGATTTAAGGAAAGTCTGTGGGTAGAACTATGACTGAAAGAGACTAACAAGATAACCCTTGGGCTGTGTCTACCGCAGCCCTGCTAGTACACCAGAGAACAACTCTCGGCTTTGTGATTTGCTCTCCGATGTCACCCATAGAGGCACACGACAGGTGTTGATCATGGGAGATTTTAATTTCCCAGACATCAAGTGGGATCCTGGTACAACGATAAGCGGCACCAGTCAAAATAGCCAACATTTTGTTGATGCAGTGAGAGATGCAATCCTCCACCAACATGTTTGTGAACCCACCCGATACAGGCATGGACACACGTCGAGTACTCTTGACCTACTACTGACAAGCAGTAAAGACACAATAAGTAATGTATAGTATCATGCAGGGTTTGGATTAAGCGACCATATAGCTATTAGTTGTGACTTGGCAGTAGACACACTTCCCCAAAACAAGAACCAGCCCAGGTACAACTATTACAAAGGTAACTACAAAACCATAAACGAAAATCTAGCTAGAATTGACTGGGATCAAGAGTTAAGGGACCTAGATATTGAAGATGCCTGGAACTTTTTTTTATCAACCCTGAATGAGCACATGAATCAGCATATCCCCAAATCACACCTAGGCACAACAAACGTCGTAAAATATGGATGATGAAGGAGGCCATGACCAAACACAAAAAGAAGCAGAATGCATGGAAGAAGTACAAACAAACTCAAGACCATATTGACTTCATTCTTGCAACCACAGAGAAAAATGAACTCACAGCCATGACAAGAAGCCTATGTCAGAATTTTGAAGAAAATCTTGCCAAGAACCTCAAGAAAACCCCAAAGAACTTCTGGAGATACTGCAATTCAAGACTGAAGAACAAATCAAGTATAGGAGATATACAGATTGATAACAGCACAACAAGTGATGACCAACTCAAAGCAGAAATTGTAAACGACTACTTTGCCAGCAAGAGGACTTGGACACTATCCCAGGCATACCTAACATATGTGATAGTTAAGAATGGAAAGAAGCTATATTCAATCCTATAATTGTAGAAAATGAACTGAAGAAGCTAAAGACAAATAAATGTGCTGGCCCTGACGGACTCCACCCCAGGGTACTTCAAGAGATCGCTCAGTCGATAAAGTTGCCGTTAAGCATTAAAATCGTATAATGAGGGTAAGCTGCCAAGTGCTTGGAAAGAAGCTCATGTTACCCCCATCCACAAGAAAGGAGCCAAAACATATCCTGAGAACTATAGACCAGCTAGCCTAACATCTGTCGTAGGAAACATAATGGAGTCGGTTGTAAGAAGTAATCTGGTAAATCACATGATGCGGAATGACTTGTTCTGTGATGTCCAACATGGATTTGTACCAGGAAGATCTTGTATGACACAGTTGTTGGTCACCCTGGAGCTGTGGTCAAACCAGCTGGACAATGGAAATCCTATCGACGTGGTTTACCTTGATTTCCGTAAGGCATTCGACACTGTACCACACCAGAGGCTTCTGAAGAAACTTAAGCATAGGAGTATCAAGGAAACAAATTACATGGAATAGGAACTTCCTACTTGGACGAAAGCAGAGACTTGTGGTCTCCGGCAAGACGTCTACTTGGGCTGAAATCCTAAGTGGTATTCCCCAGGGTAGTGTGTTGGGTCCAGTCTTGTTCGTCATCTTCATAAATGATTTGCCTGATACTGTAAGGAGTTCAGTGAAGATATTTGCGGATGACACAAAGTTATTTCAAGCGATAAAGTCTCCTGCAGACCGGGACCAGATGCAAGAGGATTTATAGCAACTAGCAGAATGGTCTCAGAAGTGGCAGTTGGACTTAAATGCAACAAAGTGCAAGATATCTAGGGTACTCAAACACAAGACATACTTATGAAATGAACGCCACAGTACTTGAAGAAGCCGAAAAGGAAAAAGACCTTAGATTCATCATTGATGATTGATGAAAAATTCCATCATCACGTAAATCAAGTTGTTGGCAAGGCCTCAAGAATGCTAGTACTTGTTAGGGCTACCTTTACTTGTCTAGATGTGTCCACAATTCCGAGACTATTCACCACCATGGTACACTCGAGGAAAAATAGTCTTGACACTAACGATATAAACATTCTGGAAAGGGGTCGGTCTTGTGATAATACAGCACAGACGTATGCTTCACCCGGTTTAATTCGTTCATACAAGATTAAATTTAGCTTACCAGTGTAAAGAGTGTTTTTTCCTCGAGTGTATGTCCCCACTTGGAGTATGGAAATATCATCTGGAATCCAAGATTTAGAGGAGACAGGCTAGAAATGGAATAAGTACAAAGAAGAACCACCAAACTAGTCCCATGTCTGAGAAACCTACAATATGAGAAACGACTCGAGACTCTGAACTTATGCTCCAGGTTTACAAGATCCTAAATGGCATGGACAGGCTTGATCCAGGGAAATTCTTCACCATTAAGTAAGATTCAACATTCCCATTAGCAAGTCTGAGACTGTAGGGGGCATTTGTCCGTATCCTGTGCGGTTTTGGATCATCGGACTTACGTTGTTTCTCTTTAGGTTTAGTCATAATTGGTGATTAAGGTGACAAATGGGCATCACCCCCCCCCCCCCCCCCCCCCGAACTCCGGCTCCAGTCTACCCCGGGGACCATTCCCAGCACCTTAACCCAAGAGATTACAAGGGGGTAGGATCCAGTGGCCTCGGTGCGCCCCACCAGAACCAGCCGCAGGGACGCACCCCGTGTGCGTACACAGCACTACGACGGGTCTGGTATTTTTCACCCAATGACAGGGTAGCCTCCTGGAGCGCTACCACCAGGTTAGGGCCCCTATACTGTTGGGCGGAGAGTGCCAGTCCGGAGAAACAGTACATACTGTACCCTCTGGATCCATTTCGTCCAGGTTGGGCCCAAAACGCCAGGTCCGGGTCCAGAGGGACCGCCAGTGTGCCGCCATTAGGCAACTTGGACTAGAACAATGAAGCCCTGTCACAGCGCTGTCATATGAAAACAATGCCAGCACCAATAACAAGGCTTCATTGTATAGTAATGGCTGTTGATCCGCAAGTCCAACGCCATTCCCCCTATTAGTCGCCTTGTACGACACGCAGTAGGATGCGTGGGGCATATTCTTTTTTTCCTCCACCATAAGTGAAGGCCCCCTTACCCCCTGGGGGATGTATTCATTGCGATTCCCAATTATTAGTATTATTACTACCGACTCGGGAATTATCACCATTTATTATATGTTCTTATTTTATTTTATTACTTATGCGTATTAGCCACTCTTTGAAAACCATTTATTGTTTCTATGCTTATAAACTAAATTTGATATGTATTTCCATGTTGTACTTGTCCTGCTGCATGCCTATATAATATATATATTATATACCTTGTGATAACTTCATTTCTTGCTCTGTTGAGATTGAATCCACTTACAGTATTATTCAAACCCCCAAAAAATCTGGTATAACACATTCAGTGGAAACTCATCTCATCGCTGTGTGTATATAAAACAGGGTCAGAAGGATAATTTATATAGGAGTTTTGTTTGGCAGTGATAGGCAGCTTCCCTAGTCTACCTTTCCAACCCCTACCCAATATTCCAAATAGTAAGGCAAGATAATGCACTGTCTTACACAGAGTCAACACACACTGGTCAAAATACCGCTGCCATACTCAGTAGGTGACAAGTTGTAGAAGTCCTTGAAACATCCTAGGCATAGAGAAACCTTGCACTCAGCACACTCTGTGGTCACATCTTTCCAGTGTTGAGCTCATTGGTATGTGTGGCTCCAGACATAGCACCGGAGCTTTTCCAGGCGTTGGCGGGATATCCTGTAGGAAGTGCCGACTGATGTAATTCCTGCCCTGCAGGAGTTCAGGCAAGTCGTCCACAGGTGCCCTTCTCAGGGGCCCAGGCTTTACCACCCTATAGTTCCGAAGGATCCCCAGGATGACTTGCCTGCTGAACTCCTTGATGGAAGACCTTCTACCCGACAGCGTCATCAACAGGTTGTACGCGTTCAGGAGTGCAATGTCTACAAGGTGGAAAACAATTTTTTTGTACTACTTGCAGGTCTTCCTCAGGTAGTCCACAGAACCGTTCTGCATGTCACTCTTATCCACCAAACGCATGTTCTCGTTGTAGTTGATAACGGCATCAGGTTTCACGACAAGATGTCACCTGTGACACAGTACCTCACCCATCTCCTCTTGCCACTATCAACTACTGCTCTCTTGTGAAAGGTGGATAGGACATTGACTGCCTTGTTGTCATGCCAGCAACAAGCCAGTATTCGGTTGGTGCTGCTCTTCTTCCGGAGGATGTTGTCTTTTTGCTGTCTCGGCAACTTAGGCCAGTACTTCCGGTTACTCCTGACGGCGATGCAGGAGACAGTTTTCCTCCACAAGAGATACCTGGTGAGAAGTGGCGACATGTAGAAGTTATCCACGTACAGACTACGGTTGGGATCCAAGTACATCAACAGCTTCATGGCAAACCCCGAGAGGTCCAAAGGGTCGTCGGGAATGTCAGTATCAGTGACCGTGCACACAATAATGTCCAACTCATATCCTGTCGCACAGTCATAGACCACGAAGCGATGTCTTTAGGAGAGGATGTACTGCCTGAAGACGAAACGGCCCCGGAAGAAAATCAAGGAATCGTCAATCACCATGTTCTGAATGGGCATGAAAAAGCGCACAAATAATTCCCACAGGTCGGTCAAGAATGTACAAATCTTGCAAAGCCTGTCATCATCACAGTAGACCCTGTTGTCGGAGAAATGTAGACAACGCACAATCTGCCGGTACTAATCCCTGGGCATATACTTGCCAAAACCGGTGTAGCAATAATATCCTTGACTAACGAGTAGTCATAGAGATTATGCTCTTGATATGCGGCATGAGCAGGGTCAGGGCGAGAAAGACTAGGAGTTCAAGGATAGTCAGGTCGGTCCATCTTCGCATATGATGCGAAACCATCGTGTGTGCGATGTAACCCGCCTGGCGCTTCGTCTCATCCACGATTTTCATCAAAAGTGCGTCATCAAAGAACGCACGGAAGTACTCAACGGGGGCATTAACCACACCACAGTGGAAGGCGTCTTGCACCCCTGTCCCGTGCAGTCAAAGACTGGCGCAACTCCGGCGAATTCATCATCACCGCAGTCGGCCAACCCAAAGGGGTCAGGACCTGGTGCTCAACTCGCACATATGCAGCCACACGTGGGCCTGGGCGCACTGTCCTACGTGCATGAGGATGGCCAGTAGCGCGCCCAACCAGACGTGCGGCCCATGAGCACCAGCAGAACCAGCAGCATGGCTAACTGGCACATGGTGATGGGCTGGTCTATCAGAGTGAGAACTAAGCGATCTCTGCCATACCCATAGCTTACTCTGACTGTTCCTTTTACTTATATGTTTTCTAGATCTCAAGTGACGGCGTCTTTTCCGTGGATTGACCTCCCAATCTACCAAGATTGGAAGCCAAAGCGTCACATTTTTCCTTTGCCCCTCAACTTTCTCTTCATAATTGCTGAGGGGCACAGGGTCCTGGATGGGGCTTTGGTTTCCCGGGCGTTTCCGCACCCTCCTCAGCTCCCCGCCATAGAGTGGCTTCGGTCACCCAAGCTTTATTGTGGTCGGCGGGGGGGGGGTTCTGTGGGGGCGCTCGGTTATGGCCTTGGCCTTGCTCGGGGCCTTGGGGCTGTTCGGCCAGGCAGCTTGGGGAACAACAACAACAACAACCGGCACACAATGGTGTCCAGGCGTTGACGATGAATTGGCAGGCGAGACCTCGCCCTCTGGTGAGTCAGGGGACTCTCGAGAAGCGCCTGGAGATCCCGGGGAGGGGGTCGGACCTTGTTAGAGAGTGGTGGCGGTGCCACAGCGGTTGCCAGAATAAGCCTCAAATGGCGCCTAGCGAGGGGTTGAGAGGGCTGTACCGAAGTACTTGGGATAGGAGATATTGGGACAGGGGAGAGGAGAGGCTCATTGAGGGTGGCGATTGTGTGTGTAAGAGCAGGAGTTGAAGCATCGTGGCCAGCAGAGCTTCTGGAAAGAATAAGAGAGGCAAGGGTGGTAGGTAGGAGGCCAGAGCTGGTGGAAGGAATAGGAGAGGCAGGGGTATAAGGTAAGAGGCCAGAGCTGGTGGAAGGAATAGGAGAGGCAGGGGTATAAGGTAAGAGGCCAGAGCTGGTGGAAGGAATAGGAGAGGCAGGGGTATAAGGTAAGAGGCCAGAGCTGGTGGAAGGAATAGGAGAGGCAGGGGTATAAGGTAAGAGGCCAGGGCTGGTGGAAGGAATAGGAGAGGCTGGGGTGGTAGGTAGGAGGCCAGAGCTGGTGGAAGGAATAGGAGAGGCAGGGTATTAGGTACGAGGCCAGGGCTGGTGGAAGGAATAGGAGAGGCTGGGATGGTAGGTAGGAGGCCAGAGCTGGTGGAAGGAACAGGAGAAGCAAGGGTAGTGGGTGGGAAGGCAGTGCTAGTGGAAGCAATAGGAGAGGAAGTTCTTAGGCGCCGTTTATGGCTTGAGACCTGTGAGACCGATGTATGTCTCTTGGTTGCTCCTCTGGGATGATAGTGTGGATAATGGTAATGTTGGTGAAAAATAATATAAACTTGACCCTTAACCTGCTCAAAAAACGTGGATAACTAACAATAAAGGGGCGATTCAATTGGCCTCTGAAGCTACATTCAATGGCAGCAAAAGGACCTAGAGGCTAACAATTAGTACACATGGTCATGCTAACAAAGAGAAAGTGTTCTATATATTACTCAAATGGTGAAAAATAGCAACTACAATGGTACAAAGTAGCACATACCTGGCCCATAATAACAGTCACAAACCTATCTATCTACAGTATCTATCCATTGCCGGATGCCTTACTCCCCTCAATGAGGGTGGCCATACACAAACCTAAAATATATATACTGTATAAATACAACTTAAGATCTCAATGTCACTTTCAAATTTCAAACTTGCCTTTCAGCATACACAATACTGAGGGTGACATCCACAGTAAGTTATTGGTGAATGCATGTGTTGAAGTACCCACATCCAACGCTGGTGTGGGTAGTGAAGGAATGGCCTCGGTTTCTTCATAAATGGCGGGAAACACTACACCTTCACTCTCCCCCACCTCTCCTTCACTTGCCATTTAACCCTGTCTCTCACTCTTCTCTCCTTTATTTCCTCTTCACTGCCTCCCACTTTATCATCAACTTCTACAAATTTATCATCGAATGAACTATCCGATCCAGAGCACGATCAATGGCAGAATCACTAAGGCCTTGAGCCGCCCGCGGCTCACGCCTTGAACGCGAAGAGCGTGTTGGTCTGGCGGTCTCGGTAGATTGAGCGCGATCGTACGAGTGACTTGAACCTCTTTCCATCTCGAGAGCTACTGAGAGACTGAATGAGATTCCTATGCTTATTGCATCCCGCAGGGAGTGAGTAGTATGCATATTGACAACCAGAGGCCCCCCCGGAGCAATTTTTCTGGCGCGAAATAAGATGACTTACGCGTATGACGCCTTCAGTGTAGAGTATTATTATGTATGACGTACATGTACATCGCCCACAGTGAAAGGGTTAATACACAACTGTACTGTAGTTCAAGTCAGAATATTATAAAGGAAACATCAAAATTTACTGTGGTCATCAACTTTATTTTACAAATTACTAGGTAGAGCAATACATATATCATCACATGTCCATGCATCCCTCTTTTAATAATAGAATATCTGAAACTTGAAATATGTCAGACTTTGAATGAAAGTAAAGTATTTGCCAATATACAAGTGGAAAATGTCAAGCTCATTTACGGAAAACAAATAAATTTATGTACAAATACCTAAAAAAAAAAACTACAAGTTGACTGTACACCCATGACATGCATCAGTATGCATGGGACAACTACTGTATGTCTGTGTTAAGCTTTAAAACAGCATATCTATTTACATACAAATTAAGTTACCGTTTCAGTGTTAGTATGAGCAACAACTCGGGGAGACAGTCACAGCAAGTGCACAGTCTAATTCAACAAGCCAATATGTGAAGTGTATTAAGGGGGGATGGTTCACTTTTTGGGCGATTTTTGCATGGATTCATTATTTTTCTAGTTTCCTCCCTAGACCTCCATCAAATTAAAAAAAACAAAAATCCATTAGATCCCCCTTCTAGATTAATTTGTACATTTTCGGTAGAAAAATTTCCCGGCCAAAGGCCGGTTCTTCCAACATTACAGGCTCACTATCGTTCGCCAGGGAAAAAATTGACACCTAAATAGCACGAAAGGTCTAAATATTGACGACGAAATGGGGCAAACATCTTAACATCTGAAAACTAATGGGGCTAAACATGAGGGAGAAAGTGGTCCAGAAAACTGGCCCATCCCCCATTAATGGAAAAGTTTGCGAGATAAAATTTGGAAGCACATTGAACCTATAAAAATACTAACATCTTCTATATCAGCTCTAGTATTTATGTCTCACTTGCAAGAACGATGATGCCTACATATTATTTTGACTATCATTACACAATTTTCATCAGCTTAGGAAGGACCTGTGTTAAAATACAATGAAAATTACACTTGTTGTATTGCAAGGCCTAAAGTGATGTGGATAATTAGACCTACTTGTTCCTCAGACGTTTTTAGTACAGTCAAATAGTTAGATTTTTATCCTGGATATAATTTAAAGATTTGCCTTAGCTTATGAAAAAAAGAACCCTACTATATCACAGTCTGAGGGTTAAAATGTATCTTTAATAACTTTGCCAGTAAGATTTACAATAATCTAACTAACAACAGGTAATTTTATGTACCATGAAGCCGGTATCACACGAACGCTTTTTCCCTCAACAATTATCCTCAACACTGGTCTGGCAGCTTATGAGGTCAACATAGGGGAGCTATCCCCCAGCCAAAGGCGGCTTTCTAGGGCCTTTCCTAGCTGATGCTGAGAGGATTGGGTTCTAGTCATGTGGTGATGGGCTGGTCTATCAGAGTGAGAGCTGAGCAATCTCTGCCATACCCATAGCTTACTCTGACTTTTCCTTTAACTTATATATTTTCTAGATCTCAAGTGACGGCGTCTCTTCCGTGGATTGACCTCCCAATCTACCAAGATTGGAAGCCAAAGCGTCACATTTTTCCCTTGCCCCTCAACTTTCTCTTCATAATTGCTGAGGGGCACAGGGCCCTGGGTGGGGCTTTGGTTTCCCGGGCGTTTCCGCACCCTCCTCAGCCCCCCGCCATGGAGTGGCTTCGGTCACCCAGGCTTTATTGTGGTCGGCGGGGAGGGTTCTGTGGTGGCACTCGGTTATGGCCTTGGAATTGCTCGGGGCCTTGGGGCTGTTCGGCCAGGCAGCTTGGGGAACAACAACAACAACAACAACATATGTATTATTTCTGTCATCTACATCATCTACAATCAGTCTAGTTTCCGATACCAGTGAAAAATATTCTAAAAATGTTGCCTGAAAAATTTTGATCATCGAATGTTGACTATAAAAGCTCTCGTGTGATACCGGCTTAAGAAGAATCTGTTGTAATATATCAATAGTGAGCATATTCTGTTCTGGCGATAGTCTGTTGGCTGTAAGTAGGCGAGAAATCATGACCTCTAACCTCTGTAGCTCAAAAACTACTAAAGTAATCAAGCTAATACTGTACTTGTATTCTTTTATTTATGAAAAATTATTACAGTATTTTATTTAAGCGTTGTTTCCACATAGCGATTTTGATTAGTTGTTTTGTCTTTTTACCGTGTTTGTATAAGTTTTGGTTTGTTTATTTTGCAAGTTTTACATTATAACTTATACCATTTTGGAAGAGTCAGTCGAGGAATAGATGTAGAAATTTACAGCCAATTTGCTCAAGCCCTTTTCGAGTTACAGAGAAGAGAGGTCATGATTTATCGCCTACTTACAGCGAATACACTATACCTAATATTTCAACTGTCAACACTTTATGAGATTCATTGGTTTCTTTTTTGCATCGACCAGTCATTTTTACATGATGTAGTATTAAGGGAGCCCACCTCGCTTTTTTTCTCTTTCTCTCCCTCTATCTTTGGCTTGTATCCATTCGGCCCCATTCAGCCTACTGATTTAAGACGTTTACCCCCATTCAGGTGTCAATATTTTTCTGGCGAGCAGTAGCGAGCCAGCATATATATATTTATGTTTTTATAGCAAACTAAATTTGTAGGCTACATTTTTTTATAGAAAAATGTCTCCGGCGAAGCCAGATTTCTCCATACAATGCTGGCTCGCTTACGCTCACCAGAAAGAAATCGACACCTGGATAGGGATAAACTTCTTAAAACAGTTGGCTGAATGGGGCCGAATGGATACAAGCCAGAGAAAGAGAGAAAAGGAGAGAAAGATAAAAACAAGCCGGTGACCCACCTTAACTCTCCCCGACATATTAACTTACGAAAGTTAGGGATTGCCCGAGTGCCCGGTATTTCCCCCAGAACACTCTTTCTCACACTGAGGGACCGTTAGTAGTCGGAGGAATTTGGGGTTGCCACCAACCGACAGATTATGATCTAACTTACCTAACTTAATGAGCTCAATAAGACGCAAATTGCGTCTTAAACTTATTATGGAGCTATTTCACTTAGTTCATATGACGCGATCACGTCATATGATACTTTTGGGCAAACCGCCATATGACGCGATCGCGTCATATATGACGGATGGGGTTAATAGCAAGGACCCAACACACCTCACCCCAACTTACATGTCAGCTGCTTCCATTTCCAATAATTGAAAATACAGTCCTTAATACAATACACATTATAAACTGAGAATCTCTACTCAACCTCTTCTCTTCATTGTATGGGTGGATTAAAGTTCTACATTGAGGATAGCAGGGTTCAGCCTGTATTTACTCCATCAAAGTTATGTATGTAGCTAGTCAGTGTGCTTAAGGGGGGTCACCGGCTTTTCATCTTTCTCTCCTTTTCTCTTTTTCTCTGGCTTGTATCCATTCGGCCCCATTCAGCCAACTGTTTTAAGACGTTTATCCCCATCCAGGTGTCGATTTCTTCCTGGCGAGCGACAGCGAGCGAGCATTGTATGGAGAAATCCGGCTTTGCCGGAGAAATTTTTCTATCGAAAAATGTACAAGTTTAGATTGCTGTCAAAACAAAAATAAATATATGCTGGCTCGCTACCGCTAGCCAGGAAAATACTGACACCTGAATGAGGGTAAACGTCTTAAAACAGTAGGCTGAATGGGGTCGAATGGATAGAAGCCAAAGAGAGAGGGAGAGAAAGAGAAAAAAAGTGAGGTGGGCTCCCTTAAGCTCATCAAAACCATGTATTGTTGGCTATAATGATGCAGTTTGATGCAGTTTTTAACGCCGTACACTCCCTTGGTTTACAGGGCTAGGACGTGCCCCTGTTAAGCCGGTATCACACGAGCGCTTTTTCACTCAACATTTATACTCAACACTGGCAAACATTTAAAACATTTCTGTCACCTAAATTGATCTATCACCAGTCTAGTTTCCTATACCAGTGCAAAATATTCCAGAAATGTTGCCAGAAGAATGTTGATCATCGAATGTTGACTATAAAAGCTCTCGTGTGATACTGGCTTATGCTTCATCAGAGCCCGACCTATGAAAGTTCCGTATGGAGCTCAGTGGTCTGGTTAATCTGCTCTACATAACTAACTAACTAACTTTCTTTAGTATTTCATCTTCCATGACACAGAGGCTCCCTTTCTACAAGGAGGAAATGAAAATCTGCTTTTAATCCTGAGAAGGTATTGAATTAATAATCTTTTGACTGTGAACTGACTGCACTGCACTGATCATGGAGTCATAGGATATGATAAAAGAACTCCACTTTTAAAGTTAGGCACTAATGTTAAACAAAATGAAATATATGTCTGAAAATGTTTAATGGCATACTGAATTAGACTGTAGTCAAGCCGGACCCCTCCCTGAAATTTACACTTCATGATAATAACGTACCCTAAGGCTGATATGCACAATGTCAAATATATTTTACACAATTAAGTACTACACCAAAATAAATAAAAACTATTTATCACAAAGTTAATTTACAGCGTTCAGACAAGAAACATTTGGAATGAATACAAACTGCGCAGAAAAAAAAAAATCTTGTGTAAGGACCAAACCTCAAATTTATAATACTTAAAACTAATATTCAGAGTACAGTACAAATTAATTTTCTAAAATATACCATACCAGTACCTATTGTTATTTTTAGGAACAAACGTGATACATGATAATATAACTAGTGAATAATGAAGCTCTAAGGAATACAGTAGACATATCTCAATTGAAACATACCTTACAGCAATCACCGGTAATTTCTGTTTCACATTCATAAGGGAATATGGGCCGGTTTTCAGGGCCCCTTTTTCCCTCGTGTTAAGCTCCATTTGTTTTGAGATTATAAGACGTTCGGCCCATTAGTTTGCCGATTTTAGCATCTTTCGCCCCATTTCGTTGTCAATTTTAAGACCTTTCGTGCCATTTAGCTGTCGATTTTACCCTGGCGAGCGAGAGCGAGCCTGAAATTTTAAGAGGAATCGGCCTTTGGCCGGGTCATTTTTCTACCGAAAAATTTACAAATTTATTTTGAAAAGGGGTCTAGGTTTTTTTTTTCTAAGCTTGATGGAGGTCAAGCGAGAAAACTAAGAAATAAATGCATAAATGAATTAATCGACTAAAAAAGCGGCCCATCTCCCCTTAAGTTTATTACTGATTATAAAATATTATCAAATAGATAACTACAATTGGCATGCATAAAAATTTATTTTTTATTGTTTTATAGCATTTATCCATCTCAGTACAATAACTTTTCCTAAATTATTAAGAGATTATACTCAAATTAGGAAGGACCTATGAAATTATAATGTAAAACTTGCAAAATAAACTAACCAAAACTTATACGAACACAGTAAAAAGACAAAACAACTAATCAAAATCGCTATGTGGAAAGTTAAGAGGATTATTTGAGATAATTTTAACCCCTTTGATTCCCAGAGTAAACTTGCGTAACTCCTTCAGTATCAAGACACCTAAAAAATAACTTTCTGTCTTATTGGACAATTCTATTCGGTTTAGAATGAACCTTTAGGAACCATAAGGGAAAAAATAATCCACTGATCTTCTGAACCTCAAACGGTCATACTAATCTGCCTAGAAATATCTCCTTTCTCCAATCCTTTAACCCGGGAACTGCGGGGAGACTCTTAAGAGTTCCCCCAGCGGACTGCGGGAAGACTCTTAAGTGTAAGGGAAAAAAAAAAAAAATTTAAAACACCCCCAAAATTGTTTGTTTTTTGTTTTCATATTTTTTTTTTTTTTTTTTTTTTTGCCCCTGGGCCATGCCAAATATCACACCTCCACCTCCCCTCCTTCCACACTTTCCTCCCCTCCTTCAGTTATCACCTATTTTCCCTGTTATTCCCTTATTCTGTGGTTTATTTTCGTGCTAACATTAGCGAGTTGGTAGTAGGGCGTTGTCATCACTGTTACCAAGCGTGGGAAAGAGCGAGAGAGAGACTATTGCGGAACAGTCTCTCTCCAGACAAGGGGAAGGGTGGAGGGCAGGGAGGTTGCCTCAGCCATACATTATGTAACTCCCGGCCTGTATCACCGATTTTGACCATCCAAACACTGTTTCCACTTGTTTTATTGTTGTAACAGGTTAAAACCTTTATAATCAACCTATAATAGGTGCATATGGATAAGTATTAATGCTATTTATGGTGAAATAACGATGTTAGTGATGGGAACAGCTCAAATATGTCAGCACAGGAGTGTAGTGTCTCATACCCCCCATGCGCACTTCTTAGGTTAAGAACCGAAAAAGGAGAACGAAATAAAAGGAGAAGATCGAGACATCGTACTGAAAGGGTAAACTCTCTATCAATCTAAAGGAAAGAAAATATTAACCCCTTCTATACCGGCGACGTATTTTAACATTATTCTGGCTACTATTAGACGATTTTATTGAGTTACATAGGGCCTCCAACAATTAACAGGCCTCGTACTAGCTCATTTTTCCATCTTTACTACCACAGATCCTTCTTAAACTGCACAAAATCGTCTAAATATAGCTAGAATAAAATAACAAAGGTACGTCGTCGGTATAGAAGGGGTAAATAAAATATGCAGCTCAAGTGATGTTAAGAGTATGGGCTATTTTTTCAGTCAGCAATTTTTGGGTTACTGGTAGGTCCTTCAATGCAAATTCTGGCATCATGTATTGTATTATATAAGTAATATTTACCACACATTCAGTGACATGTATCTCTACTTGTCCTTTTGTGAAGAATCAACACTGTCTATAAACTTCATAAAACTAAGAAATTGCCTGACTTTCAATTAATGTTTGTAAATATTTAAATAAAACATTCAAATATCAGAATATACCCTTTCTAAATAATGGCAACCTTATAGTCAATATGTTAACAAATATTACTAAATCTCTCTTCGAGTTATTCTCTACAGTTTCTTGGCAATAATAGGTGATAAATGGGTTAAAATTATCACTATTTAACTCCATTGGTAAGAAGACATCTATATTCTTTTTGTATTTTTGGCTAATAACAGGCAGTCAATGAGCTAAAAACACTTATACTTCACTGTATTGGAGGCATTTTTCCAATTACAGTATTCTAGCCAGTAAGTCCTTGTAACAGGGGCACGCCCTAGCCCTGTAAACGAAGGGAGTGTGAGGTGTTAAAAATTGCATAATTCTAACAAATAATACATGATTTTGATGAGCTTAAGAACAGCCTCTAAGCATCAATGAAAAATATAATGTAACTCAACTGCAATAATATGAAGTGTAGTCTTTTTTGCATGCAACCATGACTATCTCTCAAGTAAAAGAAACAGACTATAATTGACAAAGTTTTGTTAACAAACATAATTCGTTGGTGGAGGCAACATAATAATCGAGAGGAAAATGTAGTTGTAGTAGTAGTTACTCAGTTACTTGTTCGTCAAGGGGAATCCACGCAATGCGAGCTAAGCTCATTATTATCGCGCCTCCTTAACTGGGAATGTATTGCGTTAAATGCATGTTAAGTGTTTATGTATCGTTGGAATGGTTGTGGATGTGTGTGTAGTCTGTATTTTAGCCAATTGGCGACATCTGGATACGAAGGCTTAGGGTTAATCTGTACGGTACCATTCTCACTACGGTATCAGTCTCACCCGAAGGCTTAGGTTGACCAGTAGCTTAGGTTGACCAGTACGATACCCATCTCACCTTGTAACCAATCACCAACCCCAGATGGGACGTCACAACTTCGTCCACTTATACCAGGTTCCTATTTATACTGCTAGGTGAACAGAGGCTACACCGTTAGGAGACTTGCCCAAATGTCTCTTCCCCGCCCGGGTCTCGAACCTGGGACCTTCTGGTTGTGAGCCAGACGCGCTATCAGTTACGCCACGGGGAGGTAGAAGCAGTACAGTGCTAAAATAGTTTAACCAAACCACTGTACTAAAATAGCTTAACCAAACCACTGTACTAAAATAGTTTAACCAAACCACTGTACTAAAATAGCTTACCCAAACCACTGTACTAAAATAGCTTAACCAAACCACTGTACTAAAATAGCTTAACCAAACCACTGTACTAAAATAGCTTAACCAAACCACTGTACTAAAATAGTTTAACCAAACCACTGTACTAAAATAGCTTAACCAAACCACTGTACTAAAATAGTTTAACCAAACCACTGTACTAAAATAGCTTACCCAAACCACTGTACTAAAATAGCTTAACCAAACCACTGTACTAAAATAGCTTAACCAAACCACTGTACTAAAATAGTTTAACCAAACCACGGAGTCCAAAGAGACTCTCACAGGGTTGTTTATGTTGTGAGAGAGGGATAAGACTTTTGAAAGACTGCAAATCTCTTGTAACACTCTACATGCAATGTAGTTTACTTAGTCTATATAACACAATATACATGATTAAATGAGAATAAAGAAAGAGAAAGCATGTGACCTTACTTATTCTCCTGTATAACTTTTATCAACCATCTCTCCATAAATATAGTCTAACGTACTGGCTCATATTCCAATCTTTAACCTCTACTGTACCGTTGACGTCTTTTATATTTGATTTCAGCTACATTTAGACGATTTTATGATGCTTATGCAGGATATATGGTAGCTAAAAGGATTAATTGAGATAGTCTGTAGTCTTTTAATCGCTATACGTCCTTCTCAAGCTGAATAAAATCATCTAAATGTGTCTAGAATATAACGCAAAGGACGTCACCGGTACTGTATGGGTTAAAAGTGGTAATTACTAAATGTTCCCAGTCTTCCTAGCCAGTCAATATGATATGCTAGTTTTTGTAATTGCAACAAAAGTACTGTAAAACACTTCCGGTCATTTCCTTTGCAGATAAGGGGAGATGGGTCTTTTTTTTTTTTTTTTTTTTTCATTGTTTTTATTATTTTTCTAGTTTCCTCCCTAGACCTCCATCAAGCTTAAAAAAAAAATCACCCCCAGACCACCCTTCAAGATATATTTGTACATTTTTCGGTAGAAAAATTTCCTCCTAAATTTATAGGCTCGCTATCGTTCGCCAGGAAAAAGTCGACACCTGCATGGCACGAAAGGTCCTAAAATTGACAAGGAAATGGGGTGAAAGGTCTTGGAATTTCCAAACTAATAGGGTGAACTTCTTATAATCTCAAAACATATGGGGATAAACATGAGAGAGAAGGGGGTCTAGAAAAGTGACCTAGGATAAACATAAGGGAGAAGGGGGTCTATCTCCCCTTAAAAGAGCAAGTATATCATGTTGACTGGGTAGGAAATTAGGAATAGGGCTAAACTCTAGTAAATACCACCGACAACAATTGGCTTTGTCCAGGAATACAGGCCAGTCTTTTCACTTACTTAAAAATGGAAACTATTGTACAATAGTATACTGAATTATAACTGTATAAAGAACAGGATAGAAATTCAATAAACATTATCTTACTAAAATAATGTTAAAAACTATCCTTCATAAAATTAGCTAAGTGCTAGTAATGTAATTACAGTATGTAAATGAATCATAAGTACTGTATATACAGTACTCAATATATATTACTGTATAATTAAATGCATGACTCCCCCCAAAAAAATAGAAAAAGTCTTTGTTTCTATGTGATAACACAAAGGCTCATCTACTAATCCAACTGTTTGGGCTTCTTATGGTTACTTATGGTTGGCGGGCTTGTGGTGGTAGGCTACAGATTCGCTGCATGTTTGCCTGCTGAGACCGGAACCTCTCCGGGAGGTCTGGGACCTAGGAATCTTTTGCTGGGGACCCCAAATGGGCCTGGGTCTCTGGGTCTTCTCCTGGGCGACCTACAGTAGATGTGTGTGAATTTGTTTTTTGTTTTTGTGTTTTTTTAATTGCGTTGTGGTGTCCCTGTTCGAGCTCTGTCTCGAGTTGGCCACCCCCAACTAAAATATATATACAGTACTGTACAGTATATGAATATAAAATATAAAATAAAATAAAATAAAATAAAATAAAATAAAATAAAATAAAATGGGGTATGTGCCTGAGTATATAGAATAGATAGATAGATATATGATTAATTTTAAAGATTTTTATATCTACAACCCATCTCTTATCTGTCAAGATGTTGACAAATTTAAAAATATACGGATAGGTTTAACAGGTAACAAAATTAATAAATTCAATAATGTACAGCCAAAAAAAAAAAATCTTTCCCATCTTTGCTCTAAGTAAAATTTTGGACTATTTTTGAGAGCTTGAACACCCAAACAACTGTAATGCTCTTGCCTGCCTTCCCGCCCTCACAAATTTAACCCAAGGACTGTGAACCTTGGTTTTCCCACTGCATCTACCAGACATATTTCTGGCAACAACGTAGCCAAATGTACTTCAAAGTTTTGGATATTAGCCCGTTCATATGGCCGAAAACAGTTGTTGTTGTTGTTGTTCCCTAAGCTGCCTGGCCGAACAGCCCCGAGTCCCTTAGGAAGGCCATGGCCACGGTCGGGCTTTCCCACAGAGCTCTCAAGGAGTGTAGATTGTGTTGTTGGCGTAAGTGATTGTGTGAAATGCAGTCTTCTATGATGTGTTTAATGGTATGGGGTGCTGTGTTACATCCTGGGCATGTGTCGACGACGGAGTCATCCAGTCTCTTCTGATAGCTCAGAAAAGCTGGATGGTGCCCGCATCTCAGCCTGGCCAGGTGGACTCTGTCCTCGCGAGGATTCAGAAGGATGGATTTCGGGAGGTCGTGACTGCAGCTGTGTGTTGTCTATGAGTGATTGGATGGAACGGCGAGAGATATGAGTATGGATGTGCTTCTGGAAGCTGGTTTGGGGTAGGCAGGGAGGGAGAGAAGACAGTATTTGTGTGTGATACCGTGTGCTGGGTGTTGTTTTGATATTTCTTGGTGTCTGTGGGTGTGTTGCCATGTAGTGTAGTGGGTGGTGTTGGTTTGTGGAGGCTGCAGCCAGGAATTGAGTGCCTCTCATGTCCAGATGGTGTTTGACTTTGAGGACTTTGGTTTCTTGATGTAGGGTCAAATCCTTCTGGTTATTGATTAATGTTGATCATAAGTGTGAAAATGGTGTTAAATTAGTGCTACAGCCACAACATTTCTGTAGCCAACCTGGAATTCTAGCTCTAATGAGGCAAGTCACATTCTGCTGTTCAAACACCGATTGAGACACACTAGTTTATGGCTTAAGTGAAATATATACAAAATAGATAAATGCATTTGTTCAGACGTTCAAGCTTTCAATAGTCCTTGTGTATTGTTTTTTTTTTGCAAGCCTATTGAGCCAGAGTCCTCATAAGGGGTAGACTCTACTCAGAACAAAGGCGGTGAGGAATATTAATTGCTTGCTGTACTACTTCAATTTATTTTTGACACTCCTATTACTTCAAGGTGCATAACTGATATAATGGGAGTCTGTATTATCCTGTTATTTTTCAATAGTTCAATTACAAAATAGAAATTTCTCACTGTAAATGCATATATTAAAAGCTTCTAACATATATTCTTACAGAAGAGAAAATTAATTTCCCAGAATTTAGCCGAATTATTTTTTCAAGAGTAGTACAATAAATATATCATAATTTACCACTTGATAAAGAAATAATACAATGCTTCATATAAGTTTAATATTTAGTTCCCATTTATCGGGTCTCTGGGTACAACTTCAGTTATCTGCAACATATACATAGAGTTTTCTTAGAACACAGACTATACACGTGGTTGTATATATTGATATACATATGGCTGTATAATGATATACTTATGTAAGGTCGGGCTACTCCGATAACCGGCATTTCTTTGGACAGCGTAGCAGTTTCACAATTACCGCCATAAGTTTGTGAAACTCTCTCTATTGAATATTTCAGACACTTACTAACCAAATGTTTATTAAAACAAATGATTTGCTTTGTAAATTTTAATACAATCCCAGCTAAAAATGTAATCCTTGCATGGTTTATTTCCAAGGCAAAAGGCTACCTCTGAAATTAACCAGGTGAGGAACATATGATAGCAGAGGATATGCAGAAAATCCACACCAAAATAATATAATAATTCATTTTAGAAGGCTGAGATATATGCATCTATGACAAACATGAGCCTTGGTCACCAAAAGGTAGCACTTTTGGTAGTGGAAACAGGGGAATCCCCAAATACAACACAGGAGTAATGTGGGAGCCCCCAGCTCCAGCCCCACCTTGCCACCTCTAGAACCCTTATGGAAGTGTTGGGAGCAGTAAACTACTCATAAATACTGGGCCACATATTCCTACCATTGCCCTGGGCCATAGGTCAACCACCCTCACATGCTGTTAAGAGGGAATGTATAAGTGGTCAATAGTTACTGATCTGATAACTTGTCAATGCTGTAGTTACTGATCGGATACAATTTTCTACAAAGAAACAATCTCTGACCAACACACTGGCCAAAGAATGTGGATGATGGGTGTCTCAACCTACCATGGAGACATTGTATTATTGAGTTACTGGTGGGGTAAATTCTCATTGTCCTGTGTAAGGGTGAAGCCTGTATTCCTAGACAAACTCCATCATTGTTGGTGGTAATTTAGTAGTTTAGTTGTATTCCTACCCGGTCAATAGGATATGTTAGTTCTTGTGATTACAATGAGAAGTTCTGGAACATTATTATAGTACTCTCATTACAATAACTAGCATATTATAGTGACTGACCAGGAATAAAATGTATAGTATCTACTACCAACAATGATAGGATACGACTAGGAATGCAGACCTGAGAGTGTACCACAAATATCTAGCTGTAACTGTTTATGAAGGGAAAAAGTTAGTCTGGATGGACGTATTTTGCTAACATGTACAGTTGTTCCCTAACGTTCACTGGGTCAGATATTTTGGTTCTTTATTGCAAGGTGACACTGACCAATACAACAGCCCTTCCTGTCTACAGTAGCGTCACCTATGCGGTAGTGATTATAAAATCTACAAGATTCACGGGAGAGGGGGCAGCAGTAATATCAGTAAAAGGCAAACGAGACAATGGAATTACTCGATAAAACTACTGACTATCACAGGTGGCTTCCTTGCCTTTCAGTTTATTCTGCCATGAAGCTTGACTCTCAGGTTGCAACTCCAATCTCTTCTCTATAAAAAATAAACTGCGGTACAATTGTCTTCTTTTGATTTTCACAATTTTGAATTATCATTAACAATTCACATGACTAAGTAAGTTATGGAAGAGAATGTTGGCGTACAATGCTACAAATGACATTAAGAGATAGTAGCATCCTTCTTTGTACAGTACAGTTAAACCTCTCTTTCAGACTGATAGGGGATGGGTGAGACTGGCTGGAAGTGCAAAAAACACCTGTGTGTTACTGGGGTTCATAGTCACGTCACATTTATAGTTTATGCCCGGTGACCACATTATTATTAGATTTATTTGTTGTCATACTGTTATGTATTTGTTCTGTTGTACAGTTTGCAATTTTTCTTGTACTACTGTATAATGTAAAACTTGCAAAATAAACAAACCATAACGACACAAGATAAACGCAAAAGAACTAATCAAAATCGTTATGTGGAAATAACGCTTAATAAAATAAAATTTACAGTACATATATTTGTCTATTGTAAACCTGCAGCGAGTTGAGGTCTTCATTTGTTTAAATAAATCATTGTTCCTCAGCACAAAGTGCTTCTCTCTGATCCATGTGTTAGACTTGCTTTTATACTGTAGTATTAACAAGAGTGCCCTGGTCAGTTGAGATCATGATTGACTTGCTCATGTAGTGATGTACACCGTATGTGGTGGATTGTGTTCTTTTATTTCAATATTTTATTTTATTAAGCGTTTTTTTCACAGAGATTTTGATTAGTTCTTTTACGTTTATCTTGTGTCGTCCCAGTTTTGGTTTGTTTATTTTGCAAGTTTTACATTATAATAGTAAAGTTACCCTCCACGAATCTTTACGCTGGCAATGCACTGCTTATATTCTCTTATTATTCTCATTTATTTAGTGTTATACAATTGTACTTTTTAACATACGGCGATTCTATTTATTTATCTCTAGTTAGGCTAATCAACATTGCAATTATTGTTATTGTTTTGTTTGCTGTGTTTGCATCCATTTCAGTTATGTTGTTGAGTTTCATAAAGTTAAGGTCAAACTTTTACTTGTGTTTTGGACTTTACATAAGGCCAGGTTATTAGTCCCCACTGCCATGAATTAGGTTATTTGTATACAGTATGTATAATTATTGTAAATCAATATATATGTAATTAAGTTCATATCAATTAACATATTGAATTTAAATTAAATTGAATAATCGGACTGGAGTATAGCATTAAGTGTCTGAACTTTTACTTTGATTTCCAAGTTAAATATCCAGATTGAATATCATTGTTCAGAAATTGACTTTGGTGTTGGCATAGGGCCATTTTATTAAACCATGGTAAGAGCTTTCCCGCTTATCTGTATAAGGGTCAATCTGGTCGGGAAAGATCGTAGGGAAAGCTTTTTACCATGGTTTAATAAAATGGCCCAGATTGACCCTTATCGCTTATCTGTATAAGGGTCAATCTGGTCGGGAAAGTTCGTAGGGAAAACTCTTACCATGGTTTAATAAAATGGCCAGAAGTGTTGGTTTCCAGATCCCCGGGGTCCCAAAGAGAGAGTTCTACTGTACTCTTATACCCTGAAGCTATAATGACCTAGGTGCAATATAAACATCACATGGCAGTCTACTTCACTCATGGCTTACATCAACGCCCAGTTTATAAAGCACTGTCATGGCTCTATCTAGTTTGTTTCTTATTTCTTTATATTCTTTTATATAGAGGGCTGACCTCTTATATACAGTAATGTACAGTTCATATATATATATATATATGCATATTTATATATTTATAATTTTTCAACCAGTCTTATTCAGTTGTTTCAACTGTAATTGAAGTGATTTCTGCTCCTCATAATTATGGAAGGGCTAGTTCAAAATTAAGATAGTTTACTTGCTCTAACAAGCAATCATCAAGTTGTGGTAAGGATATTTACACTCCTCACACTTGACCCTGGATACCATAGCCAGTAACTGTATAATGGTATTAATAATAGTTTTTATATTAGTTATACCAAGGTCAGGATCTTCAAAGCAAGGATAAGGAAGTGCAACCATTAAGGGATACAAACATTCCTTACCACAACTGTACATATTCAAGAAAATTCATAGTCTAAAGACGGAATCACATGAGCAATTTTTCCGTCAATATTCACGGGCAATTGTTGTCTGGCAGCTTCAAAATATACCGGTAAGTTACGTAAGAAATATACTACCTAACATAATCTACCTTCAATCTAGTTTCCGATTCCAATGCGAAATATCCTCAAAACAGTATGAGAAAAAACTTGCTCATCGAAATTTACCGGAAAATACGCTCGTGGGACACCACCTTAAGACAACTAGTGTAAGAGTGACAATGAAAAAAGCTAAAAGCCACAACCAGCACTATAAATTTAAAAAAAGGAAAAACTCAACATATTTATTTTCTTCGGCATATGTTGGTAAAATAAATCTTCCTATAGTCTATTTGTTTCCAGCTGATGGTAAATTGCCATATATTCATCTTAATTACTTAGTTATTATGAAGATTTTGTAGGGAATTATGATGCTGATTATGAGAACTTGGCAATACGATGATGCAGACATATTAGTTTCATATTTTTTCATTAAGTATGGAGAAATCAGCTACTAAAGGATTCAATTTGCAATCAGCTGAAAATAAACCGACAATGGTGTTTCTCTCCATAATAAAATAGTAAGTATAGTTGAGGTAGGAAGACCATCATTTGTCAGGAGGGTAAAGGTAAACCAATATTTCTGCTAAATATTAAAGCAAAGTACTGTACAATATACAGAAAGAAGCATGAGAGGCATTTTCTCAGAAGACAATCTCCCTTCAATCTCTAGAAAGAAAGAGAGTACCGGCACCTGGTAGAAATGTATGTTAAAGTAAGTTGATAATGCAGCAAGGAAAATTCTTTATATGTTTATCTTTCTATTTGTAATAATTATATTCACATGGTTGAAAAAGGCTGGTGTTTGATGGATGCTGCTTTTATATAATTTTAACTCTCTGGAAATACTATATAACATCAATACTTTTATTGAAAACAAAATAATAATAATAATTGTACAATAACTGACTCTTAATATATACCATAATGCATATATTAAAATTATATCTTGATTGAAAAACTTCATATTACAGTACTTACATTCATTACAGTATACTGTAGGACCTCCAAAAACACCTTTGAGAAAACCATCATGGCTAGGTTACAATTACTCTGAGGGGCTTGTGATTTTGGGAAGAAATATACAAGACTTAACATAAGGCCAAGTAGAATGTCTATACAGTACTGTACATCAACCATATTTTTTCAATAAAATATTACAAGTACTGTACATAACTAAATATGTAAACAATTCTGTATATCTAACTGAATACATTAATAAACCCTTTCAGTACACCTGTGTTTTATTGTATTCTAACAGTAAAATGATAATATTCAACTTAGGATTTGCCTTGTTCTTAGAGCCAATGTGCTACTTAAATATCTTGAGTAACTTCTTTAGCACAATGATGGCATTAACTTTACTCTGACTGACACAACACAATATTGTTAATTTCAGACTAACTCTTTCACAACAATGACACTTTTTAACAATCAACTTAAAACTAATGATGACCGAATAAAACTATAGTCTATTCGCTGTAAGTAGGCAAGAAATCATGACCTCTAACCTCTGTAACTAAAAAACGACTTGAGTAATCGAGCTAATATTTTGTACCACTTGGGAAGAGTCAGTCAAGGAATAGATGTGGAAATTTACAGCCAATTTGCTCTAGCCCTTTATGAGTTACAGTGGAGAGATATATATATATAGACGTGCACTTATCTTCCTGTCTTTTTACTTGCCTAGACCTTACCTTATCTAAGGCCAGCCCGTTAAGAGTATCATTGTGTGACTCGATGGTCTGGTTAAAATAATTATTTATTATAAAAAAATAAAAAATATAAATAAAAAATTGCGTACAATGGCATTTAGTGGGAGTAGGCTAGCAACCTTCCCCTGAAAACAAGCTTAAGAATCAAACAAATTGCCTCGGAATATGGAAGTGATTAATTCGTGGCAACCCCCTAAGGAATCAAGGTATCTAGCTATAGATATAAAGATAGGGTTTCACCCACACGATATTAGTGCTGGTCTGGCTACAGTTAAGGAAGGTTCTCTCTCACACGCTAACATAATTTTCACCCTAACCCAGGTCTCCCCTATGCTTCTCTTATTTCTGACTCCCTAGAATGAGGAAAAACAATACATTCAACTCATCATCACAGGAAGATGAAGTACACTAAAGAAGAGTTTTTTGTTTATTTGCAGCTTGGATAACAAGCCTTATCATAAGCTACTAGGTTTTTAATCAATTATTTTCTTTTAAAGACAAAATTTGGGTCAAAGACAAAAATGGCCAGAGTTAGGGGGTTAAACCCCTTACAATTTCACAATGTATACCAAGTTCATGACTTGGCAATTGTGCATACAAAATGAAACATATATATATATATATATAGTATGTATATACTTAGTCACATAATATATATATATATATATATATATATATATATATATATATATATATATATATATATATATATAGTAAGTATATACTTAGTCACATACCCCATAGCTGGCTGTCAGAGCCCGAATAGGGATAACACAACATAAAAAACAAAACAAAACAAATTCACAACTGGCTGTCAAAGCCCGAATAGGGATAACACAACAGAACATAAAAAACAAAACAAATTCACACATAATTAGGTGGCCCAGAAGATCCAGACACCTAGGTCCATTTGGGGTCCTCAGCTAAGACACCCAGGTCCCAGACCTCCCGGAGAGGCAGCAGGCAGACACACAGCGAAGCCAACCATCACAATGCCCGCCAACATTACTTCCAGGCATGTCCCTTAACAATATAAACCGGCTCCCCAGGCCAGGTGCCTTACGAACTATTATCTACTCCAACTGGCACCCGAGCCCCTCTCCCTACAACCGCATTATCACTTATCTATTCACAAGCATTCTCCATTCATTACCACTACTCTTGCCTGTTCTTCTCTCTACCTTCCAACGCTTGTATTACACCATCTCTCCATCGCAACCGAGGTCTTCCTCTCCCTCTATTTCCCGTTGTTTCTGATTCTTATATTATCTTTGTAAGCCTTTCATCTCCCATTTGTTCAACATGTCCATACCAGCATAGCACCCTTCTGTCCATTATGGTCAATTTGAGTTCCAGTTGTCAGTGGCGGATCCAGGGGGGGGGGGAGCCACCCCCCCTTAGTGACCAAAATTGCACCCTCACATCTGATATATACTGCATTTTATCTGAAATACAGTACAATACATATAAAGTTATGGTGCCCCTCGTGTATATATATCAGCCCCCCCCCTTAAGCCTGAGCTGGATCCGCTCCTGCCAGTTGTTCCACTCTCCTACGAACCTCTTCATTCCTCAATCTCTCTCTATGTTTTACTCCACACATTCTCCTCAAGCAGATCATCACATCCTACTTTCTTTTCTCTTGTGCCTTCAAAATAGGTATCAGACCAACAGACGCCTGTAGAGGTGCCCAAGACTCCTCAAGGGTCCGTCAATGGTACACCCGAGCCAAGGACCATGCCATCCTAACCTACATCATCCGTCATAATAAATGTAATGAGGTCCGAGGGAGAAGTTTGTGGGTAAACATGGCGGAACGGGTTCATGAGGTGTCTGGACACACATGGCAAAATCTCAAAAATAGATTTCATGCAAATATTATGCCACACCTGAACACCTACAACATAGCATTACGTCATAAGTTGATGTTTGAGCAGGAACGGGATCGTGGTCGCTCACAGTGAAACATCAAGGATATGAAAACGGAGAAATTGAGAAAGGACGAGGTACGTAGGAGAGTGGGACAACTGGAACCCCTATTGGCAAGAGTGGAGAGATGGATGCTTTTTTGGTATAAACGTGTTATATATTTTTCCCCTTCTGTTCTCATTCTGTCCCATTCGGGTGTCCTCGGGCAGCCTATTTCACATGCCTCCCTGGCCTGGCTAGGTTGTAGGCTCCTGACCTGATTTGTCTCTTCGATCGCTGATGCGGCCGAGATGGCTTGATTTCCCTCAGTAGTGCATCTTTTTGTATCTCGCTGTGATGATTTTATACCTTAGTCCTGATCTCTCATTCTTCGCCTTTGATCACTTCTTGGTTGGTGATGCAGTGTAGCAGTTTTTGCCTCATCCTTCGGCCCTGCCCTATAAGAGCTCTGCTGTGGAGCTCATGTGATCCAGCTGAACTGATGAAATGGCGAGAAATGTCTGCGTGTCTTCACCTTCCAAGATTTGTTCACCTCCTGCCCTTCCCTATCTATCTTGACTTGATTAGTTGTCCATCTTGCTGTAATCCGTCGGGCCAGTCCTATGAGAGTTCTTTTGTGGAACTCGGTGGTCTCGTCAACTCTCAAAGAGCGGGGGGTCGTGTGTATATCACTGCAGCGCCAGGCAGCTAAATTTACCGAAAATTACCTTCATTCCATGCTCTTTTTCATGCATAAGCAAGAGCCAGAACGTAATACAATTATATATCTGAAAGGACGATGATAGCGCTTTCCAATGACCCCTGAATCATCCTTGTACATCTGTTTATCTTGCAACGATCGTGCAACCGAAGAGCAAAAACGTGAAATATATTGGTAATTTTCCGTTTTTTGTAGTGTGAGGGAGGGTGTGTGAGTGAGGGAGATGTATGTAGTACTTCAGTCTACACTGTGCGGCTGTGGCGAGCGGTTGAAGGTCGCAGGATAGGCCAATTTTATCTCTCCCGTCATATGACGATCGCCGCAAATTAAGGGTTAAACTAATTATATATATAAAAAGAAAAGAAAACAAAAGTGACTACTATTTTCGTTGATGGAGTTTGTATTAATGAGTTGCGAGCGCTAGCGAATTCCTGCACTTTTGAGAAACAAAAAGGGCATTTCTGCACCCTCCTCAGCCTTGGAGTGGCTTCGGTCACCTGTTCAGGGATGGTTTTGTGGGGGCGCTCGGCTATGGCCTTGCTCGGGACCTTGGGGCTGCTCAGTCAGACAGCCTGGGGAACAGCAACATCAACAGCCAGAGAAAAATTCAAGGAATAGGTCTATCTATCTATCTATCTATTGCCTGACGCCGTGATCCCCGAAGGTGTGGCCACGAACGAACCGCCCCCATGCACCTCTGTCCCCAGTCAGTCGACGCCCCTCCCCCCAACCAGCACCACCTTCGTTCATGTACTTCCTCACTCCATCCTTCCACCTCATATTCGGTCTACCTCTCCCCCTCTGTCCCTCCACCTCGCTCTCATACACCCTCTTAGTCATTCTCTCGCTTTCCATACGTTCCATATGGCCGAACCACCTCAAGTTGTTCCTTTTCACACTTTAGGAATAGGTACAGACATAAATAATATTTTGCTTGTAATTGTACACCCAGGGAAGTAGCAGTAGTAAAAGCAGTAGCAGCTTGAAGGCCATAACGTTCTTCCTAGATACAAAATAAACTGGTGATTGCTGGAATAATGTAAAAAATGTCATCGTTGGTTTCAAAAGTTGCAACTTAATCTAATGCCAGTATAAAGTTTGGACATGAAAGTTTATAATATAATAGCAAACAAGCTCCTCTAATGTTTATATTATTTTCCTGTCAGTTTTTAGATTGATAGCTAAGCCAGTTTTTACAATACATTATTTTCGTATACTTTCATTTCAAGTTACATACCTCAACACATAAATAATGTAGACTACAGGAATTGGGAAAATCAAAGCTTACAACAGTACTTGGATAACACTTTTCAGAGACTATTATACAGTACAGTAGAACCCCTCCCATCCGGTGCTCTCAGATCCGGAATCTCAAGAGATCCAGACAGGCATTTCGATCCAGACTCATGTTTCAGCCAACCAGACTTGTCTGGATGGCTTGGGAAAAATATAAGTCAATCCGGTAACGAACGAGACGATTACAAGTTTCCACACATATTATTTACATCCAGTGTTAGATATCTAGACTTGTATGTCAGCCATCCGGATTTGTCTGGATGGCTGAAACCTAAGTCTGGTTGTTTAAGTTAGATATCCGGACTCATGTTTCAGCCATCTGGATTTGTCTGGATGGCTGAATATATGTCCGGACTTTTGACAGATCCAGACAGGGTTCTCCCCCAATTAGTCTGGATGGGCGAGGTTTTACTGTAGGAGGTTACCCAATTGACCTGCACTTCTTATCACATAATTTTAGTATTCCCCCATTCAGAACATTACCTGTATCAGACACCAATGTTTTATTTGTTTCCTTATGTTTTGCAGGCAAGACGCGAGGTACCAACGCTCGAAACATCTGGTAAGGCATCATGGAACAGAAGTGACCGAGACATTGCAGGGAATATTATCATAGTCCACAATCTAAACAATTATGGGTTTGAAAAGGGTATATGAAGTGTCAATAATAATCTACTCATTGAAAGGTATATTGAGGGTAATAAACCTATCCAATACAAAGATAGAAAGGTAAATGACCAATATACCCAACGATTTTATACACTTTTTCATACAGGTAACCTTTTATAATGTGTATACATGCTTAGATTGATATGCAGGATTCGAAACTGCATAATAAATCGTAGGCTTGTCCACCATTCTTTAACTGTCTTTGTAGCGCACTGAATTTCGATGTGAGCATCCTAGGTTCGAATCCCTGGACTGCCACATGTATTTGTTGATTTCATTAATTGAGTTTAGGAGTAAAGTCGGTTGGTGGAGGGAACATAATAATACCATTGTTTTTTACAGTGCATATACCATTTCCTGGCAAAAAATGGTCCACACCCCAATATAACTGTTTTGTTGGTAATGGGGAAATATGAAATTTTTGTTAAAATACAGCCATTTAGTGCCAACCTGTACATTGTAAGGCATGATACTATTATGAAAATACTAGTGGCTATAACGCTGTCATTATGTATCTTATAATCAGTTGCAGGAGAGGGGGATTTTTGCCATGAAATATTATTCTCACATATTTAGTTTGCAAGTTTTACATTTTAAACCCAAAGCTTACGTGAATCTTTATTCATTATTCCCTAGATGCACAAAGACAAAATCTAGTCCTTCATTGTTGAAGAGATTTTTGGACAAAGAATATGATTGACAGTCAGAAAATAGGCATACGTGAGCACAGAAGTTGTCCAAAATTGGCTGCATGAAACAGTAGGAATGTTGAACAGCCTCAATGGAAGAATTGACCACTTGCGAGTTTCAGGCTATAAGGAAGTTGGAGCTGTAGGCATCGATATTTAGCAAAATTAACAACTAAAATACAGTCCTAGTACATTTATAAATACATAAAGCCAAATTAGACACACTTTCTATCCATCAGAAACCTACATTATTATTGTATTTCTGTTCTATGTCGATGTTTACGGCTCCAACTTCCTTATAGCCTGAAACTCGCAAGGGGTCAATTGCAGGTAGCCTCGATGGGCCCCTGAAATTACTGTATTCAAGATGGCCACGATGGAACAATGGACCTATTTTCAACCTAATCATCAAATGTCTTGGACCAAATGTCCTTTAACCCTTAGAGTACCAGCGACGTGAGTTATATTTTATTCTAGCTATATTTAAAGGATATTATGCAGCTTAAGAAGGATCTGTGGTAGTTAAAAGGGTTGGTTGAGAGTCTTAAGCCTTAGTATTGCTAGAGGTCCTTCCTAAGCTGACTAAAATCGTCTAATCATTGCCACTATATAATCAAAAGGATGTCACCGGTATTGAACGGGTTAATGTAATGAGCTCTATTTAATGCTCTATTGAATTTAGGGCATTTAATAAAAAGTCCTTAGTGGTTCCTTGTGCGTGGAAATGTTAAAACAGACTACAGGAGAGAAAGCACACACACATTGTCTGATACTTCCCTGACAGCACATGCTTACTGATTGCTCTCCACATGCTAAGCTTTTTAGTGGCTGGTGAAAGAGTTGGTTAACCCATTCAGTACAATGATGATTTTCTTTTGGTTATCAATAGACTATTTTAAGATGTTTCGAAAGGACCTAGTAAGAGTCGAGGGTTAGTGGAGATAGTTTTGACCTTTCTGATCCGTAGAGGTTTTTCTTAAGCAGAGTAAAATCAAACAATCTCAGCCAGAACAGTATGAAAATGCCACCATGGTACTGAGGGCTTAATGTACAAATCAAGGAATTATATCACAGCCGTCAAAACACCATTATACGCCCGATACATTTCTACATGACATCCATCAGGGGAGCTATCTGGGCCCGGATACTCAAAACATATAAGAATTAGCATCTCCTTACGACTGTCGAATCTTGACACCTGATATTGTAATTATCGTGTCATGAAAAATATTTATGATTAAAAGCATTTTCCTACAACTGTCGTATCTTGACAGTTGACATGTTCTTATGTCAAAAATACTCCTAAACTCATTATAACTACGGTAAGTATAGTACCTTTTGACTGTCAAATTACTCCAAGTATGGGGAAGTTAAAACGTTGAAAACACGTAATAAACAGTTTGGTCGTAGATCATACACCGTTCAATTCATCATAACTGAGTATCCGGGCCCTGCTATCTAAACCTATCGCTAGCTCGTGTACAGTATTGCTACTCAATAAATAGCTCGTTGACCACTTATTTTTATCTAATTCACCACTTGCCAGTTTCAGCTTATAAGAAGCTCAAGCTTTAGACATCGATATTTAGCTATAATCCTTAAATTTATGGATTTGGGTTAAAATTTATTTTATTTACTTGTGTATAAATGTAGTACAAATTCATATTAGCTTTCATTTCAGCATAATATTGATGTCCACATCTTGAACTTTCTTACAGCTCAAAACTGACAAGTGGTCAATTAGGTTCTGTATATAAAACTTTTAACCGTAACAGTGGGCCATGTGCAAGATAGTGGGAAGTCAGTACTACCTTGGCCATGGTATGTAAAATATCTATTAGATCATTACATAATTGTCTAGTTAACATTAAATAATCTTCACTACATAACATGAAGCATAGACTCATCATAATCATTTGCACTCAAAGCAACTCATGGTTCAGTGTAACATTCATATAAATATTCCAGAATTAACATACTGTACATGTGTTCTACTGGGTAGTTACTAGAACATCAACAACGCTAGAAATGTCACTGTATTAAAGTCGCCACCTGCCCTATACATTTTGTTACTTGTTGGCTTTGAAGGGCAACTCGGGTTAAAACTCTGCCCGTTACGGCACTGTCTTCAAATTTGCTGCCCTATATATCACCAGTTTCAACAGTTTGTCTTCAGAAATTAAACTGCTACATTCTACATATAGTTAAAAGACTGAGTGATCCTTAAAAGATACAGTTTGTCTTATGTTTTAATGGCGGCATTCCAAAAACCCTATTCTGTGCTCCCTCATTTAGTTTGCAAGTTTTACATTTTAATTAAATTTAATGTCTTGTCATGTTGCAAATTTGATTTTAAATTAACATTTTGACATTTGACATGTAGTTTCTTTATTCATGCAGAGTTTAGTCAAATTTACCAGAACATGCCGGACTTCCCAAATTTACTAATTCCTTGAACGTGACGATAGTGCGTTGTTATCTGTGCGATTAGTTTGCTTGGGAAACAGATTAACGTGCTCATGTAGTAATGTACACCCTACGTGGTGAATTGTGTTCTTTTATTTCATAAATTTTATTTTAGTAAGTGTTGTTTCCACATAGCGATTTTGATAAGTTAATTTGACTTTATATTGTCTTTGTCCCGGTTTTGGTTTGTTAATTTATCAAGTTATCAAAGCTGATATCACTACTTCGGGTTATTTCCATTAGGTTTGATATTAATTGAGTTTAGAGGTGAAGTTGGTTGGTGGAAAAAACATAATAAATCCCCAGTAAAATTAGGATAGGTAGAGATGGCTAGGATGATCTTTATGGTGATTTTTTAGGAAGGGTTGTGACCAGGGTGTCAAACGGAAGCCAAGTCCATTATTTGTAGTCCTTATTACTGTAAATGCAAAGATCAAATTATGGTGTATAGTTCGAATTATGTTTTTGGAAGTGATATAATGGCCAAAACAATGCTATTTCATGTCAATTTTCATGTATTCCTTCAAGTTATAATGTAAAACTTGCAAAATAAACAAACCAAAACTGGGACGATACAAGATAAATGCAAAAGAACTAATCAAAATCGCTATGTCTTCAAACAAAATTGCTCCGGCTCGACACCCTGGTTGTGACTTGGTGCAGTGATATCCTTAGTGTTATCGACACTACAACTGATTGTACTCATGCACTCTACATTTAAGGGGAGGCAGACCGTTTTTCTGGACCCCCTTCTTCCTAATGTTTAGCCCCACTAGTTTTGAGATTATAAGACCTTCGGCCCATTAGTTTGGCGATTTTAACACATTTCGCCCCATTTCGTTGTCAATTTTAAGACCTGTCGTGCCATTTAGGTGTCGATTATTTCCTGGCGAGCGATAGCGAACCTGCAATTTGCCGGAACATTTTTCTACCGAAAAATGTAAAATTTATCTTGAAGGAGGGTCTAGGGGGTGTTTTTCTCAGCTTGATGGAGGTCTAGGGAGGAAACTAAAACAAATATATGAATACAAGAATTAATAGACCAAACAAATGGCCAGTCTCCCCTCAACAATACAATGGCCAAAGAGGAAGGATTTTCAAACAACTTCAAATGAGTAATTATCAATAGTGACCAGATAACTCAACCAGTAGCCAATTTCAACCAGTAGCCCTCAACCAGCATTGTTAGGTTAAGTTAGGTCTATAATTTAACTGGTTTAGTTAGGCCAATACAAAAAAAAAAAAAGTTATGTGCCAGAGTAGGTAAGATAGATAGATAGATAGATAGATAGATAGATAGATAGATAGATAGATAGATAGATAGATAGATATATAGATAGTTAGGCCTGGTTTAATTAGCACTATAGTCTATTCGCTGTAAGTAGGCGAGAAATCATGACCTCTAACCTCTGTAACTCAAAAACGACTAGAGTAATCACGCCAGACCTATGAGAGTTCCGTATGGAGCTCAGTGGTCTGGTTAATCTGCTCTACATAACTAACTAATCTACCATTTGGGAAGAGTCAGTCAAGGTATAAATGTGGAAATTTACAGCCAATTTGCTCAAGCCTATTTTGAGTTACAGATAGAGGTCATGATTTCTCGCCTACTTACAGCGAATAGACTATAGTTGAGATCTACTGGTAGAAATGGTCTGCTGGTTGAGTATTGTGGAAACCATTAACAACTGGTAACAGTCCTTGTACTTTATGATTTTAATAGACCTTTTAACCCTCTCCGACATATGACGCGATTTTGAGCCGATTAGGGATACTTTAAAGCCTTTGTTACCATCAGGGGTATTTAGAAACCTTTAGTTTAGTTACTTCAACCTCTGCAGTTGTCTTTGAGTTAGCTGTGGGCAGAAAACTAATTTTGGAAAGGTAATTATAAGAGTGAGAGAACTCTATTTCTTATTGCTAATCTGGCAACCTCTGCGTCATATGAGTCTGAAGGGGTTAAAGGCAAAATTATGTGCTCTGTATAACAGCTGTTTTGCACTTGTAGCAGGACTCAGGATTAATAAAAAAAAATTGATGCTCAATTCCTTAGAATTAACAATAATTTAAAGCCCGATGAACAATTATTTAGTCAAACTAATGCTACCAAATTACTCTAAGTAAAGAGCACCTAAATTCTACCAGATAATAGTAGGGTATAACTAGAGACCATATTATATGCCTTTTCACCACCACCACCATCATCATCTCCGACACCTTGCTATTTCCTGGAAAACCCCCGTTAAAAAGGATGGCCATGGTAAAAATGCCTCCAGGCTAATATGTCAGACATTCCATAACACTCAAAGGCCCGTTTGTTGACATGACCTAGCTGCCAGGCGGGTATATTTACCGAAAACGAGCTTTATTCCATGCTCTTTTTCATGCATAAAGAAGAGCCAGAGCGTAATACAATTATGTATCCGTGAAAGGGCGATAACAGAGCTTTCCAATGACACCTGAATCATCCTTGTACGACCACGGGTTATCCTGTAGCGATCGCGCAACCGGTGAAAATACCCTAAATAAGGTAATTTCCTCAGTTTTTTCCTTATCTCGCGAGGCCGGGTGTGTGTAGGGAGGCGGCAGTGGTTCCAGAACCGGCCCAGTGGTGGTGCCGAGCGGTCAGAGCTCGCCTATCGTCCTCCCAATGCGCGGACTCTCTCTCAGAGCCCCTAATGTGCTCAGAATGCCGCCCGTCATATGACGGGTACCGGAGGATAGGCCATTTATCTCTCACCCGTCATATGACCGTCACCGTCGGTTAAGGGTTAAGGGGGTAGTGCTTAGTTTTTGGTCTATATTTATATTTATTTATTTATTTTTTAGTTTCCTCACTAGACCTCCATCAAGCTTAACAAAAAAAACTCCCTAGATCCCCTTTCAAGATAAATTTGTACATTTGTACAAAATGTCCCGGCCGAAGGAGGGTTCCTTCTAAAATAAGAGGCTCGCTATTGCTCGCCAGGAAAATATCGACAACTAAAGGGCATGAAAGGTCTTAATATTGATAAAAACAAAAATGAGGCGAAAGGTCTCAAAATCGCCAAACTAACGGAACGAACGTCTTAAAACCTCTAAACTAATAAGCTAAACATGAGGGAGAAGGGGGTCCAGGAAATGTGAGTACTACCCCCTTAACTGACCACTTTGTCAGTGCCACAATGTTTCGTCCAATATGTGCAAATTTCTCAATATATTTATAAACTTTTTTCTCTTATACCATTGGTGGTGTTACACTACCAGCAGTGTTACCCATGCTCACTCAGGGTTAATTTATATATATACAGTAGAACCTCGCTCTTTCGGACTAATTGGGGGAGACCCCTGTCCGAAAGTGTCAAAAGTCCGAACTCACACTTCAGCCTTTCAGACAAATCCGAAAGGCTGAAATAATGTCCGAAGTTTATAAGTCCGAAACTCGGCTCTTTGGTCCGAATGCGATTTAATTTTTCTCAGCCTTTCAGACAAATCTGAAAGGCTGAAGCATGAGTCCGAAGTTAAATGTAGTCCGAAAGGGATGGAGGTATTTTCTCAGCCTTTCAGACAAATCCGAAAGGCTAAACCATGAGTCCGAATTGAAATGCTAGTCCGAAAGTCTGAGAATTCCGAAAGATTGAAGTCTGAAAGAGCGAGGTTCTACTGTATATATATATATATATATATACAGTAGATATATATTATCACTCTTTTTACCATCATATTTGGCATTGAAAAGTAGCCCTGCAACCTGCACAGAAACAGAACACATTTTTTGGCAGAAAAAATTAGAGGCTCGCTATCGCTCGCCAGGAAAAAATATACACCTAAAGGGCAAGAAAGGTCTTAATATTGATACAAAAAATGAGGCGAAAGGTCTCAAAATCGCCAAACTAACGGAACGAACGTCTTAAAACCATAACTGTTGGTTTTACCCTAGACTTTATTTTCCTAATACTTTTCTATATTGTTGGGGTGTATTTTATATAAGGCATAAAATATGGTAAAAAGTATATACATTTCATTTAGTATTTACTAAAATCATGCCTTTATCATCATCCAGTATTTTAGCACCTTTAAAGTTATTCGTGGGACAACCTCCTATCTGAATTAAAAGTTGGTCCTGAATTAAGAGGTTCTCATACTATAGTCTATTCGCTGTAAGTAAGCGAGAAATTATGACCTCTAACCTCTTATTACTCAAAAACGACTAGAGTAATAGAGCTAATATTTCTACCATTTGGGAAGAGTCGGTCAAGGAATAGATGTGGAAATTTACAGCCAATTTGCCCAAGCCCTTTTTGAGTTACAGAGGATAGAGGTAATGATTTTTCGCCTACTTACAGCGAATAGACTATAGACTTGTATCTGTGTCCAGGGAAATAAAATTTAGATCAACAACTCTTACTTGCTTGTAAGTGAGCATAATTTTTTTTTTTTCTAGTAACCTGCAGTCCTGTCCTACAAGAGCTTGAACAAGACCCACCTGGTGACAGCACAGCGGGGGACCTTCGAGTCAGGACACGGTCTTAACCCTTTTAGTGCAGATGACATGTTTATAGTTTTATTCTGGCTTTCATTACACGATTGTATTCGGTTTAAGAAGGCCCTCTAGCATTCAATGGGATAAACTCTACTAAAATTATCCCTATAATTCCCCCAAATCCTTTCTAAGCTTAAAACAATAATCTAATAATAGCCAGAAGAAAAGTGAAGGATACGTCATGGTGCAATATACTGAAAGGGTTATGCCAGTCAGTATCATTTCAATATATATAGCTGCAAATTGTATCAGATACACTTATCAGTCAAAATGATATTGTGTACGGTAGAATCTGTTATCTGATAAACTTCAACAATTTCTTAACATAGTTTTGATTCTGGTAGCCAATAATCTTGTATACTCAAATTTGTTAAAGTTGAGTCATAATCTAGAAGTCCAGCTAAAATAAGGGTAAGTAGCCCTGACTCTGATACAAATTGGCCACTAACATTATTCATTTGACACTGGTTTTATATGAGGCATCACATCTTTCACAAACTTCGGTTCCAACCTTTCTGCCACATAACTATAGTATGATGCAGATTTTTACCAGCATGCACTCCCTGCTCAAAAGTGGGACTAGGGTGGGTGCCCTGATGTTTCAGGGACTTCAGTGAACAGTTGTCACAGATTGCTAAACCGCACCGTCCACCAACAGCACTGTCGTCTGCCATTAACGCACACTGGCTGGCCCGAGCCTCGAACCGTTGAGCTCTCAGTTGCAGGCAAATGCTCTATCAACCGTGCTGCGGCCTGTATACATAGGAACCCATGAAGCTAGTTCATTACACCCAAGAATGTAAATTGTGTGCCTTGGCTTTGCTTACTTACTGTATAATAACTTTGACAATTTACAGTTTCTACTAAAACAATACAAAAAATCCCTTAGTTCCAAAATTTTAAAAAGAACAATGAATGAATGATGAAAACCGAAGTATATTGCATCCCCTATTAAGACCCTGTAAGTCAAAGATGCAATGCTTCCTCATATGTTGTCCACTGACCACAAATAATTCCCCCGCTGGGCCTAATATACTATAAAGGCATCGGCACACGGACAGTATCTTCACCGGGGTTCTTCAAGCCTGCTATCCATTCTAGCGTTCACTTTTCACCACATTATTCCTGACTTTACCTTCAATTGCCTGATAAATGTATGATTATCAACTCCATTAACTAACTAATTACAATTACTAAAGTGAATAAATCAACCTACTGTATGTGATTGATTTTGTTACTTTTATGCGAGATTCTCAAGGCAAAATAGGATATTGGCTAGTCAAAACGGTGGATAAATGCCCGTGTGACACTGCCTTGACACAGAGAGCTACATTAGTCACTAGGAAATATTCATTCTCCTGCCAACTATCCACTAGACTACAGTATGTACATATTCTTGCAGAAAGAAATAAAATATCCAAGTTGGAGATAACTACAATATTAGTACTCTCCTCCAACTACACACTATAGTATGTACAGTTATTTTTGCAAAGAGAAATAAAATACTAAAAGTTGGAGATACGGGAACACGCTGCAAACCTGGTCAGGATTAATGCATTGTCTGCAATAAGAGAGCATATAGGGTGAACTAGCCAATTTGTATGTGGTGTTCCAGTTAGTACACATAATTGGTAAAAAGCACTACCTACAATAAATTAGCAGTTAGATAAATTAATCTAGTCTCGATAATGTACAGGTAAGATAGTTAAGGTACATAATGATGCTAAAATAATTCAATCTAGCATTACTAATATGTGTTAAATTTACACAGGGAGGTAACTTCAAACAAATCTAGATACAATACAATGAGCCACAGTTATGGGAAAATAGCTTGATATTATGGAATTATGTAGGCAGTGTTCTCCCATTATATCATGACAATTTGCCATAACTATGGCTCATTACTTTGTACCCAAAAATATCCAAATTGATCTCCCTGTCTAAAGTAAGCCCATTGTATGGCTCATTATTTGGGTGGATATTATTTTTATGAATATCACATGCTAAATGGATCACCGGGTACAAATTATCTAAGCTACCCTAACAAAATATTCCAACCTTTCAACACAATATGGTGACTTACTGGTATACATAGAAGATAACTTATATGTAAGTGAATGAAGGGAAAACAATAAATCAACGTGAAACAATGTGTACAACAAAGGAGCACAACAACGGTATTGACTGAAGACGGTCTGCACGAGAGAAACACGCAAACAGGACACAAGCTCTATTCCGCAACTTTCGCCTTACTTTCGGCGGCAATGACCTTTGCTATTGCGATGCCATTAGGATTTTTTGTCCATTCAATTATTCATTCCACAACTTTCGCTTACTCCACACACCTTGTCTACTCCACAAATATCTTGGTTTGTATCTCTCCTTTACAATACTTTCTCACCTATTCTTGTTTACATCTATCTTTCCTCAACATTTTTCCTCTACTAAACATTTCTCTTAATACTCTGCATCTCTTTCCTCTAGTCCACACCTCTTATTTCACATCTCTCTCCTCTCTTATACTGTACGTTTTTTTCTTCTGCTAAACTTCTTTTCTCTACTTCACATTTTGTTTACCCTTTTGTGCACATCTTTCTCACCTACTCTATATCAATCATTTACTCTACATCTTACTCTTAAACTCCTCATAGATCTCTCCTTTCCATTCTGAATGCCATATCTCCCTTTTTCCGACCCACACTTCACCTACCTGTTTTAAAACGCTGTCATACGCTACACCTCACTACTCAACTTCAAATCTCTTGCTTCGCTTCCACATGCCACATCTCTCTCTTTCAGTATATATATACAATATATACAGTACAGTATATCTCATATTCTGCCCCATACTCTCCATTTCTCTCACTATATATCTCTCTCTTTTATGCCCACACCTCACCCAGCCGTTTTCAAGCGATGCTCTATCCAGCTCGGTCCTGCTGTGTTCCCCTGAAGGACTAACTGGAAAACGGCTTCATCTGTTCCAGCTGCATCTCCAGCGTGATTCTTTCCTCCATCACCTGCAAAAGTTTGGACAGTCTTAACCCCTGTTTTTGTCCCTTACTTTGGCAATTTTAAGATATTTCACCCTACTGTATAAGTTTGGCGATTATAAAACGTCTTCATTTATTCAGGTGTTGATATTTTCTGGGCAAGCAATAGCAGGACTGCAAATTTGGGGAAACCGGCTTTTGGCAGACATTTCCCTACCAAAATATTTATAAATTTAGCTTGAAAGTTTTTTTTTTTCAGCTTGAATGGGGTAAGGGGAGCCATTTCTTTTGTTTTAGCTTAGGGAGCAAACTAAAAAAAAATTTGCATGCCTTGTTTCTTGACATTCTCACTCCTCCTGTGTTACCTGAGATACTACTAACTGGGGAAGGGCTTCATCTGTTCCAACTGCATCTCCAGCGTGACTCTTTCCTCCATCACCTGTAAGTTAATGACTATAATAATAATAGTTTTTCTCTCTATTTCTCAATAGCGTCAATTCTTTCTGAGAAATTCTACAGCCTTTGAATCGCGTTAAAACGCAGCAAATACAAGAACAGCGACACCATTCATTCACAAACTCCAATCAAAAAAAGTTGGGGAAGTCTCATTTGTGTGCAAGTCTATAGCCAAAGTTACTTCATGCATTTGCTCTAGTGAAATAAAACTCATGGTACAGTACAGTGTAATTGAAAGCTTGAACAACTAAACTTTCCATCCTTCCTTGCCACCACCATAGGATGTTGACATTTAGGTTTTAACCCTTTCAGTCTTGTGGTGCATATCTGCATTATAATTTGTTTATTAATAGTAATAATAATAATGATCAGGGCACGTATTAAGTGTTCCTTGTTCCGAGATTCAATAGCGCTCGACCAAAGTATATTACCAGACACTATTACCTATTTCCTTACTCAAGGGGAATAGTACCTGCTACCAGTAAATGTAAAAAGCCTTCATGCCTGAGCGTGGGATTGAACTCTGGTCTCCCCGGTGGGAGGCAGACATTCTCCAATACACTACCGAGGCAAATTTATGCAGTTTAAAAAGTATCTCTAGAAACAAAGGGGTGAAAATTATCCTAATTAATGCTTTATCTTCCAATATTCTTTCTTAAACTGAATGAAATTGTTTAATAATATCCAAAATAAAATTAAGATAAGTCCTCAAATACTGAAAGAGTTATTACATACATAAAAGTTTAAAAACTGTTTTGTGCACTGAGAGTGCGGTTACAGTCTCACGTCCTGCGTCCAGGCGACCCTGTCAAGGGCTGCCTCTGTTGTAAAGTTCTTTGTTTTGAGATCGGACCGGAGTACCCGATCCCACGTCTTTCTAGGTCTACCCCTACGCGCAGCACCCTCCAACCCCCAACTATTTTGCAGCAGGGGTTTCAATAGCCTAGTTTTTAACTTCACTTGGAACAAAAGCAGGAATTAGCTTTGACAATACCATTACCTGCCAATTATATTCCGTTCATTGGTAGGTGTTTGGTGAATGTGTCGGCCAGATGAAAGGAGAGGGTTGGGGCGGAAGATAGTAAAGCTACAAGGCCTAGTGGGGATGGAAGGGTGGGGCTGAGATGCTGACATAAGGCTAAACGAGTCATGTTCACTTATCCCTTTTAGTCGTCCCTTATAACATGCAGGAGTACAATGGAAAGCAATATTTTTGTTCTAACTGTACACTATGGTCTATTTATTTTCACCTGGCAGAAAATATTATCCCTTAGTAGTATATTTCTATATGATTATTGGCAAAATATGAAACTAATAACATAATTTGCTACAAAACCTTTGTAATAGCCATTCAGGATGGGGACAAGGCAATTTGCAGTCATACTATAGGTGGTGTATGAGTGTATAAGACTTGAGATGGCCAGTGTGGTGCAGCCAGATAGGAAAACCAACAAATGATGAGCCACCATACACACCATCTACCATTAGCTCTCCAGTCTTTGTTGAAGTGGAAACAGATTAACTTGCTCATGTAGTAATGTACACCCTATGTGGTGGATTGTGTTCTTTTATTTCATACATTTTATTTTAGTAAGCGTTGTTTCCACATAGCGATTTTGATGAGTTATTTTGCCTTTATATTGTCTTTGTCCAAGTTTTGGTTTGTTTAGTTTGCAAGTTTTACATTTTAATTTTATCCAATGATTGAATCTACAGGCTGTAGAAAGCTTATGAATGGAGGGGGACTTATGATTGAATCTACAGGCTGTAGAAAGCTTATGAATGGAGGGGGACTTGCCAGACCTATGAGAGTTCCGTATGAAGCTCAGTGGTCTGGTTAATCTGCTCTACATAACTTAACTGGAGGGGGACTTGGATAACGATTAAAAAGGGGGATATTTATCAATCTATTGCAAGGTCCCTTGATCCCCGAGGGGATGGTCACAAATGATTCACCTCCACACACCTGTCATCTATCATCCAGAACTCCCCCCCACCCTACACCACTTTCACTTATCTACCTCTCAACTCCATCCCTCCACCTCACTAATATGAAAATCATAAAATCAATTAATCTATATTATCTATTCCACTAACATTACAATATCAATGTTGACTTACTTCCGCTAGTTCTTGATGTAGTTCAGAATTTAATCTTGTTAGCATAGTATTTTTCTCTGTTGTCGTTCGTATAATAGCCTGAATTTCCCTTTTGTCCTTTGGTCTGGAAAAGAAAAGCAAATTATATAATCATTTAATAATCATACTCTATCATAAATATCATAATATAATCAATATAATAATAATGAATAACATATCAACTAAAGCACATGGTAGGATAATAAATCTATGTAATAAATAAACTTGTGCTGAATTAGTGCTATTACTAAACGGCAAGAAAGTAAGTTGTTGTTGTTGTTGTTCCCTAAGCTGCCTGGCCGAACAGCCCCGAGTCCCTGAGAAAGGCCATGGCCACGATCGGGCTTTCCCACAGAGCTCTCATTGAGTGTAGATTGTGTTGTTGGCGTAAGTGGTTGTGTGAAATGTAGTCTTCTATGATGTGTTTAATGGTATGGGGTGCTGTGTTACATCCCGGGCAGCCGTCGACAACGGAGTCATCCAGTCTCTTCTGATAGCTCAGGAGAGCTGGATGGTGTCCGCATCTCAGCCTGGCCAGGTGGACTCTGTCCTCGCGAGGATGGGAGGATTCGGAAGGATGGATTTCGGGAGGTCGTGCATGCAGCTGCGTGTTGTCTGTGAGTGAGTGGATGGATCGGTGAGAGATATGAGTATGGATGTGCTTCTGGAAGTTGGTTCGGGGTGGGCAGGGAGGGAGAGAGGACAATAATTGTGTGTGATACCGTGTGCTGGGTGTTGTTTTGATATTTCTTGGTGTCTGTGGGTGTGTTGTCATGTAGTTTAGTGGGTGGTCTTGGTTCGTGGAGGCTGCTGCCAGGAATTGAGTGCCTCTCATGTCCAGATGGTAAGTAAGTACTATGCGGGAATGAGTGTGTGAAAGTATGTGAATGTCCTTTTTTAGTTTACTTTTACATTCCTTTAATTTTTTTTTCTTTTCTGGGTATCTTGTGAAGCACAAGACGTTTGTGGACGTTCTTACTTATGCGGGACATATAGCCAACGTATACAATAGCCATTAAATATATAAATAACATTACAGCCACTTGACTTTGCCAAGAAAATATATCAGACAAAAGAAGATAGAGCAGTAAGTGTAGAAAAGTAGCAAGTAGTAATTGTACAGTACGGTAGTAAGAAGTGTACAAAAGAAAGATAGAAAGCAGTAAAGAGTAGTTGAAGCAATAAGTAGTGTGAAAGCAGATCAAAACAGCCTAACACCTTAAATGGCCACAACCATAACAATCACATTGTTAAACAGTCTAGGTTAAATTAAGCTTAGGTTAGATTAGGCTAGGCTTAATTTGGTTAACCCCTTCTGTAGAGACGACATAATTTTAATTTTATTCAAGCTATATTCAGACGATAATGTGAAGGTTTAGAAGGATCTGTGGTAGCAAAATGGATTAAATTAAGTGAGATAGTTTGAAGCCTATTAATTGCTAGAGGTTCTTTAAAGCTGAATAAAATGATCTAATATGTACAGTAATTGTATGTACTGTACTGTACAGTATATATGTATAATAGTAGCCAGAATAAAGTTAAAAGGGCGGCACCAGTACTGAAAGGGTTAAGGCCTATATTCTGTCAGCACACAATACTCTTCTCGATAGTGATTACAATCCATCATATTGCCAAGGCCAATGAGATTTTTTTTTTTTTTTTTTTTTTTTTCTATGTGATTGAGGGAGGCAAAAGGCAAAACTGCCTATAGCGAGTGCCTCCCCCGTAGTTGAAAGAGTGACAGGGCCAAAATCAAGGAACGTTCGAGCCAAAATGCCTGGACACACAGAGTTTGAAGCAATTTAAGTCATAGGAAGAGGGAAAGACTGATTCTGGGAGAGAGTTCCAGAGCTCAGCTGTTGAGTAGAAGAAAGTTTGAGAGTAACGTTTCACTCTTGGGTTGGAGAGTTGCACAGAGTAGGGGTGGGTTTGAGTTGCAAGACGGGTACCACATGCCCTACGTAAAGGAGGTGGTATACACTGGGAAAGCTCTGAGGAACACTGATTATTATAGTAGCGATAGAATAGCGAGAGAGATGCAACATTGCGGTGGAGAGAGAGATTGCAGAGAGTTGGTGAGTGGACGGGAGTTAATGATACGAAAGGCCTTCCTTTCAACTTTGTCTAGGAGAGAGGTGGGAGAGGAACCTCCCCACACATGTGAACAATACTCAATACAAGGACGCACTATGCCCCTGTACAGAGCAAGAAGACTCAAGGAGTGGAGTCATTCTGATTGGTCGGCCATGAAGCCTATACGACAGTGTTCCTGATCGGTTGGGTTGTGTGTCCGCTGAGAATACAACCTTAAGTTAGGATAGGTTAGCTTTGATAAATTTAGGTTAGGTTAATTTAGGTTAGGTCTGGTAGGTTAATAGGTGTAATTAGGATAAATTGAGTTAGAATAAGTTAGGAAAGACTGGCCATTCTAGCTGTGGCTGTTTTGGAGTGTGGTCGTTTGGACTTGAAATCAGTAGTGCAGTAGACATAGTAGATAAACATAAAAATAGCAAGTACTAATAACTGACCTCGCTCCCGTTGACAAGTGCCGTACTCTCTCCTCCTCCTCACCTCGGGGCCCGGACACTCTCTCAAACGCTGACCCAACCTCTGAAGTGTAATTATAGTCTTTGTAATAACTGTCAAAAGACATTATCGTTAATAATCTATATTCTTATTAATTTCACCACAACACCAAACACCTCCAAAGAAATTAATGAAAGCATATAATTATGTGATCCACCGGGATTCGAACCTGGGTTATCACACACCGATTGTTAAACACTCTAACCATCACACCACCAGGCCCAAAAGAGATCATATGTAATGTGACATTTCCATTAAAACTCAAAGACAGTGCATCAACAACAGAGCTTGAGAGAATATTTCAGGGTTTAATTATTCATTGCGAAAAATAATGTTGTCTGACTCGAGTGGTGGTACTTGGGATGCATAATTTATATCTGTGCCTTCCAGAGTGAGGTTTGGCATCCTGTACCCAACCTCAGCAATCTCTTTTACTGTACAGTACAGTACTACGTTTCCTTCTGGGGGTCGGGGGCTAGGAATCCTCCTCCCCTTGTAAAATTCACCTACTGGACGAGACAGAGTAAGGGGCGAGGGAACGCGGAAGTGATCCCGGACCCAAAGAATTGGAACTTTAAATGTTGTCTAAGTTCGGGCTCTGTCTCGAGTCGGCTACCCCCAGCTGTGGGGTATGTGCCTGAGTATATTATAGGTTTGATTCCCAAAGGGAAGTAGAGAAAACCTAATATTTAGTAGGGGCCCAGGAATCATTGACGATGTTGCCTATTAGATAATGGTCTCCATTCAACATCCACGTCAGTCGTTTGAATCAACCGCCGCGAGGAAGAATAAGAGTCATCTTCATAAGTGCAACGCTATTTCTCTTATGGAATCGTCACATATCGGGTACCCACTACGAAAAAACTTCGTAAAAAATAAGAGAACAAAAAAGGGAAATGAATTCCCATCTTAACACTGTTAATCACAAGCTTCCCACATTCGGTGGATTTTCTTGCCGCCTCTCGCCAAGCGTAACGATTCGGCCTTCAATGATACATCAAGATAACTCAAAAATATCAACGAATGGGAAGGGGATGGCTGGGAGGGACGTCTTCGTCAATGATTCCGGGGCCCCTACTAAATATTAGGTTTTCTCTACTTCCCTTTGGGAATCAAACCTATAATTTAATAGTGGCCCCTCCATCATTGACGATGTTGCCTGAATTCTAAGACTGGAGGGGAACATTCGTAGTATTAAAAAAGTGCTCATAACCGAATGGTTAAGTCAAGCAACCTCATAACAGGAAAAGCTATTTGTCTATGTAGTTGTGCTTACAATATAGTTAAAAAATATTGAAAGAGTGAGAGCAAGACGTTGCTTCAAAGAAGCCTGCTCCAACAACAGAGTCCTCCTTCTTGAGGTGTTTGTTGTATTGGGTGAGAGTTCACAGCTTAACTCTTCATTCCCTTGGGCCGGAACCTTATGCTGAGCTCAGCTCGGTTCCCGGCGTAGTCATATTGACAATTACCAATCCTACTGAAACTAGTGTAGCTAGCCAGGAACATACCTTAAAATAATATACACTGTAGGGCAAATAATTCTTTATTATTCATAAAAACAACCTAAGTTGGGCAGTTTAGAATGGAAATATTTACAGAGTCCCTTCGGACCTATTGTAATCTAGTGCAACTAGTTTTGAAAACATAAAACTTTCTTTTACTAATCATCATAAAACCCAAGTTTAAATTAAGCAGTTTCTCTATCGAGCAAACTGAGTTTTTATCTCAATTTTGGGCATAGCTTGGTGTAAACAGCATCCAGGTTTGACCCTTAACCTTAAACATCTTGAGTTTAATTTAAGCAATCAAGCAACCTGAGCTTCTAAGCTCATAACTCATTTTGGACACAGCCTGGCATAAACCGCATCCAGGCTTGTCCCTAAACCTATTTGTAATCCTGTGTCAGGGGGAGTTCTACTCTCGTACTGGGATCCACATATCCCCCCCCCTTTTTCTTTAAAGCCTTTCCAGGCGTAACTATCACAGTACATAACACGAGGAATACAAGAATAACAAAAGTAGTGTGTCCGCGGGCATACTTTGAATTATTATTATTTTTTTTTTAAATGGTTTGTAGAAAAACATGGGGAAGTAACTTTTGCCATGACAAGCTGTCTTGATGGCCCTTCCTTCGTTTAGTAGCGAGCCCAGCTTTCTCGGCGAGGATCAGCGAGTAACTGAGTTAGGCGACTAGGACCTATAGTCCTTTGTAGCCTTTATAATCCCGATTAGGCGGGTAACTAGGCATACACTCGGGGAACTTGAGCCGGAGGCCTTGACAGGCTCCCGCCGTGACCCCCGCCCTTATTGGAGTGCCGTAACCGGCACATAGACCTGGTGGAAGGTTGAACTTACTGTATATCTAAAACATAATTTGGCCTACTCGGCACCTGGACATTATGGAGAAGGTTGAACTTAATTCAAAAACCTACTAAATCCTATATCCCAACCAGCACCTAGACCTTATGGTGAAGGTTGATCTTAACCCTAAAACATCATATACACCTGGGGCCAGAGAAGTCTCAGGGACAGCGCGGCTAGTCACTGGAGAGAGTAATGATCTGGCTAAATGCAGGGTATTGGACGGCGGGTCATGAGGGTTTTGAATCGTGAAAAGGATGGGTTATAGAGAACTAAAATGGTCTTGTGACTAACCGGGCCGAAAAAAGGGTCGGTGAGTCCTGATCATCAGCCGCCGGGATTGCAGGTACCACTGCGTCCGTAAGATCAGTGTGGAATGCTAACAGCAAATGAGTGCGGATTTTATTCTATATGACAGATAAACTAGACCGGTGTCCTGAAGGGCTCCTTTTGCTGGAACCTCCAACTAGGTTGAAATAAAAGACCCCGGCCGGTAGTTTTGAATTTTTTTGACTTGCCGCTGAGCCGACTCTGACCCCAGGAAACATCTTCCACTAGGTTAAGTATAGAGAGACGGACCCCGGTCCATAGAAAAAAGGACCCGCCGGGGTGATCGCCTATCCCCAACGACGGGGTGCGATTGTAAAGTGACCGCCGGCAGTGAGCCTAGGACTGGCATGGCTAAGGAAAAAAAAAGAGATCGTATCCAGAGGGACCTGTTAGGGGACCGATATGTCTTAGCGTGGGTGAGAACTTTTTCGCCCCGATAATGAAGAGTCAGTACATTCATTTAAAGGAGGCAAGCTGGCGGAACGGGTGCCTCCGACCATCATTTGTTCAATGAAAAGTGATATATATACTCCAGATGCGGTTCCGCCCGGGTTGTTTTAATGGTTTGTTTGCAGAACCGACCCCGTATGGCGGCCGTAGTCCACGTCCCTGTATAATGAGTTAGTCGCCTTATCCTTTATGCAGAGGGAGGTTATCGGTCTGTTATGCACGCCATGTGAAGGAAAGTCGCTTGACTTTTGGCCGGGCGTGCTTATGTGTGGACCGGTTCCGGTCAGTCGGACCGAAGTTATTAGGGGGGGGGGGGGCTCCCCCCCCCCCCCCCAGGAGAACTTAACACTTGGTTGAACCTCAAAAACCCTATTGTGCTAGCATGGCTGAGGGAGGGAGGAAGACTCACGGAGGGCTGGAGTATCATGGATAATAGTTCATGTGATTTTTAACCATCAGAGCCAGAGGTGAATCCGTCCGCCTGCCGCCAGGGAGAGCTAACGGTATTTCTTGTTCTTCAAGTGCAACATTACCCGAACATCACGTTCCGTCTGCTCATCTATTACTCTCGCAGTTAAGACAGGGGAGAACAATATTCTATAGTAAGCATTCATAGGTATTGTCTGAGCCATACCGAGTCTGAGGAGCTGACGTGACCGGACTGCCTCAAACAGGGCTGTTCGGATTTCCGTGAGAGTTCTAGCCGGGGCTGGGAGTAGGTACTGTTGGAAACTTAAACTAATTCCTGGGTTCGTAGAGAGGGATTCGGCAAAGGTTGAGCAATAGCTTGGGTCGTGTCTCTCATTAACAGGAAGCTAATAAAGGCTCTGTGATCTTTATCTCTGACCAAAAATTTGCGTTGAAGTTCAATAGGTTCAGGAGTAATGAGTGGCAGGGGAAAATCCGCCGCCGTCAATTGAGGGGGTATGAGAAAATTAAAAACAGAGAACGGAACTCCGCCTGGTCGTTGTGCAAGCCAGTCAAATTCGGTAATGGGGGGAGGGGGAATTGGTGACAAGGCATTAGATGTAACATCTATAGCAAATTGTTGCAGTTCCTGCTCCCACGTTGTCCACGGCCCATCGCCCACCTCACTCAGATTCAACTCCCTTTGGTCTCTATGAGGACCACATCCATGAAACTTATGAGAAGGCTCCTGCCGAGTAGGCAGAGGACGACAGCCAGTAGGGCCACATCGCTTATTACAATCAGGGCAAATGGGAGTGGCTGGGTGAGAAGGATCCTGGACCGGGCAATCCGCCGGAAGAGGAACCAGCCGACATGGGTCATACACAAAATATTGAAAATTTTCCGGGTCAGGTTTAGCATATATAGGAACCTTTAAGACTGTACCATTAGCGTCTTTTGCCCTAAAGACCTGTTTACGGTTTACTTCAATAGCCCACTCCACCGGCACCGGGACTTCCCCTTGTATTGATTTATGCCCCTTACCCTGTGTTACTGCCGTAACCGGAAGCCAGAGCCTGCCAGGAGCTTTAACTATTTGAGACTTTAACGGGACACTCGGCTGGGCCAGTGGGGCCCCTGGGCGAGAACTGGGGGCAGAAGAGGGACCCGGCAAGTTACTTGCCATATGGTTTCTGTCTATTGGGGGTGATAAGCAAAGTTGGGTATCATCAGAACTAGTCAAACTTAGGTGCTCTTGGCTATGACTTGACTCAGAGTCCAGCCTAATCCAGGGTTGTCTAAGGCCAGGAGGCACCATTACCCAAGGTTCCGCCGGAAGTTCCTGTTCGGGTCGACCGGCGGAAGGGGGAGTTATATTGTGGGACTTGAACCCACCCATGAACTCCAGGTCTCCTAAGCCTAGGAGTTGCGTCGAGGGCCGGCCTAATGGGTCTGACAACGAACTTTGGGGAACTGTTACGGCCTGCGGTTGCAACTCTTGCCCCGCAGGTCGAGGACGAATTGGTTCGTTTAATGGTGGGCCCGTGGGCTGCGGGTAGTCAATTGGACGGGACGTTGCTGGCCCGGCGGAGGGGACTGCTAGAGAGGGAATGCCGACATTAACCTGAGAGCCTGTAGCCTAGCTACATTGTGAAGTGGTCCCTGTGCCGGAGGAGGGTTTGACCCTGATTAACCCGGGAGCTGCGGGGAGACTCTTAAGAGTTCCCCCGGCGCACTGCGGGGAGACTCTTAAGAGTCAGAGAAAAAAAAAATCAACTTTTGACATCGAAAAAAAAAAAATGTATTTATTTTTTTTTTTTTTTTTGGCCCCTGGGCCATGCAAAATCTCAGTCCTCTACCTCCCCTCCTTCCCCACTTTCCTCCTCTCCTTCAGTTATCACCTATTTTCCCTGTTATTCCCTTATTCTGAGGTATATTTTCGTGCTAACATTAGAAATCCGATTGGAGGGTGTGGTCATCACTGATAGCAAGCGAGTGCAAGAGAGAGAGAGAGTATCGATCGACTGTGTCTCAGTGGCCTTGGGGGAAATTGGCGGGAAAGCAGATTGCCTCACCCATACATTATACAACTCGCGGGCTATATCTCCGATTTTGACCATCCAAACGCTGTTTTCACTCGTTTTATTGTTGTTTCAGGTTAATACCTTTATAATCAACCCATAATAGGCGCATATGGATAAGTATTAATGCTATTAATGGCACAATGAATATTTTAGTGACGGAAACACCTCAAATACGTCAGCACAGGGGGACGTTTCCAATTACCCCCATGCGCACTTCAGAGGTTAATGGCACACTGGTTTATTACTTGTCGTGACAATTCATTTAGTTGTACAGATGTCAACTGTGCAGTAGTGGATTGTGTCGAAGGCCTTTCATGTTGGTCTGCTTGTATCAGAGTGGCAGCCCGTGTGATAGGTGCCACTTGTGTCTTATTAGTGGTCATCAGCGACATACTGCTACTAGCCCTAGCCGGGTGGGGCGCACCGCAAGCCGGTGACTTCTGGTCACGTGGCTGGGGTGTTAATGGGTTGTTCGCATTCTGCGAACCTATATCTTTGAGGGCGGCTGTTAAGCCGGGCTGGTCCTTAGAAGGAGCCAGGGTTGTAGCGTGAGACCTGATGGGCGTAACCGCGTCTGATGTACGTACACCCGGAGACTGAGTAAGGGTATGAGCCCTGACTTGGTGAGCCTGTTTATGTGACAAAATTAACTGAGAACCTTGAATCCTAACGTGTACAGTTTGTCTGAGTCTAGTGGCAAGGTGAGGTGGGTCGGCGTCCGGCTCAGGGAGACCGGGACTAACCCCCTGTGTCTCCGAGGAGGTCGCCGGACCCACATCCGGTGATCCTGTGGGATTCACTTGTACAGAACTGGGAGTTTCATTAGCCAGTAACACACGTCGTGGTGGGCTTGAGAGCCATCGGATCTTGTCAGGTAGGTATTCCGTACTGTCCATGCGCCTCAGGTTGCCCGCCGGGGGAGCCGGTTGGGTAAGGTGGAGGTGGTCCGGTGATATCAAGCGGCTTCTCTTTGTTGGGGGAGAGGAGCTCTGATCGGATGTCATGGAGGATGTAGGGGACCCAATGGTCAACAAGGGTATGGGGGAGTTCTGTGACTGGTGAGCTATATGATCATCAAAAGAGTAAAGCTGAACAACCCTTAAAAGTTCCAGGTTATCACATGATAGTTCTTTGTTTGCTACTTGAAAAGCATAGGTTTTAAATTTAGTCTTTACTTCAATGAGTGTGAGTAAACATGACAAATCTTAGCCTACCAGCCATTCTGCAAACAAATCGGAACAAACTGGACACGTACGAGATGCCCATACGAAAGAGGTTTTGTTTAACCCTCCTGGCCCAGGCTGTATCTCCAAAGGACAGGGTGGGCTACCCGGGCGATCTGGCCGAAAAACGTCTAGGCCTAGGCTACCGTATTTTGGTTAAATTTAACTGCTAGAAATTTCCCACATATCTATAAATGTAGTGTCGTTTCCAATCTGTAGACTGGCGTTGAGTAGAGCTCTCTAAGTCAACTGGTTCAGTTGTAATGATGATTTTAGTGGAGAGCATTTTCAGGCGATGTTAGCAATACGACGATCTTTTCACTACTGAAACAACGACATACAGACATACAATAACAAACGAGTCTTCTCCTTCTTGTTTTCGGAGGTGCGGTGATGCAACGATCGGCTTTGTTTACATGTGTCGGACGCACAGCGTTCAGACCAAGCTGAATAGGCTTGAAAGCTTACTATCTCCTGAAAGGACACCCGGGCACCTGCCCTTATTTCGTGGTGTCATATTAAAATGACACCCGGGGAGGAAGGGTTAAGCACTGAACACATCTGATACATTTGTTATGGGCCGGGATTGGAAGCAAAAGACACGAGGGGGTCGAGCATACTGTGAACAAGGGCATGATGCAGAAGCTCCTCTCCCCGGCGGGAACGGCGCGGTATCGGGCTGTCCTGGGTGTCCACCTGGAAGAAAAATTTCCAGGAATCAATGCTCATAAGGACAAAAAGGTTGAGTCTCACTTATCCTAACCTCCCGGCGTAATAAGAATAGGAGGCCACGGCCTCCCCTTTCTTAGCACTCCTCAGAGGGCGTGAAGATCCTCCTCCCATGCCCCTGGGTAACATGAGGAGGGGATACTCTCAACTGAGGGCCCCTGCGACGGCGTATGCCGTAGCGCAGAGAGCCCTTTAACGGCGGACCACTGTGCGCTCTGTAAAACACAAGCAGTCCCGGATTAGTTTACCTACTGAGCCGCCGGTAAAGCGAGATAAACTTAATTTTAAAGTAAGCGTGCTAATCGATGGACACACGTATGGTGTCCGCCGGGGTCTAATACCCGCTATACCGCCGGCACGGCGGGGTAAACGACCATAATATTTCCCCTCCAATACCTGACCAGGCCGAAGACCGGGGAGGGGGCCCCTGACGGTGGGTAATCGTAAACGAAAAACATGGCCCGCCGGAGGACTCGTAGCTCTCGTAAACGCCGGGAGGCGGGGCCAAGGTCCGAGGGGTTGAAAAGCACTACCAGATTTACAACGATGTCCGCCGGATTCCGGAGGAACCAGGGACCAGGGGCTAGTGGCGATGCCACACCCACTGACGCAAAGACCCGGCGAGGAAGATCTGAGCTCGTGACCAAGCCGGAACGGCGGGCCGACCAACGGTTAAAACCGCAGGCCGGCGAGCCCAACAAAGTGGGAGGGGGGGAAACCCGAGCAAGGCACTGCTGAGAGGAAACACACCCAAACGCACTCACTCCCACGCTAGGAACGCGTTGCCGGACTCCCGGCAAGTGGCACACTAACCACCGGGAGACCAACAACTCACAGGGGACATGATAATGATAAAAAACAATCATAGTAATAATAATACACCCCTAGAACTAGATAACCTATCGGCTTATCCGGGAAAAAGAACAGACCACACGAAGAAATCAGAACCTTGCCACGAGGCAAAGAGAAAAAAACCCACGAGGGGCCTCTCCTCAGGCTCCAAAGCCGGAGGATGCCCCAACCACGTGGGGCGACCATAACCCTGGCGTGTCTGCAACAAAGACAGGATCCGTAGACCCTCAAGCCGTCCCTAGGAACAGCAATAAACTTAAAGGAAAGCCTCCTAACTAAGTCAAAAAGCAAAAACTAAGGCGCCTAGCAACAATGAAAAAACACCACGAGGGGTGGCAAATATTGAACACAAGGAGAAGCGCCTATCGTACCCTAATTTTAACACTTCCTGCGGGCCAAATATAACACAACCCGTGCTAGCTAGTCTAAACCCTTCTCACTATCTCCCAAATATATACAAATGAGCAAAGACTCACTAGAGGAGAGCGAGCGTCGAATGAAGCCGGAGCGCGGGGGCACTGGTGTTGACGTTAGGCCCGCGAGGAAGAGAAGGCCGAATCGTTGCGCTTGGCGAGAGGCGGCAAGAAGCCACAACGCAAGAAAATCCACCGAATGTGGGAAGCTTGTGATTAACAGTGTTAAGATGGGAATTCTTTTCCCTTTTTTGTTCTCTTATTTTTTACGAAGTTTTTTCGTAGTGGGTACCCGATCTGTGACGATTCCATAAGAGAAATAGCATTGCACTTATGAAGATGACTCTTATTCTTCCTCGCGGCGGTTGATTCAAACGACTGACGTGGATGTTGAATGGAGACTATTATACTAATAGGCAACATCGTCAATGATGGAGGGGCCACTATTAACCCGCTGAGTACCAGCTAAATATTTATAAATGTACCACCCAGGACCGGCTGATTCTGATTTTTTTTTTATTCCAGTAACAATAGCGAATGGGTTAGGAATGAAGGAAAAACCAAGAAAAACGGATAAAAAAGCTAAAAAAATGTTCCTACAGAGCCCCCGAAAACGGATTTTACAAGAGTAAAAAATTGAAGGCAATTTCCCCCAAAAAAACATGTTTTTGCGCGCTCACGCGCACGCGGTTGGACTTTGAGAGTTTTCAACCATCGTCATGGGTGCGTGGGATACTCACACAGTTCCCATACAAATCTGAGCCCTCTAGGTGCCATAGGACCGGAGTAATTGGGACCGGAGCGGCCAGGACGCAAACCATGCGTCGCAGGGGTTTAGCGTTACATACATTGTGGACGCAAACCCTGCGTCGCTGGGGCTCAGTGGGTTAAATACATACATACAGTACATACATTATTATATCTATCTATTGCCTGACGCCGTGATCCCCGAAGGGGTGGCCACGAACGAACCGCCCCCATGCACCTCTGTCCCCAGTCAGTCGATGCCCCTCCCCCCAACCAGCACCACCTTCGTTCATGTACTTCCTCACTCCATCCTTCCACCTCATATTCGGTCTACCTCTCCCCCTCTGTCCCTCCACCTCGCTCTCATACACCCTCTTAGTCATTCTCTCGCTTTCCATACGTTCCATATGGCCGAACCATCTCAAGTTGTTCCTTTTCACACTTTCCAGCACATCTACCTCCACACCACACCTCCTTCTTACTTCCTCATTAGTCTGTCTATCCCTCCATGTAACTCCGCACGCACTCCTTAAGTAATTCATTTCCACTGCTCTCACTCTTGGTCTGAGTCTCTCAACCAACGTCCATGCTTCGCTTCCGTAAGTCAGTGTCGGGATTACCACACTGTCATGCAAGGACTTCTTCACTTCCATACTGACCACCCTATTTCTTGTTACTGCTTTTAGCGTTCCTACAACCCTCTTCCCCTGTTGTACCCTCTCCCGCACCTCTTCATCCATAGTCCCATCTTTACTCAACACACTGCCCAGATACTTAAAAGAGTTGACGATCTCCATAGCCTGACCGTTCAGCTTCACCTCACACTCTGTGACTTCACCCCTTTCGAAGACCATAACCTTGCTCTTCCCCGTATTTACCTTCAAATTCCGTTTTTCGCACACTGTTCCAAACTCATTTACCAGACCCTGCAACTCCCATTCATTATCACTCATCAGAACTGTATCATCCGCAAACAGCAGTATAGGTAGCTTCCACTCAATTCCCTCCCTTTTCAGCGATACACCAACATCCACTGCTCTTGATAGTATTTCTTTCATAACTCCATCCATATATACAGTAAACAACCACGGGGACATCACACACCCCTGTTTCAAACCAACATTCAGGTCAAAGAACTCACTCTGCTCACTCTCCACACGTACTGCCGCCTTTGCACCCTCATACATGCTCTTCACTGCTTTCAGCAACTTGCCCTCTACTCCGTATATTCTAAGTACTTTCCACAAACCTTCTCTATCCACTCTGTCATAGGCCTTCTCCAAGTCCATAAAGGCAACATACACCTTTTGTTTCTTCTCCAGATACTTCTCCACAACACAATTCAGGGTAAAAATCTGATCTACACATCCTCTTCCCTTCCTAAAACCTCCCTGCTCGTCGCCTATCCATTTCTCCGTTCTCACTCTCACTCTCTCAATCACTACCCTACTGTATACCTTCCCTACTACGCTTAGAAGACATATTCCTCAGTGGTTACCACACACTCCTCTTTCCCCTTTGCCCTTATATAGGGGGACTATTATGCCAGTCTTCCAGTCATCGGGTGCACTCCCCTTCTCCCATGCTAGTTTGCACATTTTCCATACCCATTCTATCACTATCTCACCACCATACCTCAACATTTCCCCACACACTCCATCTGTTCCTGGTGCTTTCCCCAACTTCACTCTTTTCATGGCTTCCCACACTTCTGACCTCCTGATCCCCACCTCCTCCTCCACTACTTCTCTTCTTCTCCCTCCCATACCATATCCAGCTATGTTTGCTGGCTCTTCATTCCTTTCATTTAGCAACTCACTGAAGTACTCCCTCCATCTTTCGACTCTCTCTTGCTTCTCGGCTAGCATTCTCCCATTCTTATCTTTCACACCCTTACTGTTTCCCTTGCTACCTTCCCTAACTTTCTTGACTTCTTTCCAGAACAGTTTCTTACTCTCCCTCCATTTTACACTCAGATTCCTTCCAAATTCCTCATCTACTCTTCTCTTACTTTCCTTCACTACTCTCTTCACCACCCTCTTACTCTCCACGTACCTCGCTCGTTTCTGTCTCTCGGAATCTTCATTCCCTCTGCTACCCAACCACTCTTTATATGCTTTCTTCTTTTCTTCCACAGCTATTCGTACCTCTTCTGTCCACCATGCTGTACCTTTCACTCCCCTCCCTCTTCTCCTCACTCCACACACCTCCTCACATGCTGCACAGATCTCATCCTTAAACACCTTGCTAATCTCCTCCACTTCCTCCATAACTTCCAGGTCGAACCCACCTAGTCGTCTTTCCACTGCTCTCCTGTACTCCTCCCTGATTTCCTCCTCCTGCAACCTCTCCACCCTCCTCACCATTCCACCCTCCTCTCGCCTCCCTCCCGCTCTCCTCACCCACTTCTTTTGTATCCTAACCTTAGCTACCACTACATAATGATCAGACAGTCCCCCTCCAATACCCCTATACACCCTAGCATCCATCACAGATTTCTTCATTCGTTCATCCACACATACATAATCAATCAATGACTTTCGTTCCACCACTGTCTTATCCTTCATCGTCAACATCCGTTTCCACGTGTACCTGTGGATCATTCTGTGTCGGAAGAAGGTGTTGGCTATCCACAGCCTTATAACATTATTATATCAGACTCGTTATTGATTCTCAAATGTGTAGCAACATTCTGGTTATCCTGTATATGCCACAGTAGATCTTAAAAACTGTGATAATGTCCCCCTCAATCTTCTGTATACAGTACATTACTATGGATGGTAGTTTAAATTTCTTCACTCTCTCGGGATGTGACAATCCTCTTACTCCTGGAATCTGTATGGTGGCTCTGTGTCGAACATTTTCTGCTGTTATTATACACTATATATTTTTCTTATTGGGCTCCATACAGCATTTGAAACTGTCAAATGTGGTTGACAATAGCTTTATATATTTATAACATACCCAGTACATACACATACATACATACATAAAATTTTAAGACTGAGTGTTCCACACATAAGTGCAGTTTCAGTCTCTTGTCCTAATGGCGGCATTCCAGGCAACCCTGTTAAGGGCTGCTTCACTTGTCAAGTTCTTGGATTTGAGATCGGCGCGTATAGTCCGATCCCAGGTCTTCCTCGGTCCACCCCTTGGTGCAGCTCCCTCCACAATCACAGACCTGCATTTTTTCACCCAATTTTGTTCATCCATTCTCTCCACATGTCCATACCATCCCAGTCTACTTGTACGCATCACCTCGCTAATACTCTTTATACCTAAACGTCTCCTCAGCTCAACATTTGTTATTCTATCCTGTAGCCTGGCCCCACACATCCATCTCACCATTCTCATCTCATTACGCTCCATTCTGTTGACATCCTCTACTTTAACGGCCCATGTTTCTGAGGCATACATCATTGCACTTCTAACACATGAGGCATACACCTTTCCCTTCAGGGGGAGAGGCATTCTTTTCATGGTCAGGATTGGCATCAATTCTCTGAACTTCCCCCAGCCACACCTAATTCTAGCAACAGTGGCAGCCTCAGCCCCACCACCGGCAGAGATGGTATCTCCTAGGTAACAAAACTTGTTCACCAGCTCCAAAGACTCATTTCCAAAATTCACAGCCACAGGATCATCACTTAACACAAGCTCGCCTTTGCACACTACGCACTCAAATTTCTCTATTTCTGACTTATCCTTCGGCAGGGGCCCCTTTATTCTACTACAGCGCTTACTCCCATGGTGTACCCAACATCGACAGATGCTACATTGAATTGAGTTAACGCCCACTCCCTTTCCACACACTGCACATGGGTATGCACCGCTCTTTTCCACATTGCCTCGTCTCAAACTACAATGCATAACCTTGGTTTTGTTAATATTGACTCTTAAACCCTTGCTCGCCATGCCCTCTCTCCACTCTCTGAATTTGGCCTCAGCATCCTGCATACTGTCAGCTATTAGGACTAAATCGTCTGCATATAACAGTTCCAACGGGAGTCCGCCTCTAAAAATTCTAGACAGCGCCTCCAAGACCATAATAAAGAGGAGGGGGCTTAACACTGAACCCTGATGGACTCCAACACGGACTGCGAACTCATCACTCAGTACACCCTTCACCCTCACCGAACTTCGCGAATCCTCATACATCTTCATTATCACACGCACCAGCCACTCTTCCACACCAAGTTTCCTCATAGCCCACTGTACAACATCTCTAGGTACCCTATCAAAGGCCTTCTCCAGGTCCACAAACACAAAGTAAAGATCCCTGCCTTTTAGTAAGTATCTTTCCTGTATCTGCCTGACTATGAAGATAGCATCGGTTGTACCACGTCCTGGCATAAAACCAAACTGCATATCATCAATAGAGATGCTTTGCCTGATCAAACCCTCAAGGACTCTCTCACAGACCTTCATGATTTGGTCAAGCATTTTCAGGCCCCTATAATTTCCTCTATCTAGCGCATCCCCTTTTCCTTTGTATATATTTACTATTACACTTTTGAGCCAATCCTCTGGGATTTTCTCATCTTTAATAATGGTGTTTATCAACTCAGTGACTAAGTTTACACCAATCTCCCCTGAGGCTTTTATCATCTCAGCGACAATGTCGGAGCAACCTGGAGCTTTACCGTCCTTCATTTTATTGATTGCGTCGCTCACTACAGCTGGTGCTATCAAAGGAGGGGGCCCAGATATTGGTTTTTCGATACTAAGCTGTTCCTTATCCCATTCAAACTATACATTTAGCAATCGTTCATAGTGTACCTTCCATGCTTCTCTGATTTCATTTTCTGCATACACAATCTTCCCATTATCATCTCTAACACACTGTTCACCTATAATATCCCTACTGTCATTTTTAACTCGCCCTAGCTAGGTTGAAGATCCCATTGGGATTGTCAGTGTTACACACTTGTTCGAGGACCAGGTCCTTAATGCGATTTTTAGCATTGTAAATAACTCTTTTGGCAGTTCGTTTAGCTGCCTGGTATTCCTCCCTGCTGCCTCCTTTCTTCCATGCTTTGAAGCATCTCCTTTTCTCTTTCACAGCATGTTCTACCTCATCGTTCCACCACCAAGAGGTCTTATTCCTGGGGTGACCCTTTGTTTTCCCACAGACTTTGTCAGTGGCAGCAATAAGGCTATGCTTAAGAAAGTTCCATTGGCTATTTACATCGTTAGGCCTAGCTTCCTTATTTCTATTCATTTCCTCCAGTTCATTATGAAACCTATCCCTAACTTCCTTGTCCTTCAGCAGCCACACTTTCCTTTTGGGTATGTAAACCTTCTTGCGCTTAGGATCTCTGTATAAGCTCATGTCACACACAAGTAGCTTATGCTGGGGGATACATTCTTCGCTCGGGATGACCTTTACATCTCGAACTAGTTTCCAGTCTTTCCTGTTAACCAAGAAGTAATCTATCTGGCTACTGGAGACCCCAGAGTTATATGTGATCAGGTGGCTCTGTCTTTTCTTGAACTTTGTGTTACACACAACCATGTTGAGTGCAACGCAGGACTCCAATATATATTCGCCTTCTAGATTTCTCCTTCCGTAACCAATTCCTCCATGTTTTTTTTTTTTTTTTTTTTTTAAGAGACAATGAACGGAGGAAGGAAAAACACAGATAAAACAAAAAGGTCCATGTGCCTAAAGGCATCCTCCATTCATAAAATGTTTGTAACAACTGGATTTAAACATTTGTTGATTGTAAGTTTGTGGAAAGCAATTCGAGGGAAGTGAATTCCAAAGAGTAGTAGCTCTGGGGATAAATGAATTCTGATAAGCAGAAGTTCTGCATTGTGGAGGAGAAAGTGTAAATTCATGGGCGCTCTCAGCTGCCCTAGTTCTACGGGGAAAGATGTGGAGAGGCGGCACAATTGAAGCAAGTTCCTCGGAACAATTGCTGTGAAAATATCTGTAGAATAATGCAAGGGATGCACCCCCTCGTATCCATCTGCAGATGCTCCCACGTGACCATTGAGGTCCCCCCCCACGATAGTTATTTCGTTCTCCGAGAGGCCTGAAATGACACTGACGGTGTCATTCCAGAAGTCCTCTTTTATCTCTTTCTGTAAACCAGCCTGTGGGGCATATGCAGATATCACATTCAGAATTCTTTCACCAACTTTCAACTTCAAAACAATCAGCCTTTCACTAACTCTCGTAATCTGAAGCACACTTTCCGCCAGCTCTTCAGCCACCAGAACACCCACTCCTCCTTTCGCTTTATCAGTCTCCACACCCATCCAGTATATCCTATATCTTTTCCTCCTTCCGACAATCCACTGTACCCCATGCCTCTTCCAGAGTGTTTCCTGGGTACAGCAGACGTCCACTCGCCTCCTCTCACACATCTCTGAGAGTACAGTAGTTCCATGAGAGAAAGGCCTAAGTAACACCACAGCCAATATGGCTCATTAATCACTATCCTGTCAACTCCACCATTCCTTCATTCACTTTCAAAACCTTTCTGTCATAAGGATGAATGATCAACTTCATTCAGGATTCAGGTACAATGCCAACCATATAATTCTTATTCTATTAGCACTGTCTTCATGTGGCACTGCCGAGGCTGGTGGGGTGCAGATAAGTGTCACAGGGGACTCTACTAGTCTTACCTGGGCGCTGTTTGGTGCCACACCAGAGTAGGCAACAGTGTTTACATGGTGGGGCAGTGTTGTGGCAGGATTTTGTTGTTCTAAAATCTAAATTGCCTAATTCACAGTAAAGTCTTGGTATGGTATGTACAGTACTGTCTTGTTGTAGCAATGTTGAGGCTGGTGTGGTTTGCAGATACTGCAGGTGCAGGTGCTGCAATTGGACTTACAGTAATTGAGTCTTGCTGCGGCACGGTTAGCACTACAGTAAAACCCCTCCCAACCGGACTAATTGGGGGGAAACCCTGTCCGGAAGTGCCAAAATTCCGGATCTGGCGGGATCCGGATAGGTCCCACACAAACCCATACGAACCGGACAATTCCGGATGTCAGAGATAATTATGTCCGGTTCTCTAATTCGGACTACTCCGGATGTCAGATATAATGAGGTCCGGATTGCTAACTTTGTACTGTCCAGTACCTTCCTAATCTAAATAAGCTGGATCTGAAAAAAGAAATTAGTGTAATGTACATATATAAGAACCTATCTCTTTCTTACTGACCTGTATTGTAAGTGGAGTGGACAGTGAAGGTGGAGTAGAGTGTATTTACCTAATTGTATTTACCTAATTGTAGTTTACAGGAGTTGAGCTAAGCTCGTGTTGTCCCGTCTCTCAGTCTACTTTTTATCCAATTTTTTCTTGAAAATATGGATATTCCTTGCCCCTACCACCTCCTCCTCCAGCCCATTCCATTTGTCAATACATCTATAGGGGAAGCTAAACTTCCTGATATAGTTCTTGCAGGTAGGTCTTTTTACTTTGTAGCTGTGGCCTCTAGTTATTCCTGTATCCATAATTAATATATCCTCCCTATCCAGCCTCTCCAGCCCCCGGGTGCATTTGTACATCATTATCATGTCTCCCCTCTCTCTCCTCTCTTTTAGACTCGGTAGATTTAATTTGTCTAGCCTCCCTTGATATGGCAGTTCTCTGAGACTTGGAACCAATCTAGTAACTGCTCTCTGGATTCTTTCTAACTTGTGAATATGCTTCTTTAGATGCGGGGACCACACCACTGCTGCATACTCCAATCTTGGTCTAATCATACTCTTCATAATTTTTGCTACCATGGTCTCATCCAAGTAGTTCAGAGCAACTTTCATATTCCCGGCCATTGCATACATTCCGCTAAAGAGCTTGTTAATATGTTTCTCTAACGACAAATTATCTTGTATAATCAACCCTAAATCATTTACTTTTTCGGCCTTGCTAATTATATTATCTCCCATCCTGTACTCCCAATTTGGTCTATTCACACTTCTTCCCATATTTAACACATGGCATTTACTTATATTAAATTTCATTTTCCACTTGGTGCTCCATTCGTATATTTTATCTAATCCCCTTGCAGCTCCTCACAACTACTTTTATTTGTTATTTGTCTCATAATTTTTACGTCATCTGCAAACATTGACATGTAGGAGTTTATGCCTATCGGCAGGTCATTCACGTACATAAGGAACATAAGAGGTGCCAACACAGATCCCTGCGGCACACCACTCTCAACTTTCCGCCACGATGAGTAAGTTCCTCTAATGTTGGTCCTCATTTCCCTATCTGTAGGGTGGAGTGGGTGGTAGCGGAGGTGCCATACAAAAACAATGATTGCAACTGTAGCACATTTTTCATGTACTGAACACATTAGAACACTGAACACTTTTTGCCACTTAAAAACAGAGCTGAACTTTTTATTTTCTTACCACAGTAAATCAACTTTTACCTTCTTATTTTTGCAACACTGTAATATACTGAGGCATAACTTAGCCTAATAAACTTTTAACCCCTTCAGCACCATGACGTAATTTTACCTTTATTCAGGGTAAAGTTAGACGATATTATGCAGTTTCAGAAGGACCTATGTTATTCAGAGGGTTTATTGAGATCGTATGTACCCATTTCAGTCATAGAGGTAGATTATCAGAGCTGGGCACCACAAACAAAAAGTCAAGTCGGCAAACACAAATCAGCAAACCCAGAACATAACTTCAGCAAACACAAATGTGCAAACCTTGTTAAAATTTCTGGTCCTCAAATGCAAATATGCAAACGCAAACCGTTTTTTATTAATTTTAAATTTAAACTACAGAATCAAGAGTAAATCAATAAATTCAATCTCTAATGTGAATAAATATATATATTTACTTAAATATAATGTTGCCCAACTCCCATGGACCTCAAGGATATACATACAGGCTTTTAAAGCTTGGAAATTGCTGTAAATTGCCAAAACATTCCAGAACGTCACCCGCAGTGAAATGGTTAATATATATAGCATAGGCCACTTAGTTTGTCCATATGGGCAGTAAAACGTTGGGGCAACTTGTTTATGGGGAGAGTGCTTCAGTAATAATCAGTATTCGCAATTCCGCACCATTCAGGAGGAGGTACGCCAGATCACAGAGGTGCAAGGAGGCGATTTATTCGTGGTCTCCCCTTTGGGAATGGCAATAGGCTATATGCCTAGATAGGTCTATTTTAGATAGATTAAGTAATTTAATAGAAAGTAGCCTTGGCCTATTAATTTTAATGCTCAGAATAAAGGCCTAGCTTCAGATCAAAAATTAATAAAATGTTATTGTAGGCTAAATTTAGTCTAGGCCTAGGCTATATGATACTTTCAAAATTAACACTTTCTACTTGACACTAATAAAATGAGTGTGATTATAGGCCTAGGCCTATACATAGAAGTTAGAACATGCAATATTTAGCATAGGGCTACATGCTTTGATGCATTTTGATGGAATTAGTGACTGATTATAGCCTAGACCTAGGCCTAGGCTATACATATTAGGCTGTATATTAAAGTTAGAACATGCAATATTTAGCCTACATGCTTTGAGGCATTTTGATGGAATTAGTGATTATAGCCTAGACCTAGGCTATATATATAGAAGTTAGAACATACAATATTTAGCCTACATGCTTTGAGGCATTTTGATGGAATTAGTGATTGACTGATTATATCCTAGACCTAGGCTAGCCTAGGCCTATATGCAAGAAAATGCAATATTATTTAGCCTACATGCTTTGAGGCATTTTGATAGGATTAGGGTAGCCTAGGCCTAGCCTAATAAAATTACTTATATTAGTAATTAGCCTATAGGCCTAGGCTATATATAGAAGCTAGAACATGCAATATTTAGCCTAGGCTACATGCTTTGAGGCATTTTGGTGGGATTAGTGATTATAGACCTAGGCTATATAACCTAGCCTATATGGAAGTTAGACTTAGCCTAGGCCTACATGCTTTGAGGCATTTTGATGGGATTAGGGTAGCCTAACAAGTTAATACCATTAGTTTAGGTTAAAAATTAACAGGCTCGGCTATCAATCAAATTAACGATAGCCTAACTTTATAATCTTAAATTAGGCTAGATTATAAAGTTATAAAGCCCTTCTCCAGATACATCTTCTTGGTAATTACAGGCCCATAGAAGGTTTGTAGGTGGGGGCAGGGGTGGCTTAGTCCTAGGTCCTCGATTTCTGCATGCTCTGCAGCATCACTGTCGGATGATGGTGGTGAAGTGCTCCCCATGCTGTTGGCAGCTGCGGTAGGCATGATGGTAGACTCCATGTTCACTTCAATAGGCCGAAAATATAAACAAAGTTGAAGTGCTAGCAGGTTGGAACTCTTGGACTGCTGTGTGTTGTTGTTGTTGTTGTTGTTGTTCCCCAAGCTGCCTGGCCGAACAGCCCCAAGGCCCTGAGCAAGGCAACTGCTGTGTGTTGTAGGTGTTAGCTCGACGCTTGCTACTAAGTAAGTGAACAAACGTGAAGAGCCGATGTATAGGCCTAGATTCCAGAACACAGGTAGTTGGCTTGGTCACATGACTTTTTTTGGCTGGAGCTGCAGGAGCGGCCCAGGGCTGGCTGGCGGCTGGAATTTTTATTTTGCGGACTCGAGGTTTGCAACATGGAGGTACTTTCCAGAGCTTCAAACCCGCAAATAGGCAGCCATTTTGGCGCCAACGCTAATTCTCCAACAAAATTAAACTTCCGCCATGGCGGAATTGGCTATTTGCGGAAGTGTTGGCTAAAGTGCCCAGCTCTGTAGATTATAAGCTAAAGAAAATCGTCTAATGGTAACCAGAATACTCTATGTTGAAAATTACGTATTGGTGGTGAAGGGGTTAACAACCTTCTCACAAGCCTCACCAGCCTTCTCTCCACTCTCTGCTTCCTTGGAAGTCATCACAACATCACTATCCATCTTGGTGGAGCAGGCGAGTAGAAATAATAGCACAAACACGGGGATAATATCCAGATGACGCACGACGCTTGGGGCGGACCACCTGACTAGACGTAAACAATACTTTTGGCGCGAATGGAAACTTACCCACAATGCTGTTTGGTCTTCGGTCCGGTGATTTTTTTCTCTGCCATCCGGCCTTGTCCGGATGTCTGGGACATATGGCCAAATATAAAGGTTGTTGTTGACCGAATAAAGCCTTATAAACTCCCCTGACATCCGGACTTGTCCGGATGTCTGAGACATGTGTCCGAACCCGAATGCCTGTCCGGAAGTCTTGGGATTCCGGATTGGAGGGGTCCGGATGGGCGGGGTTTTACTGTATGTCAACACCAGCCAAAGTGATGACATGATGGGACGGTGTTGTGGTGGGATTTTTATTGAATTATATTCCAACTGTGGAAAGGCAACCATTACAATGGCAACCCATTACAATGTATGTAATGGAAAACGTTAAACCATTGTATGTATAAATGTAGCCATTATCCCCCGTTCCACGGCGCCTGTAAATACTCCTACCATCCCATATCCAGCCGAATCTGCGCATTTTCGAGATTCTTGTATTCATAACTATACAAAGAAATGGCCTAACCTAGGTTAGATATAGATCAAACTGCAGTACTTGTTGTTATCTTGCAAATGGTGAAGACTAGAACACTCTAGACCAAGTGATTCAGCTTTGATGGTGAAACATAGGTTATACTGTATAAAGTATATACAGTACATCAGGAGAAAGTCCTCACTGTTATCTTGCGAATGGAGAAAACTAGAATATTGTACATCACCATTGTAACCATTCTTCAGTCACTGTCCAATGCTTTCATGCATCAATTCAGACTGCAGAAAATAATTGATCGGTCGCTTTGGACTGTGCACAAGCATGAGTCAGCTGACTAACTGATTGTGTGTCTGATTGTGTATTGTTGTTGTTGTTCCCCAGGCTGTCTGGCCGAACAGCCCCAAGGTCTCGAGCAAGGCCAAGGCCATAAACGAGTGCCCCCACAAAACCCTCCCTGCTTACCACTAACAAAGCCCGGGTGACCGAAGCCACTCCAAGGCAGGAAGCTAAGGAGGATGCGGAAACGCCCGGGAAACAAAAGCCCCACCCAAGGCCCTGTGCCCCTCAGCAATTTTGAAGGGAAAGTTGAGGGGCAAGAGAAAAATGTGACACTTTGGCTCCCAATCTGCCAACTTCTAGGTTGTAGTTCCCCAGACTGTCTGGCCAAGCAGTTCCGAGTCCAGTTGACAGAAACCACCGAGCATCTGGTGGGCATTGTACATTATTGTACTATGTTACAATTCAAAGAAAAGAAAAATATATGCAGTACCTACAACCTTTAATTCCATGTGCAGCAAAAATCTGCATAAGTAGCAGTGGCAGCAACTAAACTCTGTAATCATCTGTAACGGCACATCTTGCAAGATCATAGCTTCTTGTGAAAAGTAAGGTTTTGAGTTGCCTCCTAAAAGTATTCAACAAAAGTCAACTGATACAGTTGATGCAGTTTTTAATGCCACTCACTCCCATGCTTAACAGGGGTAGGGTGTGTCCTTGTTACAGGGACTTTACTGGACATTTGCCACATATCGCTAGACCAAGCTGCCCAAACTTTTGCGATCTACCAATGGCACAGCGTGAGATCGAACTGCAGATTCTTTGGTCAGCAGTCAGATGCGCTACCGACCATGCCACGGCCCGTGTGTCAGCTGCCTCCTGTGATACATTTTTTAATGCCGTGCACTCCTATGATTGACAGGGCTAGAGCCGCGGGTGTGCTCTTGTTACAGGGACTGAACTGGAAATTTGCCACGAATCGCTAGACCAAGCTGCCCAAACTCTTGCCATCTAACAATGGCACAGCGTGGGATCGAACTGCAGACAATTAGATCAGCAGTCAGACCGGGTCAAAGCCCAAAAATGAGCCTCATAACCCTTTTTAAAACTAATTGAACTTTCTTTAACCCAGGGACTGCGGCCAGACTCTTAACCCGGCAACGGCGAGGGGGGGGTATTGAACTAGCTGCCCATGGGCGAGCATATTGGCTCCATTCAGGCCTATAATCGTCATTTTACGATAAATATAGTTATTACTTATTCATATGAGCCTATTTTACCTTCACTATGAAGATAGTAACCTGTAACAACAATAAAACAAGTGAAAATATAATTTTTCTGGTCAAAATCGCGAATATAGATGGACCAGCCCATTCATGAATTATGGAGAAAATTGAGGCAACCCCTCCCTCCACGAGGCCTCAAGCCACACTGAGCCTACTCATTCACACACTCGGTTGTATAACACACTCGCTAGGCACGTAAGCACATCCTCCACACAATTTGCTAATGTTAGCACAAAAATATACCAACGAATTAGGGAATAACAGGGAAAATAGGTGATAATTAAAGGGGGAGGGGAAAAGGGGGAAGGAGGGGATGTGGAGGAGTGATATGAGGTACAGTAGGGTCCCGCATAAAACGTGTTCGCATAAAACGAGTCTCGATTAAAACGACCGACCTAAAATATTAATATTTAATTTTCGATCAGAACGAATGTGATCACATAAAACGAGTCCGCCGCCAAAGTGGGGCAAATACAAGGAGTTTTCATATAGAGCGCCGAAATATCGTACAAAACGTACAAAATATCGTACGCTTTCATATAAAACGCCGAAATATCGTACAAAACGTACGAAATATCGTTCGCTTTGTACGAAAATTTTCGCTTACAGTGAACATTGACGATATTGCGCCACCAAAATGCTGTGTTCACATAAAACGAATTCGCATAAAACGCCCTTGTTTATCGACCATAAACTCGTTTTATGTGAGACCCTACTGTATAGGTAAAAAAAAAAAAAAAAAAATTGTTCAGTGCTACTGGGGCCATTTAAATTAGTTTTTTAGGCCTCCCTCTTGAGAGCTTTGCCGCCGTCGCCCAGTAAAACCTCTTATGAGCTTTGCTGCCGTTTACGGGTTAAGAGGTTCTACTGGGCGAATGCAACCAGACTCTTAAGATCCATGGCCTAAAAATAACTTTCAAAACATCCCAGTGGCACTCAAAACAAAGCAATTTGAGAAAATTCCCCTCCATTACTTGCTACCACTCCTACACATGTGTCCCAACCTTTCTTTTCGTTATCCAGATATTTATGTCGGACATCTTGGACTTGATTTTTCTCTTTGTCTCAGCTACATTTGTTATTTTTTCATAAAGCTGAGTATGATGCGTTATATTAAACCATCATGGACTCCCTGCTCAAGAGTTGGGCTAGGGTGGGTGCCGTTATGTTACAGGGACTTAAGTGGACAGTTGCCACAGACTGCTAGACCGCGTCATTCACCAGCAGTACTGTTATCTGCCAATAACGCATACTGGCTGGCCCGAGCCTCAAACCGTCGACCTCTTGGTTTGGAGGCGAGTGCTCTATCAACCGCTCTATGGCCTGTGGTCAGTTGGGATCAGCTCTTTCCAAATATACCAATTCAAAAGAGTCCTATTTTGATGCAAGAATAAAATTGCCCAAGTTACGAGAAAAAGCGGGTTAAGTAACACACCTTGATGTGGTTTCCGGTAGACCTCGAAGGCGGACGTTCTGGCGTGTTCCATGGGTGGTGGTCGGGCCTCTAGTGGGTATACTGTCTCCTCCTCCCCCTCCACCACCTCCTCACCACCTATACCTATGTCACCATCACTCTTCTGGTAGATTAACTTCTTCGGGGAGCTCTGAGAGGGGAAACAAATAATTTTTATTATTTTATTATTTGTTTTATTATTTTTAAGCGGGACACATGGCTAATATACAAAATATATATAGTATGTATTATTATTATCATACTTATTCTTAATCTATATTTTTCATCCTATTCCCACTACAGTATAGCAAAATAAAATAAGGACAGTACTGTTTTTATCAAATTAGGAAGTGCTATTATATGAAAAGCATTACGGTACATGTGCAAAATAAAATATATGGTAAATAGATACAAAATTATTCAATTATACTAAAATAAAACAGCACTACAATAATTAAAATATTACTATTATTGAAAATTTATTGATGCAAGCTAGGTATGGTAGCAATAATAAAACTAAACAGTCTACGAAATACTAGAAGCATTGAGTTTTGCTATGGGCATACTGAACATGACATTACTGTCCTTCCTCCTAATAAGCGGGATCCTAGTGCACGAATCACGTACTACATTAGGGGAGGAGGGGTCCGAGAACAATAATTAAACTTATTATGCAAGGTGTGTTTGCAGTGCACAAATCAGGGAATAGTGAAGCATATCCTCTATTTTTTTCTATTTTGCGGCCCTTCCCTCCAAATAATACGCGAGGGAAGCGGCGTGGTGTGACGTGGCAGGCATCTGCGAAGCGATGCCTGTGACGTCAGCGGTGTGGTGGTATGTGGGATACGTTGTTAGTGAAGACTGAGTCTCGTGTTGTGAACCTACTTGTGGCATACATTGGCATTTTTATCTCCTTCCCCAGCCATGGCGAGGAAAAATATATTTCTGACACACAAGATCAAGCTCGACTCCATCAACATAAAGAAGAAAGGAGAATGAAACTCAGGACGAGCTCTAGGCCTAGCAGAGTCAACTGTTCGCACTGTGTATTCACCTAGTTGTAGCATACAAGATTTGAGCAAGGCTCGTGTTGTCCATTCTCCAATTTTATTTATATCTATTTTACTTTAAAAGTATGGATATCTATTGCTCTCACCACTTCCCCCTCCAAACTATTCCAACCCTCTACACTCCTACATGGGAAGCTAAATTTGTTCACATTTGATTTGCATCTTGTTTTCTTAACTTAAATGCATGTCCTCTGGTTCTACCATTATCCCTCTCAATAAAGTTTACTTTGTCAACCTTTTCCATACTCCTAACACACCTATAAATCATAATCATATCTCCTCTCTCCCTCAAACTAGCTTCTCCAATCTCTCCTCATAGTGTAATTCCCTCAATGTTGGTATCATCTTGGTGGCAACTCTCTGCACTTCCTTCAGCTAGTCCAGGGGTCGGCAACCTGCGGCTCAGGAACCGCATGTGGCTCTTTCAAGGCATTTGTGTGGCTCCAGAAGCTTCAGAAATAATAATTCTTCCTTCAAAATGAAGGCATCATATAACACATTCAAGGCAACATTAGATTTGTTGTATTCAACTTTGAAAAGATGTATAGGTATCAATCGTTATGTTTCTAGAAATGTGACATGTCTTTCCTAAGCTTGTGAATACCAGTATATTGAACAATATCACTACGGCGGGTGCCCAACTCCGAAAGGAGTTGAAGTAGGGGAGCTATCCCCCCGCCAAAGGCGGCTTTCTAGGGCCTTTCCTAGCTGATGCTGAGAGGATTGGGTTCTAGTCATGTGGTGATGGGCTGGTCTATCAGAGTGAGAGCTGAGCGATCTCTGCCATACCCATAGCTTACTCTGACTGTTCCTTTTACTTATATATCTTCTAGATCTCAAGTGACGGCGTCTTTTCCGTGGATCGACCTCCCTACTGCCAACCTAAAAGTTGGCAGATTGGGAGCCAAAGCGTCACATTTTTCCCTTGCCCCTCAACTTTCCCTTCATAATTGCTGAGGGGCACAGGGCCTTGGGTGGGGCTTTGGTTTCCCGGGCGTTTCCGCGCCCTCCTCAGCTCCCTGCCTTAGAGTGGCATTACCATGTCATTTTCATCATATTCTGCTTACCATTAGACGATTTTCTTTAGTCTATGATTTACCTGTAGGACTCAAATGGGTAAAACCGATCTCAATCTATCTATCTATTGCCTGACCCCGTGATCCCCGAAGGGGTGGCCACGAACGAACCGCCCCCATGCACCTCTGTCCCCAGTCAGTCGACGCCCCTCCCCCCAACCAACACCGCGTTCGTTCATGTACTTCCTCACTCCATCCTTCCACCTCTCATTCGGTCTACCTCTCCCTCTCTGTCCCTCCACCTCGCTCTCGTACACCCTCTTAGTCATTCTCTCGCTTTCCATACGTTCCATATGGCCGAACCATCTCAAGTTGTTCCATTTCACACTCTCCAGCATATCTACCTCCACACCACACCTCCTTCTTACTTCCTCATTAGTCTGTCTATCCCTCCATGTAACTCTGCACGCACTCCTGAAGTAATTCATTTCCACTGCTCTCACTCTTTGTCCGAGTCTCTCAACCAACGTCCATGCTTCGCTTCCGTAAGTCAGTGTCGGGATTACCACACTGTCATGCAAGGACTTCTTCACTTCCATACTGACCACCCTATTTCTTGTTACTGCTTTTAGCGTTCCTACAACCCTCTTCCCCTGTTGTACCCTCTCCCGCACTTCTTCATCCATAGTCCCATCTTTACTCAACACACTGCCCAGATACTTAAAAGAGTTGACGATCTCCATAGCCTGACCGTTCAGCTTCACCTCACACTCTGTGACTTCACCCCTTTCGAAGACCATAACCTGCTCTTCCCCGCATTTACCTTCAAATTCCGTTTTTCGCACACTGTTCCAAACTCATTTACCAGACCCTGCAACTCCCATTCATTATCACTCATCAGAACTGTATCATCCGCAAACAGCAGTATAGGTAGCTTCCACTCAATTCCCTCCCTTTTCAGCGATACACCAACATCCACTGCTCTTGATAGTATTTCTTTCATGACTCCATCCATATATACAGTAAACAACCACAGGGACATCACACACCCCTGTTTCAAACCAACATTCAGGTCAAAGAACTCGCTCTTCTCACTCTCCACACGTACTGCATGTAATAACGTAGGTCCTTCTTAAACTGCATAAAATCATCTAATTTTAGCCAGAAACAAAGGTAAAAAGGCGTTATGGCGATGAAGGGGTTAACATTCATTTATACCTTTGGCATTGAAGGCACAAACCCGGAGCACGCTTTTTTTCACCCAAACAAAGTTTCCGCCACTTTTCTGCTTTATTCCTCAACCTCCGTGGGGGTCCTTGCCGGCAGCATACCGAGCACAGATGCTACCCAGGGGGACTTGGGGCCTGGACATAATGCCTCCAAACAGGGTGCCGAATTGTCAAAAGATCAGCTAAAAAAACTACCTCAATATTTTATAAACTGGACCGAAAAAAATAAAATAAAATAATAAAAATAAAACGGTAAAAGTTAAATTATTTAAGTTCCATCCTTCCAAGAGGACACCCAGGCTGCACGGTGCGAACTCTGACCTTCCTTCCAAGAGGACGCCTGGGCTGGATGAGTTGAAATGATAAATAGGCAAAAAGGTTGATTTTCGTAAGAGGTATCCAACATAATCAAATTCCCCATAAGATATGTTGCTTCTATTACCCGATTTTGTAATACATAACGTCTTGTTTCGCCCATTATGCATATTATGAGGAAGGACTGTACATTTATCTATTTTATTGGTACCATTAATATAGCATAAACAATATGTAAATAGTGTTAAAAATCATATGTCTACATGCCACACTACGGTATACTGTATTAGTAAAGAATAATGAACTTTCAAGAAGCATAAGCGAGTAAAATATAGTTAAAACACTTTATAACAAATTCTGAATAGCACTAGAAACTGCAGTATGCTTACAGGTAAATAAGTAATGCAAAAATTATAGCTGATGTTGTATAGTACAGTATACAGTATAGTCTTATGGTACAAATTGTTAACAATAAGAACTTCAGATTTAAATCTATTTACTTCATCGTACGGTACTGTATATTGGTTTTACTATCCAATGGTTAGTGCATGGAATTTTGGAGTGAGTATCCTAGGTTCAAAGACATGGAGTGCCACATGTATTCAATAGTGTCACCGATTTCATTACAATCCTTAGGTTTATTTGTAAGTTAATTGGTGGGTTGGTGGTAATATGAATAATACTTGCTGCCACACAATTTCATTGAGCTTGGATTTAAAATTAAGGGGTAAATATAATTATCTTAAGTCTTTTATTAAGTGCCAGTTCTTCTAGAGGAATTCACTAAAGCTCGGTACACTTTAAAACTGTATAGACTACAGTATTACCCTACATGGGATATCAGAAATGTTTACTAACACCAAGTTCCTATTTCTTTCTATATATCTATTTCAAGAATCCGGGAAGGTGGTGGCCACTAGTGAATCGTCACCGGTGAGTCAGTATTATTTATATAAAGAAGGACTTCTCATAATTAAAGATGTAACCCCTTATGCTTAAAAATATAAGGATGAATCAGCTCTAGATACAATTATAGAATATACAATAATGAATAAATATCAGCAAATATAAGTTGTGACATTCTAGTAAGAAACATTAAACGGTAGTACTGTATACAAGTGGTTATGACTGTATAGCTAATTATATTAAACACAAACTACATAAGCAAAGTGCATGCAACAATTCTCATGGAGGACAGAATATGGAAGAGATGTTATTTGAATATCCCTCACTTTAAAACTATTCCAGATACTCTCAACCATTTCTGTAACATGGTGTCTTGTATATTTTTTCCTTGCTAAACATACATATATAAATAAATTTAAAAAAACAAGTGCTCCACACGAAGTGCGAATCCAGTTTCACGTCCTAATGGCGCCGCTCCAGGCAGCCCTGTTCAGAGCTGCCTCACTTGTCACTAGATTATGTTATTCAGTTAACCCATTCGCGCACCAGAATACGCAATTTGTGCCCTTTCTGGGATACTTAATAGTCTTGGTGATCATGAAGGGTTTTTAGAAACCTTTCGTTCAGTTACTTCAACCTCTGCAGTTGTCTTTGAGCGAGCTGTGCGCAGAGAAATAATTTTGGAGAGGCATTTATGAGATTTAAGAGAATTCTATTTATGAATACTATACGGCAACCCCTACTGGTGCATGAGTGTTAAGGAAGGACCTCTAGCAATTAAGGAGGTATAAACACAGACCCTTTCACCCCATAGCTGGGGGTGGCTGACTCGAGACAGAGTCCAAACAGAAACAACATTCAAATTTCCAATTCTTAGGGTCCAGGACCACTTTTGTGTTCCCTTGCCCCTTACTCTGTCTTGGCGAGTAGGTGAATATTTCAAGGGGAGGAGGTTTCCTTCCCCCAGAAAGAAAAGTAGGACAGTAAAAAAAAAAAAACAGACAGTACTGCATTGAAAAGGTTAACAGAGGAATATATCTATCTATCTATCTATCTATTGCCTGACGCCGTGATCCCCGAAGGGGTGGCCACGAACGAACCGCCCCCATGCACCTCTGTCCCCAGTCAGTCGACGCCCCTCCCCCCAACCAGCACCGCCTTCGTTCATGTACTTCCTCACTCCATCCTTCCACCTCATATTCGGTCTACCTCTCCCCCTCTGTCCCTCCACCTCGCTCTCGTACACCCTCTTAGTCATTCTCTCGCTTTCCATACGTTCCATATGGCCGAACCATCTCAAGTTGTTCCTTTTCACACTTTCCAGCACATCTACCTCCACACCACACCTCCTTCTTACTTCCTCATTAGTCTGTCTATCCCTCCATGTAACTCCGCACGCACTCCTTAAGTAATTCATTTCCACTGCTCTCACTCTTGGTCTGAGTCTCTCAACCAACGTCCATGCTTCGCTTCCGTAAGTCAGTGTCGGGATTACCACACTGTCATGCAAGGACTTCTTCACTTCCATACTGACCACCCTATTTCTTGTTACTGCTTTTAGCGTTCCTACAACCCTCTTCCCCTGTTGTACCCTCTCCCGCACCTCTTCATCCATAGTCCCATCTTTACTCATCACACTGCCCAGATACTTAAAAGAGTTGACGATCTCCGTAGCCTGACCGTTCAGCTTCACCTCACACTCTGTGACTTCACCCCTTTCGAAGACCATAACCTTGCTCTTCCCCGTATTTACCTTCAAATTCCGTTTTTCGCACACTGTTCCAAACTCATTTACCAGACCCTGCAACTCCCATTCATTATCACTCATCAGAACTGTATCATCCGCAAACAGCAGTATAGGTAGCTTCCACTCAATTCCCTCCCTTTTCAGCGATACACCAACATCCACTGCTCTTGATAGTATTTCTTTCATAACTCCATCCATATACAGTAAACAACCACGGGGACATCACACACCCCTGTTTCAAACCAACATTCAGGTCAAAGAACTCGCTCTGCTCACTCTCCACACGTACTGCCGCCTTTGCACCCTCATACATGCTCTTCACTGCTTTCAGCAACTTGCCCTCTACTCCGTATATTCTAAGCACTTTCCACAAACCTTCTCTATCCACTCTGTCATAGGCCTTCTCCAAGTCCATCAAGGCAACATACACCGTTTGTTTCTTCTCCAGATACTTCTCCACAACACAATTTAGGGTAAAAATCTGATCTACACATCCTCTTCCCTTCCTAAAACCTCCCTGCTCGTCGCCTATCCATTTCTCCGTTCTCACTCTCACTCTCTCAATCACTACCCTACTGTATACCTTCCCTACTACGCTTAGAAGACATATTCCTCGGTGGTTACCACACACTCCTCTTTCCCCTTATATAGGGGGACTATTATGCCAGTCTTCCAGTCATCGGGTGCACTCCCCTTCTCCCATGCTAGTTTGCACATTTTCCATACCCATTCTATCACTATCTCACCACCATACCTCAACATTTCCCCACACACTCCATCTGTTCCTGGTGCTTTCCCCAACTTCACTCTTTTCATGGCTTCCCACACTTCTGACCTCCTGATCCCCACCTCCTCCTCCACTACTTACTACGGAATATATGACCGTCAGTATTACAGCATAGTTCTTATTTACTGTAAGTTTACCAAATTTGAACACATAAAGTAATAATTTGACTCTAAAAAGAGCCTTCATCAACTGAATATCCTAACTTTTCAAAAGAGAGGTTTTACTGTACAGTAAACCCTCGCTATCTCGGACTAATTGGGGGGAGACCCAGTCCGAGATGACCGAAAATCCGAGATGTCCGAAGTCCGACTTATGTCCGACTTAAGAGAGGAAAATGTCCGAATTGGAAGAGGGAGTCCGAGCCACCAGAGAAAACGGAGACTTCCCTATCACTAACAACGTTGATTCAAGATAAATTACAGTACCTGTACAGTATCCAGCAGACATATATTATAAATATCACTTTCCTTCTCCATTTCACTGTAGCCTTAGATCTCGGAATTTGCCCTTAGATCTCGGAATTTTCCGAGATATATGACACCTGTCCGACAGACCATGTGAGCCCTCGGAGTTTTCCCCTTACATCTCGGAATTTTCCGAGATATACGGCGAACTTTCCGAGAGGCCGATGCCAGTCCGAGTAGTCCGGGTTTCCGACTTCTAGAGGTCCGAGATAGCGAGGGTTTACTGTACAGTCAAAATTAATAAGACACCCCATAATTTAATCATTTGTGTGATAACTAGCGAGAAGGACATCAGTTCAATACTTCCATAACATGAAAGAATAGTTACTATAGCCTATTCGCTGTATGTAGGCAATCAATCATGACCTCTATCCTCTGTAACTCAAAAAGGGCAAGAGCAAATTGGCTGTATATATCCACATCTATTCCTTGACTGACTCTTCCCAAATGCTAGAAATATTAGCTCGATTACTCTAGTCGTTTTTGAGTTACAGAGTTTAGAGGTCATGATTTCTCGCCTACTTACAGCGAATAGACTATAGCCACGGGCTACAAGAAACCCGTAAGGAATGTCAAGGAAAAATTATACTAACATTTAATGACATAGATTATGTGCAAGATAGTCAGTTAACAATTGATTATTACTGTACATATATAAACAAATCTATATTAAGTACTGTATCATTTCTAAAGTGAGGGATGAGTGTAGTAATAGTTTGTAGTAAGAAGCCCTGGAGTAAAAACCTTGTACATTACATATGGGAGGAAGGAGGGGCCGGCACCACCACTTACCCTTATGGGGGGAAGCTCTCTCTGTATACACCACCAGGGAGGGGGGAGGGAAGGGGGGAAGCACACAGTTATACAATCAAACATACAACACTGGCTACAATATAACATAAAACACATCAAACAATATGTATATGACAAATAATGACAGGCTTCTAAATATAAGGAATTGAACTTCGCTAACTAAAGACATAAATACAGTACAGAACTTATGAAATTAAATACTCTGCAATCCAATAAAACAATATTATATAAAAAAAATATATGAAATCATAATAATGAATTAACAAACAGTATGAAAGTCAATAGTTGATATTAAAAACCTCTCTGGCAATATATATCTGTACAGTATACAGTATACAGTACAGTAAATATATATATAAATATTTTAAATATATTTGTTTAAACAGACTCACTGTCTCTGGTAATAATAGCATAGACATACAGTAATCAGTAACTACATACTTGAAAAGAATGACCATATCACAATATAAAATACTCAATACAGTACTCATAATTTATCATCATCTCCAATGTTAACCTTCTTCCTGGGAAACCCAACTAATAGGATGACCAATGCCAGAAACACCTACAGATAATTATTTTCAGACTTGTTCGTTTTGGCTTTGCTACAATGCTCCTTAATTTGTCTTTAATATATTCTTGCAAACCATTGGTGATACTGTATTCCACTACCAGGTGTACCCTCACAAGGGTGTCAAACAAAAGCAGAGTTCAGTATTTTTAGTTCTTATAATAATATTATGTAAAGATTAAATTGTGGTTTTAATTAAAACCTTGTCTTCAAAAGTTATCAAATGTCCAAAACAATGCTATTTCATGCATACATTCACATATTCATTCAAGTCTTCAGCAAGATTGCTCAGGTTTGACATCTTGGCTCTTGCCTCTCACTTTCCTCCACATACTTTTCACGGCATTCTGTCCTCACCCATTCTTTGTACATGGCCGTACCACATCATCATGTTATGTTCCATTTAGGCTTGAGTTTAGAAAAAAGGTAAATACAATATATTTTACTGTTTTACAATGAAGTCTATTGTCTTTTGCATAATTGTATATCATTTAGCTATTCACTACAAGATGCACTAAATCGGACGTTTGGAAGACGGTTGCCAAACAGGAATTTCTTTTCTCCTGTGACATCAAGTATACTACCACATTCACCACCACTATCACAACTACAGTACAATCCTCAATATGTACAGTCTTCTAATCCTGAACCCTCCTCAGAACTTTGTCCTTGGTTTTGCTTTATTTACTGACTGTCATACTTTCCTCCAATTCCATACTTTTACCATGTTTCACCCAATCATCTTCATTCATTCTCTCCACATGGCCAAACCACCTCAGCCTGCCAATGCAAATAACCTTACCGACCAACTCTGTGAGAGTCTCTTCAGACTCAGTGGTCTGGTTAAGCTATACCAAGCACACTGTCGATTTGAGTTTTGCTGGTGGCATTACACATTAATTTCTAACATACATACATACATACATAAACTTAAAGACTGAGTGTTTCACATGAGGTGCGGTTTCAATCTTGCGTCCTAATGGTGGCGTTCCAGGCAGCCCTATTCAGAGCTGCCTCACTTGTCAGACTTATAAATTTGTCGGAGCAATGGGAAGTATGTGGAAGACGAGAAATCTCGGAGTGAAAGTAAAAAGTGCACTGTATCAAGGAATTGTTGTGCCAACAGTGATGTATGGGGCTGAGACATGGGCTCTGAAGAAAAAGGAGAAAAGAGGGCTGGATGTGATGGAGATGAGCTGCTTGAGGAGTATGTGTGGAGTTACTCGTAGAGACAGATTGAGGAATGAAGAGATACGTAGGAGAGTGGGGCTGCAGGAACATTTGTCAGCCAGAGTGGACAGAAAGGTGCTGAGCTGGTATGGTCATGTTGAACGAATGGGAGATGAAAGGCTTTCAAAGAGAATATGTGAGTCAGGTACAAGGGGAGATAGAAGGGCAGGAAGACCCCCATTGAGATGGAGAGACTGTGTAAGAAAAGCTTTGGATGATAGAGGAATGACTATAGATCAGGCAGGGGAAGTGGTGGTGGACAGGAGTGAATGGAGAATGCTTGTGAATAGTTGAGTGAACACATGGTCATTTGGAGTAAGGGGTCGGGCGCAAGTTGGACTAGATAATAGTCCATCAGGCGCCTGGCCCGGGGAGACGATTAATATGAAGGGTGCGCCTGGAAGTGTGGTGGGAGGGCGTGTGGCTTTGGCTCCGCTGCATGTCTGCCTGCCGAGATCGGAACCTCTCCGGGTGGTCGGGGGCCAGGGGAGTGCTGGAGCGACCTTGGTGACCCTGGTCTCTGGGTCTTCTCCTGGGTGACCTGGATGTGTGTGAGTTGGTGCTTTTTATCTGTGTTTATTCGTTGTTTTATGTTGTTTTTGTGTTTTCCCTGTTCTTGCTCTGTCTTGAGTCGGCTACCCCCAAAATGGGGATTGGGCCTGAGCATATAGATAGATGGATAGAAAATTTGAGATCAGAGCATATAGTCTCATCATTCTCATGCCATGTTTTTCTAGGTCTACCCCTTGGTGCACCCAAGGCTCAGCATGGTAGTTCAAACAAGTTTCACAGGCAAAGTTATCCACATCACTAAATTTGCCTCAAACACTACTACATCTCTTATACCCAAGCTCTAAACTATTTATCTATTGCCAGTTGCCTTGATCCCAAGGGGGTAGCCACAACAAAAATTGCCTCTGTATTTGTTGGATTCTCAAACTTGTTTTGGGGGAAGGTTAGCTTACCCAACTACACACCATATAACTGGTGATGGGCTGGTCTATCAGAGTGAGACCTGAGCGATCTCTGCCATACCCATAGCTTACTCTGACTGTTCCTTTTACTTATATATTTTCTAGATCTCAAGTGACGGCGTCTCTTCCGTGGATTGACCTCCCAATCTACCGAGATTGGAAGCTAAAGCGTCACATTATTCCTTTGCCCCTCAACTTTCTCTTCATAATTGCTGAGGGGCACAGGGCCCTGGGTGGGGCTTTGGTTTCCCGGGCGTTTACGCACCCTCTCAGCTCCCCGCCATGGAGTGGCTTCGGTCACCCAGGCTTTATTGTGGTCGGCAGGGAGGGTTCTGTGGGGGCGCTCGTTTATGGCCTTGGCCTTACTCGAGGCCTTGGGGCTGTTCGGCCAGGCAGCTTGGGGAACAACAACAACAACACACCATATAAAGTTAGTTCCCATACCCTTCTTGGTACAGTGCAAGGCCAGATATTACTCTTCACCACAGTTCACCATAAAAAAATCAATCTACCAACAATCTAGTTGTCAATACCAGTGCAAAACAGTCCCAAAATGAGAAAGCTTCCGGAATAAAGTTAATCTAAAGTTGCCGGATGAAGCACATAATTACTGTATGTAAATCCACCTTAATTGAAAATTGTAAATATAAGTGTAATGTATTGTACTGTAGTGCAGTATAGTGCAATGTACTGTAGTGCAGCCTAGCACAGTATATTGTACAGTACTGTACTGTAGTGTACTACTCACCGCTCCAGGAGAGGCACGGGGAGGCACAGCAGGAGGCGCTCCAAGGAAGGTATTACGGTCTGAAATAAACAACAATAATTACTTAGTATTATTTTGGGCTTTTATGGATTTGGAAAAAGCGTATGATCGTGTGGATCGTGAAGCAATGTGGAAGGTGTTAAGGATTTATGAAATTGGAGGAAATTTGTTAAAAGCAGTTAAGAGTTTCTATGAAGGGAGCAGAGCGTGTGTTAGAGTAGGAAATGGTGAGTTGAGTGAATGGTTTGAGGTAAGTGTAGGTTTGCGACAGCCGACAGGGTTGTGTAATGTCACCATGGCTGTTTAATGTATTTATGGATGGTGTGGTGAGGGAGGTGAAAATGAGAACAATGGGAAGAGGATTAGGTTTAGTAAGAAAGAATGGTAGAGATTGGGAGTTGAATCAGTTGCTGTTCGCTGATAACATAGTGTTAGTGGCGGATTCTGAGGAGAAACTGCAGCAGGTAGTCAAAGAGCTTGGTGTGGTTTGTGGTAGGAGGAAACTGAAGGTCTATCTATCTATCTATCTATTGCCTGACGCCGCGATCCCCGAAGGGGTGGCCACGAACGAACCGCCCCCATGCACCTCTGTCCCCAGTCAGTCGACGCCCCTCCCCCCAACCAGCACCGCCTTCGTTCATGTACTTCCTCACTCCATCCTCCAGCTCTCCTCACTCACTTCTTTTGTATCCTAACCTTAGCTACCACTACATAATGATCAGACAGACCCCCTCCAATACCCCTATACACCCTAGCATCCATCACAGATTTCTTCATTCGTTCATCCACACATACATAATCAATCAATGACTTTCGTTCCACCACTGTCTTATTCTTCATCGTCAACATCCGTTTCCATGTGTACCTGTGGATCATTCTGTGTCGGAAGAAGGTGTTGGCTATCCACAGCCTCCTCCCCACACATACGTCCACAAGTGCACTACCATTCCCATTCACCTCTGATGGTACCCCCCACCCTCCCACCACTCCCTCAACTTTCCTATCACCCACCTTACCATTCATATCCCCAATCATAAATATTCTTTCGTTCTTGTCAAACTTCTCCAGGCACGCCTCCACATTCATCCAGAACTCCTCTTTCTTTCTTTCAAGTATATCCTCTCACCTAATTGTACTCACCTAATTGTAGTATACAGGATTTGAGCCTAAGCTCGTGTTGTCCTGTCTCTCTCTCTACATTTATCCAATTTTGCTTTAAAAGTTTGGATATTTCTTGCTCTCACCACCTCCCCATCCAACTTATTCCAACACTCAATGCTTCTATACGGGAAGCTGAACTTTCTTACATCAGACTTACATATAACTTTCCTCAACTTACAATCATGACCCCTGGTTCTTCCCTCGTCCCTCACCACAAAATCTCCCTTGTCGATCTTCTCAAAACCTTTCACACACTTAAACATCATGATCATGTCACCTCTCTCTCTCCTCTCCCTCAGCGTTGGCAGCTTTAGCCTCTCCAATCTCTCCTCATAAGGCAGGTCTCTAAGGCTAGCTATCATCTTAGTGGCAACTCTCTGAACTCTTTCCAGTTTTTTATTATGTTTTATAAGGTGTGGAGACCACACCACTGCTGCATACTCCAGTCTTGGTCGTATTATTGTCCCTATTATTTTTGCTAACATCTCTTCATCTAAATAATTCAGAGCTATTCTCATGTTAGTCAACACTGCATAGGTTTCACCAGTTATTTTATTTATATGCTGTTCAGGTGACAAGCTGTCTGCCACAACTACCCCTAGGTCTTTTGCTTTCACAGCTTTACTAATTATTTCATCTCCTATTTTATATCTCCAAGAAGGTCTATATTTACTTTTTTCCATCTCAAGAACCTGACACTTACTCGTGTTGAATTCCATTTTCCAAGTTTGACTCCACTCATATAACTTATCTAGGTCTCTCTGTAATTCTTCACAACTACTCCTACTTGTAATATGCTTCATTAATTTTGCATCATCAGCAAACATAGATATATATGAGCCTATTCCCATTTGAAGGTAGTTGATGAAAACCAAAAACATGATTGGGGCCAACACCGATCCTTGAGGCACTCCGCTTTTTACCCTTTTCCACGAGGAGAACTTTCCTTTTATTACTGTTCGCATTTCCCTCCCAATTAAATAGTTTCCATCCACTTTAATAATACTCCCTCAACCCGCCCCACAGTCCTGAGCTTCCACAACAATCTCTTATGAGGCACCTTATCAAATGCCTTCTTGAAATCTAAGTAAATACAATCTACCCACCCCTCCCTCCCTTGTACAATGTCAATTACCCTATCATAGTAACTCAACAAATTTGTGGTACACGAATGACCTTTTCTGAACCCGAACTGCTTGCTTGAAATTATTTCCCTCTCCTCCAACATACCCACCCCTCTTTTTCTAATAATCTTTTCACAAAGCTTGCATATAACACTCGTTAAGGATACCGGTCGATAATTTAGCGGGTCTTCTTTATTTCCACTTTTATATATTGGAGTTATATTTGCTTGTTTCCATTCTAAGGGAAGTTCCTCCTTGTTTAATGAGTGTTGAACAATATTAAAAATAGGTCTCACTAGTTGTTCAGAACATTCTCTTAATACCCATCCAGCAATGTTATCTGGGCCCATAGATTTTCTCACGTCCAATTCTTCCAACAATGATTTTAGTTCATCCTTGTTGACTTCTATCGACTCTAGTCCCTGTATCTCGTTCAATTCCACCACAGGTTCTACATAGTCATCCTCCTCCACAAACACGGATGTTAATGTATCATTCATAATTTCACACATACCCACTGTGTCTTCATATAATTGACCCTCTACCCTAAGCTTTGTTATTTTGTCCTTTATTTTTGTTTTGCCGTTGATATAACTATAGAACAGTTTGGGTTCTTTATTACATTTGTTTACTATATCTTTTTCAAAGTTCTTTTTCTCCTCTCTTATAGTCTTGACATAGTTGTTTCTAGCATTCTTATACTCATTCCATTTTTCCTCAGTGTGTCTCCTTCTCACTTTATTCCATGCAGTCCTTTTTGTTCTGGGCAATGTGACATCGCATGTTAAACCACTCTTTCTCCTTAGCCAGCTTTCTATCCTTAAATGTTGGTACATATTTATCTACCCCCTCCCTGTAAATGTCTAGTAACATGGTGTATTTTACCTGAATATTCTGTTCTTGCTCAATAAATGACCAATCTATATTTGCAAAGTATCCTCGTAATGATTCATAATCCGCCTTACTATAATTTAGTCTATATTCCCTATGTTCCTCCTCTCTGCCTTCCAGAAATTCCACTGTCAATTCAAATTCAATCACAGCATGATCGCTTTTTCCCATGGGACTCAAATATGTTAGGTTCTTTATTTCTTGGTGGTCTTTGGTGAATAATAAGTCGAGTCTTGATGGTTCATCACCTCCTCTAAATCTTGTATTTTCCATAACGTGTTGTGTTAATAGATACCCCATTGTTAGTTCAAGAAATTTGCTACCCCAAGTATTTTCATTTGAACCCGCATCCAAACATTCCCAATCCACCTCCCCGCAATTAAAGTCCCCTGCAAGAATAAGCCTATTTTTCCTTTTACAAATAATTTCTAACATACGCAAGGTTTCCAAAATTAATTCATTATAATCATCGTTGCTCCAAGATTTAGTCTTAGGAGGTAAATAAATTGATACAATGTCCAATTTTGACCTATCATTATCCTCAATTTCAACTGCTACCACTTCAGCAATGCTATCACCAAGTTTTAATTCTTTAGCAGTAATTTTATTATCTACCATGATCAACACTCCTCCTCCTAGCTTTCCTAACCTGTCTCTTCTCCATGTACTGTATCCTGCACAACTAATTATATTCGTGTCTACCTCCTGGTTAAGCTTAGTTTCAGTCAAACATACTACCCCGGGCCTCTCTCTCTTTACATATTCGTCAAACTCAATCTTTTTGGAAATTAACCCATCAATATTTGTATACATGGACTTAGCGTTTCCAGTATTTTCCCTATTTTTCTCGTCCCTGCCCGTTCCTTTCTTTTTTGTACGTACCCCTCCCAATTTATTTCCTAGCTTGTCTCCACCTGGACTGTTTCTCGCTCCGTTTCCACCTCCCCTCCCTCTGCCTCCACTTGGACTGTTTCTCTCTCTATCTCCACCTCCCCTCTCTCTGTCGGGGCATACACGCATACAATCACCCACGTTTGTATTCCTACTTTCATTCTCACCCACACAATCCTTGAACCCACAGACCCATACTCTCTTACACATTCCTTCCATTTGCTACTTACAAACAAACATGCACCTTCTCTCGCTGTTCCTTCACTCACTCCAGCACACACACCCATTCCACACTCCCACTCTCTCACATCTGAACCTTTCCATTTGGTCTCTGTCATTCCACATACATCCAGCCTGGCATTCACTAACACTTCCAGAATCTCTCTCTCTTTTGTGTCATCATTCATGCCACTAACATTCCACGTAGCCATTCTCAGAATGTCCGAAGGAATGTCCTTAGTCGGTCGTGGTTCGTCAACGTAGGTTCCGTCTGCATCCGAGGCTGTTCGTTCGTTTTTCTTTGCTTAGATATTTTTTCCGGGTGGGGGTCGCAAGACCACCGACCAAACCTCTTTAGTCGCCTCTTATGACACGCAGAAGGCACGTGGGGCATATTCTATTCCATAACCCCCAGGGTTAGGTGAATGTCAATAAAAAGTAAAGTAATGGTGTGTAATAGGGGTGATCGTGGGGTGAATCTAGATGTGAGGCTGGATGGGGAAATATTGGAACAAGTAGTGTTTTAAATATCTAGGAGGAACGAAAAGCAGGAGTGGAGGTATGGAAATGGAGGTAAAACAGAGTGTGTGAAGGAAGGAAGCTTTCAGAGCAATGAGAAGTACAGTATGTGGAAGGTGAGAAATCTTGGAATGAAAGTAAAAAGTGCAATGTATCAAGGAATTGTTGTGCCAACAGTGATGTATGGGGCTGAGACATGGGCTCTGAAGGAAAAGGTGAGAAGAAAGCTGAATGTGATGGAGATGAGCTGCTTGAGGAGTATGTGTGGAGTTACTCGTAGAGACAGATTGAGGAATGAAGAGATACGTAGGAGAGTGGGGCAGCAGGAACATTTGTCGGCCAGAGTGGACAGAAGGGTGCTGAGCTAGTATGGTCACGTTGAACGAATGGAAGATTAAAGGCTTACAAAGAGAATATGTAAGTCAGATACAAGGGGAGATAGAAGGGTAGGAAGACCCCCATTGAGATGGAGAAACTGTATAAGATAAGCTTTGGATGATAGAGGAATGACTATAGATTAGGCAAGGGAAGTGGTAATAAACAGGAATGAATGGAGAATGCTTGTGAATAGATGAGTGAACACGTGGTCATTTGGGGGAAGGGGTCGGGCACAAGTTGGACTAGATAATAGTCCATCAGGCGCCTGGCCCGGGGAGACAGTTTATAATTATATGAAGGGTACGCCTGGAAATATGGTGGCCGGGCTCGTGGTTTCGGCTCCGCTGCATGTCTGCCTGCTGAGATTGGAACCTCTCCGGGTGGTCGGGGACCGGGGGAGTGCTGAAGGGACCTTGGTGACCCTGGTCTCTGGGTCTTCTCCTGGATGACCTAGATGTGTGTGAATTTGTATTTTGTTTTTGTGTGTTCATTGTTGTTGTTGTTGTTGTTTTTGTTGTTGTTGTTCCCTAAGCTGCCTGGCCGAACAGCCCAGAGTCCTTAAGGAAGGCCATGGCCACGGTCGGGCCCTCCCACAGAGCTCTCAAATAGTGTAAATTGTGTTGTTGGCGTAAGTGGTTGTGTGAAATGTAGTCTTCTATGATGTGTTTTATGGTATGGGGTGCTGTGTTACAACCCGGGCAGGTGTCGACGACGGAGTCATCCAGTCTCTTCTGATAGCTCAGAAGAGCTGGATGGTGTCCGCATCTCAGCCTGGCCAGGTGGACTCTGTCCTCGCGAGGAAGGGAGGATTCAGAAGGATGGATTTTGGGAGGTCGTGCTTGCAGCTGCGTGTTGTCTATGAGTGAGTGGATGGAATGGCGAGTGATATGAGTATGGATGTGCTTCCGGAAGTTGGTTTGGGGTGGGCAGGGAGGGAGAGAAGACAGTATTTGTGTGTGATAGCGTGTGCTGGGTGTTGTTTTGATATTTTTTGGTGTCTGTGGGTGTGTTGCCATGTAGTGTAGTGGGTGGTGTTGATTCGTGGAGGCTGCTGCCAGGAATTGAGTGCCTCTCATGTCTAGATGATCTTTGACTTTTAGGACTTTAGTTTCTTGATGTAGGTGATCTGTGGGTGTAGTAGCTGTGCATCCTGTGATGATTTTAAGAGCTTTATTTTGAATAGTCTGTAAGGTCTTATGATGTGTTTCAGCTAGGTTAGAAGCCCAGGCCGGGCTTGCGTATTCCATAACTGATCTTATGTATTGTTTGTAGACTGTGGTGGTGGTTTCTTTGTTGTGTCCAAATTTCGTGTGGGCAAGTGATCTGAGGGCGTTAAGTCTGGGTGTCAGTTTCTTTTTCGTGTTTGTGGTGTGCTGTTTGAATGTCATTTGGGTGTCGTATGTTACTCCTAGGATTTTGTGTGTGTGTGTGTGTGTTAGGGGTGTGTTGTTTATGTTGAGTCCCGGGACATAATCGTGCTCTCCTGTCCAGCTTGTGAGGAGGGTTGCAGTGGATTTAGCTGGGGCTAAATTGAGTCTGTTTGTAGTGCACCATTCATGTAATGTGTCGAGATAGTCTTGAAGGAGTCTTGTTGCTGTGTCTGGGTTTTGGTGCGTGCTTGTGAGTGTTATGTCGTCTGCGTAGGAGGCTATGGTTATTTGGGGTGAATTTGGTGTATTTATATCATGCATGTACAGATTGAAGAGTGCGGGCAACAGGACGGATCCTTGCGAGACTCCGTTTGGGAAATTTCTAATGCTAGATGACTGACCGGCAAAAGATACGTGTGCACATCTGCCTGCTAAGAAGTTGGCCAGCCATCTTTTTGTGTTGTTGTGCATGTTTGTGTTGTAGATTTTGTTTGTTAGGTTGTGGCGGGGGATGGCATCGAAGGCTTTACTAATGTCAAGTGTGGCAAGTACTGATCTGTGTGGTGGTCTAGCTGAGTTGATGCCGTCAAAAGCTCTTTGTGTAAGGTCTGTAAGAAGAGTGTTTGTGGAGTGCAATGGCCTGAAGCCGTGTTGTGTTGGAGAAAGGGGTAAGTCAGGTGTCATCAGTTGTAGTACAAGGCACTCTATGACTTTGGAGGGGGTGCAAAGGAGTGTGATAGGGCAGTGTGAGGAGGGTAGCGTGGAGTCTTTGTTAGGTTTTGGGAATGTGATGATGATACCATGCTTCCAGATGTCTGGTATTGTATTGTGTGAGTAGCTGTAGTTTGATATGTTAGTGAGTGCTTGTATGCCTTGTGGTCCCAGGTGTCTGAGGTGAATGTTGCTTATGTTGTCTAGGCCACAGGCGGGTGAGAGCTTGAGACTGTTGATGATATGCTTTGTCTGGTTGTTGGTGAAGGGTGTATAGTCAGGGTCTGTGGGGAATTGTCTTTTGCGTCGGATGACACGTCGGTCGTCTTTGAGGGGTTTTAGGTGACTGACATGAGAGAAGTGATTGATGAGAGTGTTTGCTTGTTGTTTACGTGAAGGAGTAGAGTCTGTTGTTGTGATTGCAGCATGTGATTGTGTTGTATTGCTGTTGGAAAGTGTGATGCTGTTTAGTGTTTTGTAGAGTTTTTTGGGGTTTGTTTTGTGATCGAGTGTTTGTAGGAAGTTATTCCAATTTAGTGTTTGTTGTTCCTGTATTTTGGTGTTAATCTGGATGTTGAGTGCTTGAATTTGTTGATTGATGTCTTGTGTGTGGGGTGCTGGGGAGTGTTTCAGTGTGTCGCTTTGTATAATGAGGTTTTGAATTTCTGGTGAGAAGTTGGGGTTGTGTTTTTTTATGTTACCTCTTGGAATGTGTTTCTTGTCGGCGTTTTGGATAGTCGTGTTGAATGTGTGTACAGCATTGTTGATGTTAGTGATGGGTGTACTGTTTAAGGTTTCAAAGTGTTGTTCTGTCTCATTTGTGAAAGCTTCCCAGTTAGCTCTTTTATAGTTAGTGTAAGTGTGTCTTTGGCTAGCTGGGGTGAGTCTTGTTTTGGTGGTGATAATGATCGGGAGGTGGTCTGAGCCTAAGGTTCTGACCACCCTCCAGGATGTTGTGGGGGCGAGTTCGGGGGAGCAAAAGGTGATATCAGATGATGGGGTGTAGAGGGCTTGGTGGGGAGTATGGGTATGCTGATGAATGTTATTGAGGTTATATAGGTTGTCTGTTTGGTGTTGTAGGACCAGCCCTCTGTCTGTGTCGGGGTTGTCGACAAACCAGGCCGACGTCTTTGCATTGAAATCACCACCCAGGATGATGTGTGGGGCATTTGTGATGTGTTGTATTTGTGGTCTGTAATAATTTGGTACTGTAGGGGATGTTTGGGGAGGGATGTATGTGTTTATGATGGTAATGTTGGAGCTGTTGACAGTGCGTATTTTAATTGATTGTATTTCTGTTGTGTTATTGGTTGGGGGGAGGAGGGATTTGGTATGTGCACTGGTGTCTATATATGTTATATCTTTGTGTACCAGGGTGATGAGTCCACCGCCAATGCCGACGGCCCGGTCTTGTCGTATGGTGGTGAAATTGTGATATATAGGTGTTTTTTGTGTTGTACGGAGTTTTGTTTCTTGTAAGATGGCAATGTGTATGTTGTGTTGTTTGATGAAGTGTGTGAGTTCGTGTTTCTTTGTGTTGATGCCATCTATGTTTAGTTGAAGGATATTAATGTTGTGTGTGCGATGTATGTTGGGTGCTGCTGCACGAGGATGGGGTGGGGGTGGGGGAGGGGGATGGATTGATGGAGGAGGAGGTGGAGGGGGTGATGGTGGGGGTGGGGGTGGGGATTGGGGTGCAGGAGATGAGGGTAGGAATGGATTAGGTTGGGGTGTGGATGGGCTGGGTGGGTTGGGGAGGAGAGGTGGACGGGTTTAAGGAGTGGGAGTGGATGTTATGGGCAGGTTATGTGGGTTGGGGAAGAGAGGTGTTCATTGTTTTCTGTTGTGTTGTACCTATTCGGGCTCTGTCTTGAGTCCCCCCCCCCCAAAAAAAAAAGGAAAAGTAGGGATTGGGCCTGAGTATATACATACATACATATATCAACAATAGTACAAAATACAAACAGCATTCACTAATAATAGATTGTAGTAGACACAATTATTATTTATTATTATGTTCCTTCCAACAACCAACTATACTCCTACAATCGATTAATAAAATTTACAAACACATGTGGCAGTCCGTGGATTCGAACCCAGGACGCTCACACCTTATGCATCGCACCACGAAGACAGTTAAAGGATGGTGGACACTGCCTACGATTTATTATGCAACTTCGAATCCTGCATATCAATCTAAGCATGTACACACATCCCAACTGCAACTCACGTAGGCTATGCATATGTGAATGGAAAGAGAAATTAATGGGGCCTTAACCACTAGGGAAGTCCTCTCGATAAATTACTCCTGAACCAATATCAATTATTATGTTCCTTCCAACAACCAACTATACTCCTAAAATCGATTAATGAAATTTACATACACATGTGGCAGTCCGTGGATTCGAACCCAGGACGCTCACACCGAAAATCAACACCTTATGCATCGCACCACGAAGACAGTTAAAGGATGGTGGACACTGCCTACGATTTATTATGCAACTTCGAATCCTGCATATCAATCTAAGCATGTACACACATCCCAACTGCAACTCGGGTAGGCTATGCATATGTGAATGGAAAGAGCAATTAATGGGGCCTTAACCACTAGGGAAGTCCTCTCGATAAATTACTCCTGAACCAATATCAATTATAATGTTCCTTCCAACAACCAACTATACTCCTAAATGGGTGAAAATCGTTCAGGAGTGAACATTTCGATTTCGGTGGCCATACTCAAAATCAAGAGTGTAAGGCTTAATGATAAACACATTCTGACGAGTCCGTTGAAAAGCCAATGAAAAAATTCTTCTTATTTTATATAAACAAATAAATTAGTGCTCAGCATATAACGCAACTGTGACTAGCTGAACGCCGAAGAACGATGAATTATTTTACTATCGAATACATTTCAGTATGATATACTGAATCCACTTTTTTCCAAGTTTAATGCATTCCTATTGTAGTATGGGCTTTCCTCTTTCTTGTCATGTATAAATCATTACAGAAGACGCGATTATTGTGGATTTAACCCTCCAGCCCCGGCTATGTATTATATATATATTCCTCGAAACCCGGGTGTTTTGGCCGAAAAACGTCTAGGCTAGGCTACCGTATATTCGTTAATCAGACTGCTTCTCGCATTCCCGCGCATCCCCAAGCGTAGCTGTGTTATTTACCTGTAGAATGGCATTAAGTAGAGCTCTCTAAGTCAACTGGTTGAGCTGTGATGATGATTTCATTGGAGATAACTTTATGGCCAAAACAGCCACTTTACACCACTTTTCGATACTTAACAACAACATACAGGCACACACGAACAAGCGACGCTCTCCTTCTTGTGGCCGGAGATGCGGGGCGACGGTCCAGCCGGCTGTTGTTTACATGCGTCGGACCGACGCCTCGCACACGAAGCTCACAGACTTTCAACCACTGGGCGTTCAAGATACCATCCGGGTACCTGTTATATGCTTTTTTATGGGCGTTCAAGAGCCCTTCCGTGGTGAGAGGGTTAAACAGTGATACTAACTTGTTTCTTTGTGCGCCATCTACTGGTAGCCTGATAAAACATAGAGACCTGATATCGTATGATGTACAGTCTGGCCTGCCAATACGCGAGCTTTTTAATACGCGAGGAGGGGGTCGAATCATACCCAAAACTTTCAAAACGCGTGATGTACCTTTAAAACGCGAATCCGGGGCCGATATAAGGGCAATTCCGGAGAGTTCAGCTAATACGCGAGGCCCCCCACCATTCCGCGCATCCATCTGCGCAGGGACGCCAGTGACGTCGGCACGCAGGGCAAATGCCAACAACTAGGCCTACCTTTCAAGGCCCTGTTATTGATGGACAACGCCCCATTTTCTTATGATTTGGATGTTTATGTATACATATATGTACCTTTTGTGGCAATTGACGGAGATAAATAGGCCTAAAGTAGACAACTTGGAGTCAGTGCCGCCCATATCGATTTATTCCCATATAATACTCTATTGCTAATACGCGAATTTCCATTCCGCGCCCTCGTGTGTCGCCCATATATTCGCGTATTGAGAGGCCATACTGTAAGTTAATTGAGAGTCTCAAGGGGTTAACATCTTTCAATTATACATACATGGCGTAAACACCATAAAGCAAGAACTCACACATTTCATCAAACAACACATTGCTATCTCACAAGAAACAAAACTACAGTACACAGAACACCTAAATAAATAAGACCGGGCCGTCGACAGCGGCGGTGGACTCATCACCCTGGTACACACATCAACAGACTTCTCTGATACTAGTGCACATACAATATCCCTCCTCCCCCCACATGACACTACTACAGAAATACTATCTACAGTATTTATCTATTGCCAGACGACAAGATCGCCGAAAGGATGGCCACGAATGAATCACCCCCATGCACCATTGTCCCTTGTCAGCTGACGCTCCTCCTCCCAACTAACACAGGTTTCACTCATATAATGTCGGGATTACCAAACTATCATGCAATGACTTCTTTATTTCCATCCTGACCACCCTATTCCTTGTCACTGCTTTCAGCATTCCCAAAACCCTCTTCCCCTGTTGCACCCACTCCTGCACTTCATCCTTCACACTCCAGACTTTGTTGTACTATGCTGAAGTAAAGACTGTAGCCACCTTGTTATGATTGCTGTGCACTGTGTGCAGTACCGTAAAGTGGGGTAACTTCGTACTGCGGTGATAACTTCGGACATCGGCGATAATAAGTAATTAGACATTGTCATTATATAATGGAAACGCTTTTTATTGTTTTTTTTTGTGGGGTCCGTTTAGAGAAATGGCAAAGGAAGAGCATGTAAAAGTCCTAGGAAACTGACATGAGTATATGTACACTAAAAAAAATATTATATATATGACGAAAATATGTACATTTTTCGCTACCCTGCCAAACTTCTATCGCCCTGAAGAAATTTGTTTGTATGAATGATGTTGTGACTGATATAATTTTGTAGTAACATTACCAGAGACAACATCCATCAAAGGAAATTTGTTACACTTGTATAACGCTCTAGCTAGAACACTATCATTTAGCCGATTGTGTATTTAAAAAAAAACTTGCTAACTTCGGACATGGAACAAAACAATCGTTTGTTATTATTTGCCCTATGAAAATCATTCATAATACTTGTCCATCATTAACATGGTGGTAAAAGATCAAATAATCATTCTCTGAGTCCAAAAAACCCATAAAAATATGCTAATATGCTAACCGATTTATGTATTTCGGATAATTCTGGATATATAATATATATAAATTCTATCTATCTATCTATCTATCTATCTATATGCTCAGGCCCAATCCCCATTTTGGGGGTAGCCGACTCAATACAGAGCAAGAACAGGGAAAACACAAAAACAACATAAAACAAAAAATAAACACAAATAAAAAACACAAACTCACACACATCCAGGTCGCCCAGGAGAAGACCCAGAGACCAGGGTTACCAAGGTCGCTCCAGCACTCCCCCGGCCCCTGACCACCCGGAGAGGTTCCGATCTCGGCAGGCAGACATGCAGCGGAGCCAAAGCCACAAGCCCTCCCACCACACTTCCAGGCACACCCTTCATATTAATCGTCCCCCCGGGCCAGGCGCCTGATGGACTATTATCTAGTCGAACTTGCGCCCGACCCCTTACTCCAAATGACCACGTGTTCACTCAACTATTCACAAGCATTCTCCATTCACTCCTGTCCACCACCACTTCCCCTGCCTGATCTATAGTCATTCCTCTATCATCCAAAGCCTTTCTTACACAGTCTCTCCATCTCAATGGGGGTCTTCCTGCCCTTCTATCTCCCCTTGTACCTGACTCACATATTCTCTTTGTAAGCCTTTCATCTCCCATTCGTTCATTACATTACATTAATGAAGTCAACGCACCAGGCGACAAAGGCCATATGGCACGAAATATGGAAAGACGGGAAGGAAGTTAACTAAATATCATCGAGAACTCGAACATGATGAAGGAAGGACATAATACGGGAGAGAGAAAACGAGGGAGATTCAGAAAGAAAATCTGCAAGACACGGCGGCTGGCGGAGGAGAGCTAGAAAGGGGAAGAAACGTGTGCGGGCAACGGAAAATAAGGGGCAATCGAGGAAAAGATGGGAGACAGAAAGCTGAACGGTACAGTGCGAGCAAAGAGTCGGAGGAGAACGGGACATTAAAAACGAATGGGTAAGTCTGGTGTGGCCAATGCGGAGACGGGCCAAAGCCGTCTCCCAACGGCGATTACGGTGGGAGGGATCAGACCACCCAGAAACGGACGGTTTGACAGAACGAAGTTTATTAACGGAGATAGTGGACCACTGAGTCTGCCACCTCGACCAAAGAAACCTGGACAAGGCAGGGAAGAAATCAGAGGCCGGGACAGCAAGTGAGGAGCGGGTACCCCGCACGGCAGCAGAACGAGCAAGGCAATCAACCCGCTCATTACCGCAAACGCCAACGTGACTGGGAACCCAGCAAAAATATACAAGCTTTTTGCGGACGGAAAGGCGGAAAAGCCATTCCTGAATGGAAAGAACTAAAGGGTGTAGAGCAGGGGAGGACTGTAAGAGAAGTAGAGCACTGAGAGAATCAGAGAACAAAGTAAAGGACGAGGAGGGGAAGGAACACATAAAACGGAGGGCAATAAAAATAGCATAAAGTTCAGCAGTTAAAATACTGGCAATGGGAGGCAAAGAATATTGATACGAGCAAGTGGGAAAAAGGACGGCAAACCCCACGCCTACCGACGTCTTGGAGCCATCAGTATACACGGGAGTGGTTGTAGCGTGAAGAGAGAGGTGATCTAAGAAACGAGACCGAAGAACGAGGGGAGAAGTAGAGGACTTGGAACAAGGGAGGATGGCAGGGCAAACCGAAGGACGAGGGAAAAGCCAGGGGGGAAAAGAGCAAAAGCGGAAAGGGAGGACGTTAGAAACAGGGAAAGAGCACGATGCGAGCAGCGAGAGCATGCGGACAGAAAACGGAGAACCAAGACGGGGGTGAGACGAAAAAGTAGCAACGACCGAAGGGGGAAGGGAAAGATGGGAAGATGGGAATTGTTGAAGGCGAGCGTAAGAACGAAGGGACAGGAGAGCCCGACGGCGATAAAGAGAAGGGAAACCAGACTCAGCATAGAGGCTTTCAACAGGAGAGGAACGAAAAGCACCAAGGGCAAGACGAAGACCAGAGTGATGAACAGAATCAAGAGCATGGAGAACAGAATCAGAGGCTGAAGAGTAAACTTGACAGCCATAATCCAACTTAGAGAGGACAAGAACCGTATGAAGCCGAAGAAGAAGCGCTCGATCAGCACCCCAAGTGAGGTGGGACAAGGACAGAAGAAGGCGGAGGCGGAGTAAGGCAGCAACCTTGAGAGAAGAAACATGAGCGGACCAATTAAGACGAGAATCAAAAGTAAGACCCAAAAAAGTAGTAGAGGAACGATAAGGGAGGGCAGTACCATAAAGAGTAAGAGGAGGATGAGGAATAGAATGGCAACGAGTAAAGGACATCGCGCAGGATTTGGAGGTGGAAAAACGGAACCCGTGGCGGGTTGCCCATGAAGAAACAGCCAGAATAGCGGATTGGATAAGAAGATGTAAAGCGGCAATATCTGAGTCGGCTGCGTAAATCGCAAAGTCGTCGACATACAAGGAAGACCGAACCCCGACAGGAAGAGAAGACACGATACCGTTGATAGCAATGAGAAAAAGGACGGTACTCAGGACACAACCCTGAGGGACACCTTCCAACTGAGGGTAAAGACGAGATAAGTGGGAAGCGACTCCGACACGAAAGGACCGAGAAGAAAGAAAATTCTGAATAAAGACCCCTAGATTACCGTAAATGCCACAAGAACGGAGCTGACGCAAAATGTGGTACTTCCAGGTAGAATCATAGGCTTTTTCGAGATCGAAAAAAACAGCAATGACAGTTTGACGACGAGCAAAAGCCGTCCTGATATAAGATTCCAAGCGAATGAGGGGGTCAAGCGTACTACGAGCACGTCTGAACCCGAACTGGGAAGAAGACAACAAATGGCGCGACTCAAGAATCCACATGAGACGAGCGTTAATCATACGTTCAAAGAGTTTACACAGGCAACTGGTAAGGACAATAGGGCGATAGTCCTGTGGCGAGAACCCAGACTTGCCAGGTTTAAGAAAAGGTATGGTCAGGGCAGTACCCCAAGAGGGAGGGAAAACACCAGAAGACCAAATCGTGTTATAGAGAGCTAACAAGAAGACCAGAGCTTGCGAGGAAAGATGTTTGAGCATGAGATAATGGATACCATCAGGACCCTCAGAAGTGTTCTTACAGGCACGGAGAGCGGTGTGTAACTCAGTCGAGGAAAAAGGAGCATTATAGGATTCGTCAGAGGAAAGACTAAAAGTAATTGGAGTACTTTCCGCAACGACTTTAAGCGAGTGAAACTCAGCAGAGAGGTGAGAACCACTGCTAACTGAGCTAAAGTACGAGCCCAATCGATTAGCAATTGTTTCGGAGTCTGCCACAGAAACACCATCAATGCGGAGGACTGGAGCACGGAAGGGAAGATGTTTACCAGAGATCTTACGAATACGTTTCCAAACCGAAGCGACAGGAGTGCGAGACGTAATAGAAGAAACATAGGACTCCCAACTCCGGCGTTTAGCGGCTTTGGTAGTACGACGGAAAAGAGCAGATGCACGGCGAAAGAGAAAAAACGACTCCTGAGAAGCAGGGGTGAGACGCTTACGGCGAAAGCTTTTCCAAGCCGCTCGTTTAACCCGGAGGGCCCTGGAACACTCAGGAGACCACCAAGGGACGCATTTAGACGAGAAAGGGCGAGACGTCCGGGGAATGGACGTCAAAGCAGCACCGAAAACCAGATCCAGAAAAAACGAGAGCATGACACGGACCGATGAGAAAGGAGGAGGAAGCAAAGAAGGAACAGTAAGGGAAGCGAAAGAAGACCAGTCCGCCCGCTGGAAGCACCAACGAGGGGAGTTAGGAGTAGGAGAGTAGGTAGTCAGAGAAAGGAGAATGGGAAAATGGTCGGAATTGTGAGAATTCTCGAGAACTGACCAATGAAAATCAAGGGAAACTGAAGGGGAACACAGGGAAAGATCGATACAGGAAAACGTACGAGTCCGAGCATCAAAATGAGTAGGAGCACCAGAATTAAGGAGAAAAAGATGACGGTCCGAGAGAAAAGGTTCAAGCCGACGACCCCGGGGTGAAATAACATTGTCACCCCACAAGGTGTGCCGACCAGTAAAATCACCAAGGACTAAAAATGGAGTGGGCAACTTAGATAAAATCTCGGAGAATTCGGGAAAATCGATGGGAAGAGAAGGCGACAAATACACAGAAACCACTGTTAACCAGCGGCCAAGATAGACTCTAGCAAAGGTGCAAGGGAAATGAGTAGAAAAGGACAGCTCTTCAAAAGGGACAGAACGATGAATAAGAAGACAAGTATCATGGAGAGAGTGGGGAGAACTATAAAAAGAGTAATGAGGAAAGGGAACAGGAGGAGAGAAAAGACGAGTCTCCTGAAGACAAACGACCTTAGGGGAGTGAAGAGAAAGAAGAAAACGTAAGTCAATCCTTTGAGCATTAAGACTACGAAGATTCCACTGCAAAATGGACATAATAAAAGAAAAAGAAAAAAGAAACTAAGAGGAGACTAAAGGACGAAAAAACAACGAAAACAGACAAAAGAAAACCAGAAAAGGAGGCAAAAGCCACCGAAAATAAGAACGCACAGAAAAAGAGGAAGGACACACAGAGAAGGAAAGAAATATACACAAATAACAATAAAGGTAAAACACACACACTTATGTACAACTAAGAAAAGGTGAATGAGGATAACGTGGAGAATTAAAAGGAGGCAAAAGCCACGAAAAAAAAAGAAAGGGAAGAATACACACTTATACACAACAATGAAGAGGCGGATGGGCGAACGGGGAGACAGATAAATACAAATAATGATAAAGGGAAAAAATACACACTTATGTACAACAATGAAGAGGTGGATGGGTTAACGGGGAGACAGAAGAGAAGGAGGCAGAGGGGAGGACCGAAAACCGGGGGGCATAGGGAGGCTTGACAGCGAACGAGAAGAAGAAAGAGGAGGGCCAGAATGAGAGGAGGGAAGGGCAGAGGACGAAAGAGAGACAGAAGGAAGAGAAGAAGGTTGGGAAGGGGTAGAGACGGAAGAGGGGGGGACAGGGGAAGGAGGAGGCGGTTGAGGGGTAAGGGGCAGTGTAGAGGGGACGGGATGAATGTCAGCAGAAACGGTAAGAGGCGGGGGACGAGAAGAATCGAGAAAGGCTCGAATCTTGGGAATGGACTCAAAGGACATGTTTAAGTCAGAGGGAGGGCGAAAGCAGGAAGAAGAACAAAGAGATGGAGAGGAGGAGGAAGGAGGGGTGGAGGAAGGAGGCAACCTCTTTTTCTTCTTCTCACCGGGACTCGGACTCCGGACATTACGGTGGAAGTCCCTGCGTTTAGAAGAGGACCCCCTCCTCTAAGGGGCAGAACGGGAGGGAGAACGGGAGGTACGGGAAGGAATTTTGGAAATACGTTTGGTAGAGACAGGAGACCGGAAGGAAAGGGAACCACGAGACGAGGGAGGAGGAGAACTAGAGGAAGGCTTGGGATGGGACCGCTGGCGGGTGGGGCGTTGAGCCAAACCAGAAGAAGAGGGGCGAGGGCGAGGAGAGGAAGTGGAAGGAGAAGAAACGGAAGTAGGAGTAGAAGAGTCAAGCACAGAGAAAGAGTTAGACAAAGGGATAGAAGACGAAGAGGCAGTAATAGGAGGAGTGGAGACAGAAGAAACCGAAGGCGTAGAAGTAAGGGAAGAAGGGACAGAGAGCGGAACAGAGGAAGAGGAGGACGAGGACAAGGGAAGCGGAACGGAGGGAGTGGAAGAAGAGACGGGAGGGTGAGAGATAAGTGCAGAAATCGGACGAGGAGAGAAGCCCAGGCGAAGAGCTTCCTTACGGGCAGCAGAGTGAGTAAGGCCTTGTTTTGCTTTAAGAATTGTAACTTCAGATTCAAATTTGTAAACGGGGCAATCATGGGAATAGGCAGGATGGGAGGCTTTACAGTTGAGGCAGCAGGGGGTCGTAGACGGGCAGTCATCAGCAATATGGCCAGGTTGCGCACAGTACGGGCATGTAGGATAGTCGGGGTTGAGAGAGCGACAGTATTTCACGGGATGGCCAAAACGCCAGCAACCCCTGCACTGCTGAGGGCGGGGAAGGGATTCTAAGACGTCGATGCGAGTACCACCGACAATAACGTGAGAAGGGAGAATATTACCATCGAACGTTATTTTAGCGATATTAGAGGGATAGCGGCGATTGTGGCGAGGTTGGATGGTGTAACAGACAATATTAATTACAACATGGTCTTGTGCAACAACGGCCTTCCCAATAAGGTCGGCACAATCTTTGAAGTCCCGATCACCGAGTTGGATATAAGAAGGGATCAGGACAGTACCTGTGCACGAGTTCATTCTTTGGTCTTTAAAAGCAGGGATGGGAGTACCGTTGGGATCTGCAAAGGCCGCCATAGCAGCAGCCTGACTCTCGTTTTGCACTGTAACTAGACGGGAATGATCATGACGAGAGTGGAAAGTGACATCCTTGCCCACCCTCTGAAGGAGACTGAGGTGGAACAGAAGGTCATCCCCGGCAAGAGGGGCTGAGGCGGGGATAGAAAAGAATTTAACAAAATCGGCAGGGGCAAAGAGATCGGAGAGAGGAAGAATAGAAGAACGAGGGCGAGCAGAAGAAGAAACTGAAGTAGATGGAACCGAAGGCGAAGGAACTGAAGAAGAAAAAGAAGGAGAAGAAAAAGAAGGAGAATATGGTTCGAAAGTGACGATGTGAGATGAGGAAGCAATGGAGGAAGGAAGAGTGGCAGATGCAGTAGAAGGGATAGCAAACGACGGAAGAGAAGAGGGCTGAACTGGCGGAGCGGGGAGGGATAAGGAAGAGGAAGCTGTAGAAGAAAGAGCAGGCTGAACTAATGAAGAATCGGAAAGAGAGGTGACACACTCCACGCCTACCAAAGTCAAAGCTGAGGAAGGCGCCGGAGAGCGGTCAATGAGGAGAGAGTCAGAGGTTTGAGCTGGTACGGTACTAGTAGGTACGGATGCGTCGAGGGCGGAAGCCCCAGAGAGTTGAGAAAGGTCAGGTGGAGAGTCCGTGAGATCGCGTGGGACGGGGACAGGGTGCGCCTTAGCTTGGTCCGGGGTAGTGGGGTTGTATGGACGGACCATGATGACCCAAGTTGTTTTTACTATTCTAATTTCGGTTTGTCGGAAAACGAAAAAGGAAAGAAAAACTAACCAAGGGGAAGAAAAAGAAAGAAAAAGAAAAGAAAAATCAGAAACAAAGCAAAAATAAAGAGCGTACCATAAGAGCTAACAGAGCCCCCTGTTGCGAGGCAGGAAGCTCCGACCCCCACACCGACGGCACAAACAGGGGCAGGTCCTAGGGGGTTCATCCCCATACCCTACCCCCCTAGACAAGGGGGGATAGCACCACTACGTACAGAGAGGCCTAGCTTAGGCAAAACCGCTATACTGGGACTGAGGACAAAATGAATTGCAAACATCCCCAATCTGTACGTAATGGAGGGCAGCCGGACAGAAGCCAGGAAACCCACCAGGAAGGTAGACCGGACCCCCGGAAACCGAGACCGGGCCTCACTGATGGGCGGTCCATGGAGCGACAGCACGGGCGACCGTGCCGCCGCCCCCGGTACCAACCCCCACGTGCAGTGAGCTAGCTGCCACTGCCCCTGTAAACGGGGAGGAGTCAGAACTCCCCACTCAGCGAGGGAAGGCGTCTTGAGCCTAGCCGGCACAATTTAGTGAAAAAGGAGGAGGAAACCCTCCGCAAAGCGAGGTCAAAATCGGGAACCAGAAAAACGCCGTCACCGGAAGGTTCCGCTTATCCCAAAGACGACGGGGGGGTACTTCGTCCACGACGCCGCTGTAATCCCTGCTCCGAAGAGTGGATGACAGCGACCCCGCTTCGAGCCCCGCCACCACGACAAGGTGGCTCCCCAACGGCGGGGCCCCATTCGTTCAACATGACCATACCAGCTCAGCACCCTTCTGTCCACTCTGGCTGACAAATGTTCCTGCTGCCCCACTCTCCTACGTATCTCTTCATTCCTCAATCTGTCTCTACGAGTAACTCCACACATACTCCTCAAGCAGCTCATCTCCATCACATCCAGCCCTCTTTTCTCCTTTTTCTTCAGAGCCCATGTCTCAGTCCCATACATCACTGTTGGCACAACAATTCCTTGATACAGTGCACTTTTTACTTTCACTCCGAGATTTCTCGTCTTCCACATACTTCCCATTGCTCCGAAAACCTTCCTTCCTTCACACACTCTCTGTTTTACCTCCACTTCCATACCTCCACTCCTGCTTATCGTTCCTCCTAGATATTTAAAACACTCTACTTGTTCCAATATTTCCCCATCCAGCCTCATATCTAGATTCACCCTATGCTCTCCCCTATTACACACCATTACTTTACTTTTATTGACCTTCAGTTTCCTCCTTCCACAAACCACACCAAACTCTTTGACTACCCGCTGCAGCTTCTCATCAGAATCCGCCACCAATGCTGTGTCATCAGCGAACAGCAACTGATTCAACTCCCAATCTCTACCATTCTTTCCTACTAAACCCAATCCTCTTCCCATAGTTCTCCTTTTCACCTCCCTCACCACACCATCCATAAACATATTAAACAGCCATGGTGACATTACACAACCCTGTCGCAAACCTACCTTTACCTCAAACCATTCACTCAACTCACCATTTCCTACTCTCACACATGCTCTGCTCCCTTCATAAAAACTCTTAACTGCTTCTAACAAATGTCCTCCTATTTCATAAATCCTTAACACCTTCCACGTTGCTTCACGGTCCACACGATCATACGGTTTTTCTAAGTCCATAAAAGCCCAAAATATCTCCTTATGCTTCTCTAAATACTTCTCGCATAACTGTCTTACTGCAAACATCTGATCCACGCACCCTCTTCCCCTCCTAAAACCGCACTGTTCTTCTCCTATTGCAACTTCCGTACACTTTATTATCCTCTCTATTAACACCCTGCCATACAGCTTTCCAACCACTGACAATAAACTAATACCTCTATAACTTGAACACTCCTGCCGATCTCCCTTCCCCTTGTACAACGGCACAATACATGCACTCTTCCAGTCTATTGGTACCATTGACACAACAAAGCACACATTGAAAAGTCTCACCAACCAATCTATTATCACATCTCCACCCTTCTTTATACACTCCACAGCAATACCATCCAAACCTTCTGCTTTTCCCGCTCTCATTTGTTTCACTGCTTCTTTCACCTCATTTTCCTCAATCCTTTCATTCATTCCCTGCCACCTGGGTGGCCTGGGTAACCTATCTCCATCCACCTCTGCTTCAATCACTGCTTCTCTTCCATCTCTTGTATTTAACAAAGATTCAAAATACTCGGCATATCTTTTCCTCACTTCAACTGGTTCCACTAGTAATTCTCCATTTTCATCTTTCACTGACTCTTCCCTCTTTTGTCCTCCTTTCCTTACTTTATTTACCTCCTTCAAGAACATCTTCTTTCATTCTTCAAAATTCTCACTCAGCCTTTGGCCCCACCTTTCGTTTGCATCTTTTTTCGCTTCTCTAATTTTCCGTTTTGCCTCTCTCCTTTTCTCCTTGTACCTCTCCCATACCTCAACACTACCATCCTGTAAAACCCTCTCAAAACACTGTCTCTTCTCCTCAACTGCCTTTCTCACCGTATCATTCCACCACTCGCTTCCCTTCCTGATACCTCTGCCTCCTACTTTCCTTTTGCCGCATACTACCTCTGCACTTGCTTTCACTCCTTCCTTAAACTGTTGCCATTCAACCTCTACTTCTCTCTCTTCCATCTCTCTCACTTCCATCCACTTTTCATTTAGTCTTTCCTTGTACTCCCTCTCTTTTTCACTCTTCTCTAACTCACTAACTTTTATTACCTCTCTTACTTCACGCTTGTCTCTTATTCTCCTGTAACTCTTAACTCTTAGCTTTCCCTCCACCAGGTAATGATCTGACATACCCTCCGCCTCACCTCTCATCACATTCACATCCAGCAGTCTACACAATCTTTCCCTTGTCACCAGCACATAATCCATCAATGCCCTCTCTACAATCTCTCCCCTCACAAGTCTATGCCAGGTGTACTAATATAAATTAGGAGAGGCATATATCTTGTCCAAATTTTTTTTATCTGCCGAAAGAAACACCAACAAATACGTTATACCTATAAAAATGCTCAAATTCATAAAAGTGTATATGCAGTGATATAGTATACATACCTATATATTTTCACTAGGCCTAGTTAATTTTGTTATTGATTAGACAGCATTGGTTATTTTTCCTGCTCAATATTTTCTAAGAGTGAGCTCAATGCCTAACGAGAACAGATCCAAACAGAATATATGTTAAACATCGTATATATCCCCCTCCTATACTGATTATACAGGCCTAAAAGTATTGACTGTGCATTTTCCACTTAAACATCGGACAGGAATAAGCAGCAATAATAAAATATTCATATAAAATAGTAGGAGCCGAAAAATGAATGAAATAAGGCCACGAACGTATGTCCGAAGTTCTCCTCCGTTTGTCCGGAGTTAGCCCAGCTTTCTTGGCAATCATTTTCCATAAGAAATCACCTATGTCCGAAGTTATCCATACATGTCCGAAGTTGTCAACTTTTCAAGCAAACTTCGGACATCATTTAGGATAAGGATAGCTCTCTTATTATAGGGGTTAATTTTAGGAGGCTTCCTGGATTACGACGCACTATCACCATACATCACTTGACCTAGTTAAATCTCTATAATGTGTTTACACTAGGGAGCAATTGTTAAAAAACATCGAAAAATGTCCGAAGTAACCCCATTTTATGGTACTGTGATTGTACAGATGGTCAAGGATGAAAGTATCCAGTTTTTCGTCTGCTATAGCCACACATAGTTTGTCATGTTGGCAGCCCTGGTAGCCATATCTCAGAGCCCGCCCACCTTATACAGGGTGTTTAAAAACGTGTTCCTGGACTTAGTTGTCAGACGGAAATATGAATATATTGCTCTATAATCTTTGACGTGAATATCACTTCGGAGATATTAAACACTTAATGTTATTGATAGATATACAAGAAATGCGAGAGTGAAAACGAAAATCAAAACGTCTACCTATATACGATATTTCAGTGGAATACAGGTCCATTTTCACACGTGGTAATATGTGGCTAATAATGTAGGGTATGGTGATATCAATGTTGCAGTTGGTTTGCAGGTGTTCTGCTGATAAAAATAATAATAATAAATAAATAAATAAATAAACATCACAAGTAAAGCCTCATTATGCTTCGAGGACTGACTCATAAAGCAATGGCGCTCGCACGATGAGTAAATTGCTGGGTCATTACCCTATTGAACACACAGGCTTCCTTACGTCCACGTTTAGGAATTAGATTTTTGTGTATCTAAAGTAGACGAATATGGAGTGGCTATAAAAGATATTACGATATACACTTAACATTATAACATTCATAATAAATAATGAGTAGAAAGAGGAATCTAATAATACTTGTTAATTAATAAGTAGGTAAATATTGATATTTCACTTTCATCCCCAAGACTGGATTATATGTGATCCAAAGGGCAATGAAACGGAGGCAAGCGCCGCGGCTATGCGCTGTTCCAGCGTATGCCCCCAGCTTTGTTTTGCTATCTCCATAACAGTATTTAGTCACCCTGAAGGTTTATGAATAATTCTCTAACTTTCGATATTTATGGAAATGCTTTTTCGAAGCACTCCGTATATTAATTAATGTATCAATATAATAAACCCCATGTGTGTTGGGATGGTTTGGGCTAGTGGAAAGGCTGTCATGGCTGCCAACATGACAAACCATGTGTGGCTATAGCAGACGAAAAACTGTATACTTTCATCCTTGACCAACTGTACCATGGAAGCCATATTCAATGTGGACGGTTGCGGTCTTTAAACCCGAATGTATGTATGTATGTACTCCTAACTTTACTTATCACACAGCCCAAATACTCAAATAGGCTGACATTCTTTATAACCTAACCATTCAACCTAACCTCACACTCTGTGACTGCAACCCTTTCAAAAACCATAACCTTCAGGTTACTTTTCTCAGGCACGGTTACAAACATATTTACCAGACCTTGAAACTCCCACTCATTATCACTTATCAGAACTGTATCGTCAGCAAACAGCAGTAGTCTACAGGCAACTTCCACTCATTTTCTTCCCCCCCCTTTTTTTTTATGAGTGAGGAAGACAAAAGGCAGAACTGCCTGTAGCGAGTGCCTCCCACAGAGTTGAAAGAGTGACAGGGCCAAAATCAAGGGATGTTCGAGCCAAAATGCCTGGACACACGGAGTTTGAAGCAATTTGAGTCATAGGAAGAGGGAAAGACTAATTCTGGGAGAGAGTAGTTGTTGTTGCTGTTCCCCAGGCTGCCTGGCCGAACAGCCCCAAGGCCCCGAGCAAGGCCAAGGCCATAACCGAGCGCCCCCACAGAACCCTCCCTGCCTACCACAATAAAGCCTGGGTGACCGAAGCCACTCCATGGCGGGGAGCTGAGAAGGGTGCGGAAACGCCCGGGAAACCAAAGCCCCACCCAAGGCCCTGTGCCCCTCAGCAATTATGAAGAGAAAGTTGAGGGGCAAAGGAAAAATGTGACGCTTTGGCTTCCAATCTGCCAGCCTCTAGGTTGGCAGATTGGGAGGTCAATCCACGGAAGAGACGCCGTCACTTGAGATCTAGAAATTATATAAGTAAAAGGAACAGTCAAGAGTAAGCCATGGGTATGGCAGAGATTGCTCAGTTCTCACTCTGATAGACCAGCCCATCACATGACTAGAACCCAATCCTCTCAGCATCAGCTAGGAAAGGCCCTAGAAAGCCGCCTTTGGCGGGGAGGATAGCTCCCCTATTTCAACCCCTTTCGGGGTTGGGCACCCGCCCAGAGCTCAGCTATTGAATAGAAGAAAGACTGAGAATAACATTTCACTCTTGGGTTGGAGAGTTGCACAGAGTAGGGGTGGGATTGTGTTGCAAGACGTGTACTACGTGCTCTACGAAGAGGGGGGTGGAGTACACTGAGAGGGCTGAGGAACACTGATAATTGTAATAGCGGTAAAATAGTGAGAGAGATGCAACATTGCGGTGAAGAGAGAGAGACTGCAGAAAATTGGTGAGTGGTCGTGAGTTAATGAGACGGAAGGCTTTCTTTTCTACTTTGTCTAGAAGTGCTGTGTGAGAGGTGAGGTGATAATGATATAGTAAAGTAATAACAAACACAGACAAAAACATATGAAAGTGAGAAAAAAAGTTATAACATGAACATCCAAGAAACAACAAACAAAAACAACATACTAAATTTATTGAGGTCGAGGGAAGATGATCGTGTGTGTGTTCGTGAGGGTCGTGGCGGAGGGGGTGGCGGAGGGTCCTTCTTACTGCTGCTGGTGCCAGAGGGAAGGGGGGCGCTGGGAATCATCATAGGTAGGCTGGTTGGGCCGTACATCCTGAAAATAATATAATCTTATACAGTTGCAGTTGCTAATCCTTGCAACAAACATATATACAGTAAATGCATACTGTATGTACACTTTAAAGACTGGATTAAAAGCAGCATGTTAGCAAAAAATATACTGTACAATATATATATTATTATGTTCTCTCCACTAACCAACTTTACTCCTAAACTCGATTAATGAAATTAACAAACACATGTGGCAGTACGGGGATTCGAACCCAGGACGCTCACATAAAGGTATATATAGAACACATACTAGAATAAAAGATATAACAGTATCATTACATAGCTTCAGTCTCATAAACAGTATAACTTGTAAATCACTCAGTCTTTGAAGTACTGAACCGGTATATATATGTATAATCAATAACTTACACCAGTGTACAAAATAAGCAAAATTATTAACTCCTTCATACGTGCCAAAAACATATTGACTTTCATAGAGATTTTGATAAGTTCTTTTGTCTTTATATTGTGTCGTCCCTGTTTTGGTTTGTTTATTTTGCAAGTTTTACATTATACTTCCACCTGACTGACTGTCACTTTCAAGCTGGCCTCGAGACCGAAAACCTATATTATAGCTCTGTTTTAACCCACAAGAATTGCGTCTACTGTAATGCATTATGAATGAAAAGAAAAGAGAAAAGCCCATGCTATAACATAACCGAAAAAAATAGCACATTAACTCAAACAATAATGATTGAAATTCATCCCAAATAAAAAAAAATCAATTTGTTTCGGTGTTCAGCACATCCTATTTTCATGATATCAAACTAGTACAATATAGGTCTTTTATATTAAATAAGAAGTATATTTCAGTCTTTCCAATGGTGCCATCAGAATTTGTCTATCATCAATAATTATTGAGTAATAATAATATAATATGTTGAACATTTTATTTGTCATGAGTGCTAATAAGTGGATTCATGAGCGCTCACATTTTCCTTTTTTTCTTTGTCTCTTTCATCTAAAAAAAATCAAAGTTTATAATCAACAGTAACTATGCTCTGCAGTATCATAAGCCTTTAGAAATATGAATTACTTCAGTTCCTTCTTGAAAGGGTCAACGCAAGTCAAATGCTTATGTATCACTGGAACTCGAGCTGCGTGGATATACTCAGATGGATACAGTGTTACCAATGGCTTACCAATTTCAAGGACAAACAAAACTATTCGCAGCTAAGATATGACACTCTTCGTGTTATTAGTTGTTCTTCACCAAATTTCTTAAGGCTTAGTGACGCAATTCATGTGACTCAACACTTTATGCAAAACCTTCAAATCGTGCGATTGGCGTCAGTAAGCGTAAAGGAGTTAAGGGGACATGGGCCGGTTTTCTGGACCACTTTCTCCCTCATGTTTAGCCTCATTAGTTTTCAGATGTTAAGATATTTGCCCCATTAGTTAGTCGATTTTAAGACCTTCCGCCCCATTTCTTCATCAATATTTATACCTTTCGTGCTATTTAGGTGTCAATTTTTTTACCTGGCGAACAATAGTGAGCCTGTAATGTTGAAAGAACCGGCCCTTGGCCGGGATTTTTTTTTACCGAAAAATTTACAAATTAATCTAGAAGGGGGATCTAATGGATGTTTTTTTTTAATTTGATGGAGGTCTAGGGAGGAAACTAGAAAAAATAATGAATACATGCAAAAATCGCCCAAAATGTGAACCATCTCCCCTTAAGATAAGGACGGAATAATAAGTCAGCATTCAAGACAGATCGGTATATATACTGTAAACCAAAAGCTGGTAAAACCTTATGTGAATAAACTGACCCAGATTCGTCTGGAGGGGTGCCGACTGATGACTGTGGTGGCGGTGGCAAGCCTCCCGTCGTGGACCCTGCAGAGGACAACACTAACATCAACAGTTTTTTCAATATTGGGCATATAATTATCTACATGCTAGAATTCCTGGGGGGTTATAATAATTTACATAACATTTTGTTCCTTCCTGAATTAGTGCTGCAGTGTCTTAGTGTTTAGCATTACTGACTAAGAAGCTATTGGCCCACATTCAATTTATGCAGTAGTTTTATAAGCAGATACTACAGGTTCAGGTGCTGCAGTGAGACTTTGTCAAGTCTTGCTGAGACACGGTTAGCACTAAGCCAACATCAGCCACAGTGATGACATGATGGGGCATTGTTGTGGCAGAACTTTATTGAATTGCACTCTTACTGCAGAAAGGCAACCCCGTCTGAGCTGTTACAATGTAATGGAAAAAGATGCTAAACCATTGAATGTATGTAGACATCATTAACATTCACTCTATACTTCACTCGAGATCAATCGAACTTCACTGATACTCTACTAACTCGATGTCACTAACTAACTTACCCTCACCTACCGAACTACCTTACTCACTCGCCTTGGTTAACTAACTGAACCTCAATCTGACAATTTAACTACATCTACGTCACTGGGAGGGAGACAAAAGAGTGGTACAGCAAAGCCCGGGTAGCTGGTGGCAGGTGAGGAGGGTTTCATTGCATCCAATACTGTAATAATACTTTCTGTAAAAGGATGCCTTTATCATTTAATTCAGGATTTCTTTAAATAATATTAATTAGTGTGGGAAAGAAGTCTCAAACCCAAAAGGTTTTAACCTTGAATATTTGTGTGGTATGTTCAGTACAATCATGTAATGATACATAGACATATGCCTATGTGTGTATCATTAGATACAGTACCTGTACCTTGATTTCTTATTACTAGATGTTGCAATAAGCTCAAGTAAGGCTATTCATAGTCAAACGGTTATTGGTTTTGTATCAGAAAAGGCATCAAGCCATGATATACATCATATTTCTACCTCAAGGCATCTTCTGGTCATCTGTGTATAGCCTCTGTCCTTCAGAGTAGTGGCTCTGCCCCTTGGAGAACTGTCATGGGGCACCAATGGGGCACCCTGCTATCATGAATGTACAGTATAGTCCCTGTATAGCAATACCCAAGGCAATGTTGTACAGTACTACAACTTTCAAGTGCAGATAGATGGGTTCTGTGTGGCCTGAATAATTTAGGAAGATAAAAACGTCAAGCTCTCTCCTGTGTTTACCTTCTATCCAATTCATCTACTCGATATAATGTCATAGTACTGTACAGCAAACACTTAGATAAGATTAAAAGTTGTAATCTTATCTGTTTTTAAATTTTACAACCTTAAAAAGTTAGTAGGTAAGTTAATAGGCATCTACGCTAACTGACCCGCAGGTTTTCTGGGAAGTGGTCGTTGGATGGGCTTAATGTCCTGTCCCTCTTGTGTCTTCTTAGGGCTGCCCTGCGACGCCCCGGAGCTGGAGGAAGACGATGACTGTGGGGGCGGGGCGGCAGGCTGGAGGTCCCCGGGTGGCTGAGTATTGGCGGGGGTGACAGGTGCTGGGGCAGACGATGGTGCCAACTCAGAGGATGACGGGGGGGGCACCACAGAAGAGGGGTCGGGGCTGAAGGATGCGGGGCCCTCTACATCTCCCCCCGCCACCTCCAGTCTCTTGGACTCCGGGGTTAATCTCAAGGCTTTGGGGTGGAGGATCTTGGGGTCCTGAAAAGGTTATAAGAATCTATTGTTAGCCATTTCATTTAAGTTAAAGTCAATATTATCAGAGGAAATCGAAGATGTGATGATGCTGGGAATACTTTTTCTCTTGATATCAGTGAGTCTCAGCTCCATCCAAAGAGTTCTGTTTGCAACTTGGGTATTTATTTTAACTCAAAATTAAACTATAGTGAACATATTTACCAGTTTGTCAGGAGCTGTAATTGTCAAATCAGGAATCTGTAATTAGTGAAACAATTTTTGAATCGACATTGCCTCTTGACATTGATTCATGTAATGGTCCTTTCTCGTGTTGATTTTTGTAATATATTGTGGATTGGTGTCCCAAATTGTCTATTAACCCTCCAGACCCGGTTGGGCTCTGAGGCACCCATAACAAACTAGGTCCCGGAACACGGATGGGCTCTTGAGCACCGTAAGCTTGAAAGCCTGTAAGCTTGTATTGAAAGCCGTCCGTCCGACGCATATAAACACAGCCAGTTGGAGCGACGCCGCGCACCTCCAAACACAAGGAGAGGCGTCGTTTGTTATTGTGTGGTCTGCTAAGCCAAATTCAGTAGTGAAAAGTGTGTCATATTGCTAACATCGCCTCGAAACTCTCTCCACGGAAATTGTCATCACAACTGAACCATTTGACTTAGAGAGCTCTACTCAATGTCAGTCTACAGGTACAAAACACATCTACGCTTCGAGATGCGTGGGAATTCGGTAGCAGTTAATTAAAATAACAAAGATACGGTAGCCTAGGCGTAGACGTTTTTCGGCCAAATCGCCCGGGTTTCGGGGATATCTTATAGAATGTGAAACCGGTCTGTGAGGGTTAAAGAAGGTTCAGTCCGTATTTAATAGAGCGGCAAGGCTTATCTTTAAGCTTCCACCTAGGACCTCCACTACCTCATCTCTAATTGAATTGCACTGGCTGCCAGTAAAAGCCAGGATAGAATTTAAAGTATGTCTTATGATCCTACTAGTTCAGTATATTTTGATAGAACTAAACTTAAAGATGCCCTTAAATTCCTCCTTTTCAATACTTATGTTAGATTCGGGCCCTACATTTTCAAACAAATATTAGGAATTCCTATGGGTGGAAATGCTAGCCCTTTAATTGCACTTATTCTTGCTTGCTTTAGAATTTAAATTTATGAAAAACTTAGTTGACAGTAGCAAGAAAAATAACATCCCAGAAAAATTAGCACTTGCTAAATTGTTAAGTAATAATAGTAGATATATTGATGATATTCTTGTTTGTAATATGTTAAATTTTAATCAAGTCGCTAAACAAATTTATCCAAATTCCACCCCCCTCACACAAGGTAACGTAAATGATGATGTTGAAAATGTTCTTGATATAAATATACAGATTGTTAATGAACACTGCACACTTAAAATATACCACAAAGTTGATGATTTTGATTTTAACGTAATAAACTTTCCTTTCCCTAATAGTAGTATTGATAGCAAAATAACTTATAATTGTTTTTATTCCCAGCTAATAAGATTTTGTAAAATTTAAAATGCCCCAGAACAAGAAGCCCACCACAGAAGCCACGAGCGAACACCACACAGAAACACCTGAAAGAAAGGTCCACAGAACGAAAGGACCAGCTGACCGAGCCAGCCATTTCAGACAGGCCCAAGCCCGCAGGGCTAAGCAGCTCCAGGCCGCACCTACCTACCTACCTTTTCTAAACTGACCATTTTCCACACCTCACGTACACTACCCCCTCGTGTCCTACACTCCTAACTACAAAGATGATGAACAGGAATATACATTCATATTAAAAACACCCATGCCCTGTCCCGACGTTGAGCCAATGCCAACACATCAGACAGCCATAATTATATCTATGTATGTTCTTACATCCGAGAAGTAGATGTTATATATCTTAGAAGTTAAAACACCCACGCCTGTCCCTAGACCTCGTATATCATTTCCCATGACGAGTATAGATATATGTAACCCGTGCTCAGTCGCCCCCTTGCATTGTTCCTCTAGTAACTAAGTGTCTCTATAATATTAACTGCCACCAGCATTGATACGACATAGCGGCACTGTCCTTGTGTCGTATTGTGCCAAGTACAGATCAACCAGGTTTCATCACCTTATTAGGACGACGACTATAATGTCGTCGTTCATCGATGTATGCAATCCTTAGTTTAAGTATTAATATTAACATTCCCTAACATCTTGTCTTGCCAGACTAAGCTTTCTGAAGACCCATCGCCCCATAAATCTATGTATTCAATCCTTAGGTTAAATATCTTTATCCGCCATTGTGTTCACCTTTTTCCATTTACTTTTCCACAATTGTCATACGTCTTCCACTTGCCTCCTTCGTATCCACAGTCCACACTACGCCAATTTGCTTCGTGTCATACACCTCTTACCCAACCAGAGATTGTATAGATAACCTTGTTACCAGTATGTCATAAGTACCTCGAAACAATAACTAAGTACCCCTACCAACTGCCGCTTTGTTTGGTATACATATTTCATAGAAAACGCAGTTCCCAGGGCCAACTAATAGTATCCATAACCCCTCAGACTGATCACATAATTCTATCTTTTCCAGACTCATATACCACCCCATAGTTGCATTCCCCGGTAGCATTTGGCTAACGTACTTCCACTGCCTTTTCAAACTCCAATGTCAACTGCAGCCTAATGCCACCCCCACGCCCAGAGACCTTAGGGTCAAATTCCCCTATAGCCCTCCTGAACTCCTCCCCTCTCATTATAAGACCCCGCGCTTCTCTACTCTTGTCCGACCTAGCCTCTCTCTCATACCTCTGGAAGATCCTTGAATTTTCCGTTGCTAACGCTCTCCAACCTTTTATATATATACTCCTATCCAGCCTACCTTCACTTAGTAGGCCAGAACAACATTAGAACTTTACTAACCCCTTGCATGCCATCTATTCTCTTACAACCCATTCACAACCCTGCACCCAATGGTCGTCGGTGCGAGGCTAGCCGCCTCACCAGTAACTAACTTCTATTGCCATACTTCCAGATAAATGTGGCAGAGTTAGCAACCCAGTCTCCACCACATCCAGCAAACCCTACAATTAACAACCAGCCGAGTAAAACCAGCTAGCCAAGGCACCTTCGGTTTTGGTATTAAGGACACCCACATCTGTCTCATACACAGAGGGTTATTACAAACACTGGTGATATGGCAAGCCCCTAGCCACAGCCGCCGGACGACTATCACAGAGAGAGGGCGCCCAGCCCCCCTTTTTGCCCACCCGAGGAGGGAGACCCCCACCCCCGCGGAGGTATACCTGGCCCCTGTTTAGACTTCTGAGTCATTGCCAGATAGCACAGGAATTCTTCCTATCAATGAACTAACCATGCATGACTAACACCTTTACTAACCTCTATTAACTCACAATAAACCATTTACCTTTCTTGCATACTCTGATCACTAAATTAGCACCTCAGCTATACCATAGAATGAAGATTGAACAATCTAAGAGAGACGCTCCTATCACAGCTCTCCTCCTATCACATCCTCCTCGCAAAGTAGATCCAGTCTCTCTCCCCTAAATGCTTCCAGTATAGCCAAAATAGTACCTCATACTAAGGCTCAGTTATATTAAAATATGAAGGCTTCCTATAGCCATGTGCCACAACAGTAATCACCATCTTACCTAGTCCCCATATCTATTGAGAGCTCAAATAAGTCCATAAGACTCGAGATCCCTACTGTCTACAGGGTCCAGAACCGAGCCTATAAACCTAGCTCCCGCCCCCAGTCAAATCAGTTGAAAGCTAGACGCCAACCAGTGGTCACTACCCTGCAGTTAACTTCTAGCTCTGCCCTTGTGTTGTTCCGGAGTTGAGAGATTCCAGATCCGGCAGACTCCGTGGCAGAGAAGACTAATAGAAGCATCTGTCCATGTACAAGTCCTAACGTGCACCTTATAACCTTCACACAAATTCGTGGGTATATAAGTGTGTAGCCAGCAACGATCGTCAAGAGATCCGACTTGAGAACTTTCTACATTTTGGACCACCTGGACGGCCGAGGAACCAGTCGTTAGCCCCCAACATCACCGGAAGCAAGATAACCAGGACCAGATCTACAAATACTATTCAAGATTCATGTTGCTAGTACTAAGTGTTATAGTACTAGTTTGACACTCACTTATTAACTTTCTATAAAGTGGCTAAAACCTTACCCAGTGTAACTCATATTTAACCATTCCATTTGGAACGTACTAAGCGTATCAGTGCTCATTAATTAACAGGCGACATTGACTCTCGTAATTACCTTATTCAGATATTAAAACTCTAGTGATATCTAACGTTCGCCCACTGATTTGCGTTCTACGTATTTCTGCCATAAGAATATAAAACTTAGATCAGTACCCCCATGAGGTTACTAGAGATTCCGTGTTCTACAATATACGCGTGTCTAATCCTAACTGTGAGCTGCTACTTGGGCACGTGACCAGCCAGTAAGAGATCAAATCAGCGAAATTGAATTACATGAATATATTGAGGTCTTCCAGTAAAATAAAACTTGCTAATTAAACCCGTGATCAGAAGAGTATACCTGAACGTTGGAAGTGGGAGACTAGGCTCCATCCAGATCCGCTAATGCTAGCAGTTCCCTTCTATTATTTGTTTTGTGCGAGAATAATTATCTTTCCATGCTCTTTATTTACTTACTTCAATAAACGTGAACTTGTGTCGTGTTACCGTGTGTTTATTTTGTGTTCTCTATTCCTCATACCTTGTATTGTGCATGCAGCCTTATATACCCAGTCATTTAGAACTCACATTACCCAAGTTAAACCTGTAGAAAAACAGGGCATAACAAAATTTGTACCAGAGTAGAAGATTTTTGGGATAGAGCTAGGTTCCTATACAGACTCTTAGTAGACAGAGGTTTTGTTGCAAGTAAATTATTGCATAAATTTAATCTTTTTAAGGTCCATTATTGTGACTGTATTTTAAAATTTGATATCAATAATTTTAATCAAGCATTATTAACTTGAAGTTTCGCTTAAAGCATCTGCTTACTTTTTGTCTGTATATATTAATTGTTTATCATTTTCTATTGTTATTATTATTTTTTATAATTGATTGTAATTGTTAAAAGAGTACACTTTTGTTTAAATCTATTGTGCCTTCTTCAAATTTTAAAATATTTATATTTATTATATTATATATAATCATTGTCGATAGGATTAATTGCTTGCTTTTGCGATTTGCTTAGTTTATTTGTACAATAAATGTAGGTTATTTGTAGGGTAGTAATTGTTAGGGGTCACTTGAAGCATGCTATGCTTACAGGTACCTACCTGTAGGTACCTGCAGGAAAGTGCGCATTAATTTATTTTGTTTTGGCTATTTAATCACTTCTAGGGGCATAATGGGAACTGTGGAGCATAACTTTAACTTTGTTAGGCGGGTGCTTAGGCGGGGTAACTTAGGCGGGTGCCCAACCCCGAAAGGGGTTGAAATAGGGGAGCTATCCCCCCGCCAAAGGCGGCTTTCTAGGGCCTTTCCTAGCTGATGCTGAGAGGATTGGGTTCTAGTCATGTGGTGATGGGCTGGTCTATCAGAGTGAGAACTGAGCGACCTCTGCCATACCCATAGCTTAGTCTGACAGTTCCTTTTACTTACCGGTATATATTTTCTAGATCTCAAGTGACGGCGTCTCTTCCGTGGATTGACCTCCCAATCTACGAAGATTGGAAGCCAAAGCGTCACATTTTTTCCTTTGCCCCTCAACTTTCTCTTCATAATTGCTGAGGGGCACAGGGCCCTGGGTGGGTCTTTGGTTTCCCGGGCGTTTCCGCACCCTCCTCAGCCCCCCGCCATGGAGTGGCTTCGGTCACCCAGGCTTTATTGTGGTCGGCAGGGAGGGTTCTGTGGGGGCGCTCGGTTATGGCCTTGGCCTTGCTCGGCCAGGCAGCTTGGGGAACAACAACAACAGGTACCTACCCGATAGCACTATCGTTAGTGAGTTATATTTATATTTTGTACTATTGTTATCATCTTGTCAAGTTGCAAATTTGATTTTAATATAACATTTGACACTTAATGTAGTTTCTTTATTCATGCAGAGTTTAGTAAAATTTACCAGAACGTCCCCGGCTTCCCAAATTGACTAATTCCTTGAACATGACTACAGTGGGTTGTTATGTGTGCGATTAGTTTGCTTGGGAACCAGATTAACTTGCTCATGTAGTGATGTACACCCTATGTGGTGGATTGTGTTCTTTTATTTATAAATAATTATTTTACTTAATTAAGCATTGTTTCCACATAGTGATTTTGATTCGTTGTTTTGTCTTTTTACTGTGTTCGTATACGTTTTGGTTTGTTTATTTTGCAAGTTTTACATTATAATTTGACGAACCAAAGTATCTGGCTGTACTACTGAGGCATCCGTTGGCGCACTCGGGTTCAGCATTGCGAAGTTGTTGTTGTTGTTGTTGTTGTCGTTGTCGTTCACTAAGCTGCCTGGCCGAACAGCCCCGAGTCCCTAAGGAAGGCCATGGCCACGGTCGGCCTCTCCCACAGAGCTCTCAAGGCGTGTAGATTATGTTATTGGCATAAGTGATTGTGTGAAATGCATTCTTCTAGGATGTGTCCAATGATATGGGGTGCTGTGTTACATCCCGGGCATTGTGAAGTGATAATTATCCTTTGCGCCTTGATGAACCTGCAGCCATACACCAGTCATCATTCTCTGATCATATGTTCTCTGACGTGGCCCCTAGATTATATAATAAACTACCACTTTCTATGAGGCAATTAGCTTCAATTGAGTCCTTCAAGAGGGAGCTGAGAACTTTTCTCTTCTTGAAAAGGTATGATCTTTAAAGAGGTGCCATGACTGACAGTTACAGGGTGCAAATTGGTGGTTCTTTTTATGTGTATTTACTTAGCATCGAGGTCCTTTTTAATTAGCGTCTCAAGCGCTAGTGAATTCCTGTGTTTTGGAAGAACTGGCGCTTTTGAAAAAGAAAAGAAAAGATCAGATTATTATTGTTATTACTATTATTATTATCAAAATTAATATATCTATATCATAGTTACCACTACACAAATTTATTAGGCTTAGAAATTACCTCCTGAGTCAAGGTGGTAAATGCTAAATCCTTATTTATTTCTTATTTTTTTTAATCGTAGTTTAACCAGACCACTGAGCTACAAAGCGCAACTCTTATAGGGCTGGCCTAAATCCTTATTAACCCTTTGGCGCACGATGACTCTATGTGCGTCATTAGGGTATTATTCCCTAAGTGCAAGATGACTCTATGTGCATCATTATACTTAAAAATATTGGCCAAAATTTAAGTTTTCGTCTGACGCGCGTCATATTTGGCACATATACTCAGTATTAAGTCTAGTTCAATGGGTACAATTAATTTGGCAACCCCCTCAGTTTAACGGTTGACTCACGGCTGGCATGGGAAGAGAGCAGAGTACAGCTCAGTCTGTTTTCGATACTTTCACGTTTATTCGTGTATCTCAGTAAATATTTTGGTTTATAGTAATTCTGAAGTTACCAGTGGAATCCTCATAAAATTCCGCTTCCATATATGTATGCAAATCAAAAATGTTGTGGGCAAAATTTTGAGCTAGCACGAGTTGGAGATAAGGTATTTTGATTTTTTTTTTACAATTCTTATTTCGGAGTGCCCCAATGTGGTTGTTTTGTATTTATTCTATGTTTTTACTTGCTTATCTTCAAGTTCAATCAATACCGAAGCCGATTGTACCTCATTTATCCAAATACAAGGATTTTTTTGGTGGATAAAAACGTCACAGAAACAAATTATCGCCAGGCACAAAACTGGCTCTGAGTGAGCTGAGATATACTTTGGGAGTGGGAAACAACTTGTTTGGAAACTATAGGTGCGCCTAAGGGTTAAGTTGAATAGAATTAATTAAGGATAAGAAGAATTTATATAAAGTTATCATAGTCTCGAAGCAAAAAGTTAAAAAGTAAAAATCAGCATCTAATTTCCTTCACTTTCTAGTAATCCGAGTTTACTACTGTACTGACTGATTTAACATAAAATAACATAAAATAAAAGGGCTTCCTCTACTAATATGTTTTGATAACTCGGATCTAGCAGCTTTAACAAAAAAGTTTCATAAGGAATTCAGTCATCTATAATCAATAAGTGTATTGAAAACCTACAGCCCTGAATACCTACATACATAATACAGTACATGCATATTATTTAAAGACCGAGTGGTTCACACAAAGTGTGATTCCGGTCTCATGTCCTAATGGTGGCACTCCAGGCAACTCTGTTCAGAGCTGTCTCACTGTCAGGTTTTTTAATTCAAGATCATTGATCTCATATCTTTCTTGGTCTACCCTATGGCTATGAATGTTGCCAGAAAAATAATATTGATAACAAATTTACAGAAAAAGTGGTCGCGAATAATCACCTGTTCTACTGCTGATTTTTGGAAGTCAAAATTTACTGGTTTCAGTCCCGGCGAAGACAGAGTGCTGGTCGGAGAGTCCACAAACTTGGTCCACTGTGAAGGAAAACTAGATGTATACTCTGTTCAAGCAATAATTAATGTTTTTCCTATCTTCACTACTGAGCAATGGTTGAATTTTCATAAAGGAATGTATATCAGTTATAGCTATACTGTATATATAATAACCCTCACATTCTGGGTCATGTAGTCAGACGGGTGCATTTTCTTCCCAAATATGTATTTATCTTGCGATATATTTGGTGGTCAAGTAACTAGCACACACAGCTTCAGTCTGGCTTGGGCCACCATAACAGGAGCATGTCTGTGATATTCTTCCATGCCTCATTGTCACCACTGTAAAGCCGGTGTCACACGAGCGCTTTTTCCGGCATTTTTTACGGGCAATTATGATCTGGAAGCTTAAATAATTACACTTTATTATAATTCAGCCACCTAACATAATCTACCTTCAATCTAGTTATCGATACCAGTGCAAAAATGTCCAGAAATAATACAAGAAAAAACTTGCTCATGGAAAATTGAAGGAAAAAGCGCTTGTGTGACAGCGGCTTGACAATGCCTCCCTGGGTTGTCTCGAGCGCCAATAGAGCCAAGACAAATACAAATTCAACTCTTTGTCACAGCACTATGACAAAAGCTACAGAGGAGTTACATACATACATACAATGGTTTAGCGTAATTTTTCCATTACATGAATTGTAACGGCTCAGACGGTATCTAATTCTCACCAAAAGAAGGAACTTGATCATGATGATCATTAAGTTTATTTTTCTAACCTCTTCCTTTAGAGAGATAAAATGGATAACCGTCCTGGTGGTGTAATGGTTTAGGTGGCAAAAATCTGTGTGTGATAACCCAGGTTCGAATCCCGGTGGATCACATATATACTTTAATTGATTTCATTGGGGGTTTGTTGTGGTGAAATTAATAAAATATAGATTAGATGGTAAAAATAATCTACTTTCCTTGGACAACTAAGTATCAGGAATTTGGCTGCTAGGGGACAAAAAATAATTTCAGTCAATTAAGCTGATAATTATTATAATGTAAAACTTTCAAAATAAACAAACCGAAACAATATAAAGACAAAAGAACTTAGGCTATCAAACTCACTATGTGGAAATCTAGATTTAGCAAAATATAATTTTGAAATAAAAGAACACAAAATCACCATATATAATGTACAGTACAGTCAGGACCCCCAATACGCGATTCCACAATGCGCGAAAACCCTAATGCACGAGTTACCCCTCGAAAATAACTAAAAACATTAATTACGCGAGGTGGTACCACAATACACGAATAGAGAGCTAAGAAGGGGCCAAATCCGCTATTCCCGCTTGATACGCGAGCACGGTCTACGTTTCGCGAGGCCCAGGCGTGGCTCCGAAAAGAGAAGAAGAAGAAGGGCATACGCCTGCCTTCCCTCCCGCTTACCCTCCCTCCCACAGTCCCGCTCATAGCCGTGCGGAGTGACCAAACGTTTGTAGTGCCTGCCACTTTTTTCGCCATGCCACGCCAATATAAGAAGATAACACACAAAATGAAGGTGGAAGTGTTGGATCGCAAGAAAAAAGGAGAAGGAAACTGTGCAATAGGCCATGCTATGGGCTTGTCAGAGTAAACTGTTCGTACGATTTGGTCAGGGAGGGAGAAGTTGGAGAAAATCGTGAAGTCCTACGGTCCTAGTCCTAGCCTATCTACTACTAATTTTAAGGTAAGGTTTCATATTTGTATTCATTGTTGTTCTTATATATTATTTTTATTAATCTCACCACCACACCCCCAATGAAATTAATTAAAGTATATATGATCCACCGGGATTCGAACCCGGGTTATCACACACATATTTTTGCCACCTTAACCATTACACCACCAGGACGGTTAAAGGTTTATGCACACGCCTACGACTTATTATCCATTCTCGAATACTGGATATTAATCTAATCATGTTCATATTCCCAACCGCACTATGGTAGCCTACTGTTTAAGTGAGAGGAAAGAATATTCATGGGGCACACATCATATAGACCGGCCTCTCGAAGAAATATCCCTAAACCTACTAATAATATAAGATATAGACTGTACTGTAGAGCCAAAAATGTAGAAAATAGGGCCAAAAATTTCGAAAATAGGCCATAATTGAGAGATGTCACCCAATCTAATTATTCCCATTTAAAGTTAGTTCCACAATACGCGAATTCGCAATACGCGATGTCTCCTGTCACCCCTATTCTCGCGAATTGGGGGTCCTGACTGTATATCACTATATGAGTACCGGTAAGTGAATTTTGGTCCCAATCAAATTAGTTATTTTAGGGAAAATTTCTCAAAAACTAGTAGAATAAAATAAAAAATGGGAATTCTCTAGTCCTGAGGAGTAAGGATTTATACATAAAATAGTTTAACCCTTGGAATCCGGGAGGCCTCATATGAGGCAAAATGCGCGACTAAAAAGTCGCCGATATAATTATCAGAACTCGGCAACCACGCAACGTAGCGATGTCATCTCAACGGCAGTCGACAGACAAGAAAACGTTCTACAATTTGCAAAAAAATTGACTGCTCTAGGTGGTCTCAATCAGTAGCTACTGAATTATGAAGTTTGAAAATACCAAACTTCATATGAGGCCCCCCGGATCCCAAGGGTTAAGCTTTTTTTGTTATTACAATTTAATGGCTCATACAGGGTTGTCTTTCGGTAGTTAAACTATACAGTATTATAACAAAGTCCTACCAAAATACTACCCCGCCAATGCCGCCATGTCATCCTTGTGGCTGAACAAAAGTCCCTTTGCAGCATTTATCTGCACCACACTAGCCTCAACAGTGCCATAACATGACTTTATAACATAGGATGACCTTTGGTCCACACTTTATCCATCCACCCCTTTAGTTGCCATGTATGGCACACAGGTATGTGGGGCATCATCTTTTTCTTCCAATAAAAATGAAGGACCATGAAGGTAGTCTAGTGGAGAGCGTCTTGACTTCCTACCTAGGAGTCTCCAGTTAAAGGCCCAATCAGGTGTGAAGGTTTTTCACTAGCCCTGGTTGGTACTGTCTCCCTTGAGCAAGGAGATGGGTATTAGTCTTCAGTAATGTAGTATGTCTACTATTTTCTAGTACTGTATGTCTATCGCCATCAAATCTTGGAGCAAGAGCTCGAGAGAAAATGCTGCTTAATAGAAGACCTTTTCTGACCTAAGATTATAATCAATATTATTATTATTATTATTATTATTATTATTATTATTATTATTGCTGTATTATTATTAATAATATTTCCAAGGGTAAATAGTCAATGCAATTCCAGTTCCTTCTGAATTGTCACTGCTCTTCACATTCATAAAAAAAAATCATCAGTAGCCTCGCATAACACTTGCATACTTCTTTCCAGGCATGCTTAGCAAACTATTTCTCTTTCAACAAAGACATTCTTCTTTGCTGTAGAAGTCTGTACCTCCTTATTCCTTGACGGTGAGAGAGGATCCGGTGTGGCCTTAGTAGCGGTGGTGGCAGTAGTGGCAACGGGAGTGTCTGGTTCAGGAGCCACAGCTGCCCCCGCCACTACCACCGAAGAGTTACCAGATGCCCCAGAGTTGCCACCCTCCACCCCACTGCTGCTGCTCTTACGCTGAAATATAATAGAGAACATTTATCTATCTATCTATTAACAGACTACAAATGAATCGCCTCCAATTGCTTCCATATTCCAAGGCAATTTGTTTGATTAAGTAACTTGTTTCTATTCACAGGGGAGGGCCGCTAGCCCAAACACCCATTGGTGTGTATAGTGTGTGAGGGTGCATTAGGGAACCGCACTTCATGAGGAGCACTCGGTCTTTTTATTCTTTAACTGTCTGCATGGCGCAATGCATAAGTGTGTTGATTTTCGGTGTGAGCGTCCTGGGTTCGAATCCCCGGACTGCCACATGTGTTTGTTAATTTCAGTAATCAAGTTTAGGAGTAAAGTTGGTTAGTGGAGAGAACATAATAATTTATGTATGAATAGTGTTATCAGCTCGATGAAGTTGATCAGGTGCTAGCATTCACATTGTAAATGCGACACTAATCTACTGCACCTCTGATGTCTGCCATTGCACAGAGAAGTTGGGAGGCCATGGGATAGAGTATCAAATAACAATTTGCCCAGTGGGGGATCGATCCCCGGGCCTCCCATGTATGTCTTGTTAATGCTACTGACTACTCCCCATTGTACTGTATCTTATCTAAAACCCTACCTATCATAAGTTTTCAGTACCAGAGTTTAATACCTTCCCTGATCTTCATATTTAATCTAAAACTCTGTGGCCCATGGAGTCTTTCCTTGATAGAGTATATAAATTGTTTTAATCATTAGACAACTTGTTATTTATTTTAGCTACCAACAAATAATATTATCCAGAAAAGTTAAAGACTATTTTCATAGAGACGCTAAAAAGAAAACCTTTCAGTTCAATTACTACTGTACTGTTCTATGCAATTCTAGCTATTTGTGCATGCTTATATTTAGTTCATAGTCAACTTAGTCCAGCGGTCAAGAAGTTATCAGATTGGGATATAGTGCTTTTTCTCCACTGCAACTATGCATTAGGTAACTGCTACAGTGATTAGGATATAACCTATTGCAAAACAAGCACATAATAATGATAATGATAATGATAATAATAATAATAAAAATAAAATATATTTCCACAGCTAGTGGTTATTCAGCTTACATAATATGTACAAACAAGACAAAATATATACAATACAGTACATAGTAAAGAATTATTAACATAAGAACAATTAGCATGAAGTTTGGATAATACATTATTAGTTAATATAGACAATGTGGCTGGGAAATATGAAGATATTTTCTTTCATTTAATGAGGTGTAATTGAGGAGAAATACTGTAGTGCAGAGGAGTAAAAAGCATTTTGAAAAAAAAAATTTTAAATTCCGCAGATTAGGTCCAATAATATTTTAGTTTTTCAATGCTAAGTGATAAATTACTGGTTTGTGTGTAATTTAATTCACCAAAGACTAAGGAAGGTAACTAGACATACATACCTGTAAGACTGGATATAGTGATGGTGGTAGTGTCTCTGGCAGTTCTATGTTATTCCTGCGCAGAACTACGAGGTGCATGGCAGTGAAGAACTCCTCTAGTGACAGCGCCCCGTCCCGCGTCACATCCGCCAATTGCCTAAGAAGTACACACAAAAGGATGTTACTATAGCCTATAGACCACATTCTTACATATTTTGGGAATGGCACTTTCTATTTTACATCAGACGAAGAAACTGGATATCGATTTGGTATTTGTCTAACTGCCTAAATTTAACCATAGGTAGTTGTGGTACATGGGTAGTTTGAGTTTGTTTTCTGTGATACTAGGTATTGTAGGGCGATTCTGGCAACCCCTTAGTATGCATGCCAAGTATGGGCTCTCCATCTTGAATACTGAGGGAGTAGTTCGTGAACAAACAGACAGAAAGTGCCCTTTATATACTGTAGTAGAATATTGTATTTTTAACATCGTTCTTAACAATTTAAGAATAATAATATAGGCGTAGTGATGTGGTGATCCCATCGCCCGTCACTTTGTGACCCAGATATCCCCTGGAGGTTTGGACTGGGAATCCCACCTCCAGAATGGTTAGGAGGAGGCTGTAGGCAACAGCCGAACAGGGCGGTACTCCCGGGGAGTGCTAAGTGGCTGATAAGGACAGCTGTAACTCCTGTTTCACCACCTGGCCTCTCAAGCTGATCATTTCTGTGCCTCATCAAAATTGAGGGCAACCCCAGCCTGCCCTCCAAAACACCTCCTCCTATCAACACATTATACTACAAACACCTTACATACTACACACCTTTTTAAATAAAAATTATGACACAATCATGACCCGCCTCCACTACTTTCTACTCTTACTACTCATTTCTGTAATATTTGTGGCCTTTGCTCTAACTTCCCCTCCACACCAAGAAATATCAAAACAACACCCAGCACACGGTATCACACACAATTACTGTCCTCTCTCCCTCCCTGCCCACCCCGAACCAACTTCCAGAAGCACATCCATACTCATATCTCTCGCCGATCCATCCACTCACTCACAGACAACACGCAACTGCATGCACGACCTCCCGAAATCCATCCTTCCGAATCCTCCCTTCCTCGCGAGGACAGAGTCCACCTGGCCAGGCTGAGATGCGGACACCATCCAGCTCTCCTGAGTTATCAGAAGAGACTGGATGACTCCGTTGTCGACGCCTGCCCGGGATGTAACACAGCACCCCATACCATTAAACACATCATAGAAGACTGCATTTCACACAACAACTTACGCCAACAACACAATCTACACTCAATGAGAGCTCTGTGGGAAAGCCCGATCGTGGCCATGGCCTTCCTCAGGGACTCGGGGCTGTTCGGCCAGGCAGCTTAGGGAACAACAACAACTTCCACTCTGTGGAACACCACCTCTCTTCTGCCAACCCTGATCTCTTTCTCACCGAAAGTCAGGTGTCTGGGACTACTGACAGCAAACCCTTCTCTGCATCCTCCTACTATCTCTATACTCAGTTTCAAGCCAATGGTGGATGTTGCATATATGTGAGCAACAATCTCGCTTTCTCTTGTGTTCCCAATGTAGAATCTTCTGAATTCTCAACTCTCTGGCTAAAGCTTTCTTGTCACTCTCAAACTAAATATTTCTGTGCTGTTTATCTCTCCCCTAATTCTACTGACTATCCAAAATTCTTTGACTATCTAACTTCTAGAGTGGAACCCATTCTATCTATCTCTCCTTTCGCAGAAATCTCCATCCTAGTAGATTTCAACGTTCACCACCACCAATGGCTCTCCTCTGTTTCCACTGACCAACCGGGTGAACAAGCCTACATCTTTTCTATCCTAAATGACCTAGAGCAGCTAGTCCAGCAACCCACCCGTAACCCGGATCGCTTTGGAGATCGGCCCAATATTCTTGACTTATTTCTAACTTCTAACCCTTCCACTTATACTGCAAATCTTTTCTTTCCTTTGGGCTCCTCCGACCATAAACTTATCTCTGTCTCAGTGTCTCCTCTCCTATCTCTCTGGTACGGACACCCAATCCTCCCAGCCAGCGGCGCTTGTGGCACTTTGGCGCTGCCGACTGGAAGGCTCTCCGGCAGTACTTCTTTGATTTCCCATGGAATGACTTTTGCTTCCGTGGCCAGGGACCCTCGCAGAGTTCTGAACGCATTACCGAGGTAATCCTCTCGGGCATGGAAGCATACATTCCATTTTCTTTCTCTCAGTCTAATGCAAAAAAATGCTGTCTGCAATAAGGAGGAAGCATTCAAACGGTACCATCGCCTTCAAACTCAAGAATCTCATACTGTACTTCCTATATATCTGCCAGGAATCAAGCCAAATCTGTTCTTCGACTCGCCAAACACTCTTTTATCAATAATAAATGCACTGAACTATCCAACTCTAGCTCTTCCCAAGCCTTCCAGCATCTAGCCAAAAACCTCTCTAACAATGTTTCTTCTTCGTCTTTCCCTCCTCTTTTCCACTCTGACGGCACTACCGTCACTTCTTCCTCTGACAAAGCTGAACTCTTCGCTAACACTTTTGCTAAAAACTCCACTTTGGATGATTCCGGTGCTATTCCTCCTTCTCCACTTATGCCTAAAATCATTCTCTTCAAAGGATGTACAGTACTTTCCACCCTCTCCGGGCTTAATACTAAGAAGGCGTACGGACCGGACGGTGTTCCTCCTATTGTACTCATAAACTGTGCTTACGTGCTGACTCCCTGCCAAGGCAAACTCTTACGTCTCTGTCTCTCCTCTAACGTCTTCCCTTCTTGTTGGAAGTTTGCTCTCATTCAACCTGTCTCAAAGAAGGGTGACAGCTCTCAACCCTCCAACTATTGGGAGGTTTGACGTACCTCCCAACCTACCAAATAGGAAAACCTACTATTTGGTAGTAGTCTTGGAAAATCCAACGTCAAGGCTATTAACCTAATTGCAATGACGACTTGTCTATTTTGACTGCTATGTCGTCATTCCAACCGCGGTTAAAAAGAAAACGTCTAGAGTCTACTCCTTATCTTGCTCTAGGAGACGTTGTACATTAACCAAAACTACCACCGAAGGTGAAAAAAGTATAGAAGAGAAGAAAAAGGGGTTTACCTTAGTTACCGCTCAAGGCCCATCCCGTGTTCCGTCATGCGCCGATCCCTGTCGAACGTGCGCATGAGCGACCCTCTCTTGTTATCACATCTCACGTCAGCAGAAGAACGCGGATGGGCAGGGGTCCGGCGTGAGGGAGGGTATTATGTACGTTGGATTTTCCAAGACTACTACCAAATAGTAGGTTTTCCTATTTGGTAGGTTGGGAGGTACGTCAAACCTCCCAATTTGTTAGTAGTCTTGGCAAATCCAACGTCAAGGCTGCATAACAAATAGGAGGAGGACATCCAAGCCCAACCTATCAAAAAAAAACAATGCATAAGACAAAATTATGAATGACAAAGAAACACAATTTTAACAAGAGAGTTTAATAAAAGAGTGAAAAACTGAGGAGTAGCTAAAAAGAGCAGTTTTAACACGTGCCCGTCATTCATAGTAATGCAAAACCATAGACTTGTCTTAACCCCTCCAACCCGGATGGGCTCTTGAACGCCCATAACAAACTCGGCCCGCGCAACCCGGAAGGGCTCTTGAACGCCCATTGCTTGCATGCGTGCTTTCGAATGCCGCGCGTACATTTTCGGTATCGTGGGACGGTAGGTGGCGCCACCAGGCGTAAACTCCGCCACAGCAACAGTATCTACCCCGACGCCATCATGGACAGTACGCCAAATAGTGATTCCGCTGTGTCCGATACCGTGCTTCCTACGACGCCCTTGCTTGTTCGTCGCGCCTTACCCCGACGCCATCGCCTAAATGTGTTATCTCCCGGAGGTATTGAGACGACATTGAGACTTTATGAGCGAGCTGATGCCAAGCATAATGTTGATGATGAAGTCAGTGACGACTCCAGTAATTATAAGTCGAGTGATTATGGCCATGAGAGTGATAAAGAAGAGCAATTCCTGGGATTTGCGAGAGAACATGACAGTGATGAGAGTGATGAAGGTGATGTACCAGTTGTTGAGGAAGCTGGTTTACCTAAAGACAGTGAACTTGAGAGAGTGAGCGAGTGGGAGAGTTCAAGGTCACTCACCAAATTTCGCTTAAGTGACACGACGCCAAGCCCTTCCCCTGGTAAATCGCCTTTCAAGCTACATTTGTATAAGCAGAAAATACTTGAGAAGGCGGCCGCGGCAGCTAGGGAACAAGCAAAACTACTTGGTGAGGATGAGGCTGTGAGTGAGGGTCAGCGTGGTGACCCTTCTCGTCCGCCATTGTCTCCCTTATCTACCCACGCCACCCAAGATGACCCGGATGCCCCGCATTCTTCCCACCACCCCCACCATTGCCAAGGGTTGAGGACCCCACACTTTCGGCCTATTTGCCTCCTAGGTCCCCCGACAGGAGACATACTGCTGCCGAAAAGGGGAAAGGTAGGAAATATACCAAGAAAATTAAGAAAAGTAAGAGAGTTTTGTTCGAGGCTCCCGCGGCGTCCACCCCGGCCGGCCCCAGCCATACGTCCCCGCAACTTTCCCCACGGTCCTCCCCACCTCTCCCGCCTTCAACATGTCTTCCTGAAGAAGTCTTTGAGCTCGCATCACCAATACCTGGCCCTAGTGACACTGAAACATTGCTTTCTGTCACTCGTCGCAGGCCAAGGAGCCCGGGACCTCGGGGGGACACAGCCTCACCTGCCACTCCTTCCCCACCTCGCCCACCCGCACGCCGCCCACGCATCACTGGTTCCCCGCCAGATTATGTGGGGGCCACTGATGATGAAGGGCACCTCTCTCAAGACTCTGGCCATGATTACATAGGTCCACCGTCAGGGCAAGATGACCACTCTGACGATGACTATATGGACATCGACGACCCTCGACCCATCCGCTTGGCCCGGCGTCGTGCTGCCCGTCGTGCTGCCCACCGCCCTGGCCGCCGCCCTAGGGCGCGCGCCTCCCGCGGGCGCGCGCCTCCCGAGTTGGCCGTGGGCGTGCTGGGCCACCAGCTGGAGCTCCTCGTCAGCGTAGACAAGACCCATTCTACGTTTTTCAGTGACAAGACGTAGTTGATGAGGATGCATACAACCCTGATGTGCCAGCTTTTGATGAGGTACTGGAGGGTTCAGGCGTTACCCCCAATTTTCCTGCAGGCCCCAATGCTCCACCACACGAACTGTTTGAGGCCTTCTTTGATGAGGAGGTGGTAGGCTATGTTGTCAAAGAGACAAATAAGCAGCACCAATTCCAGGTCCACTTTTTGGGAAAGGTGACCAAGGGCCACATGAGGCAGTGGACCCCAGTGACTCATAAAGAGTTCATGGTGTTCCTGGCACTCACCATGCTAATGCCTCATGTCAAGAAGCATAGGTTGCCTGACTATTGGATCACCAATGATCTGATATCCACCCCTGCCTTCGGGAAATATATGTCTCGCGACCGGTACCTTGATATCCTCGCAGCGCTCCATCTTGTCACCAACCTTGACGTCCACCTCCCAGACAAGCTGTGGAAGATTAGGACGTTGTATGAGATGATGCGAGAACGCTTCACCTCCTACTTCAAGCCCTTCCGCAAGGTCGTCATTGACGAGTCTCTTGTGCTGTTCCGGGGAAAACTCAGCTTCCGGCAGTACATCCCCTCAAAAAGACATCGCTTTGGCATAAAATTCTTTGTGCTGTGCGACTGCCAAACTGGCTATGTCCTGGACTTCCTGGTCTACAGCGGGAAGGAAGGGGACTTGCTTGTGGACCCCCTCATTGGCTTTGGCGGAGCAGTGGTGCAAGCCATGATGGACCGCTACTTTCATAAGAATCACGTCCTCTACACGGACAATTATTACACGTCCCCCACTCTCTCACAGTACCTGCATGAGCGCAAGACGGGGACTGTAGGCACAGTACGAGGGAAAAGGAAGGGCATGCCACCTTTCCCTCCAAAGACCAAAAAAGGTGATGTGTTCAAGAAGAAGTCGGGGCCCATTCTGGCTATCCACTGGCACGACCAGCGGAAGGTCAACCTCCTGACCACCATCCACAAGGGGGAAATGGTGGAGACTGGCAAGGTGGATCGCCGCACCCAGGCCAGGGTGACCAAGCCCGATGCTGTCCTGGACTACAACATCAACATGAGGCTGGTGGACAAGTCCGACATGCAGATAGGCTTCATTGACTGCCTGCGTACCTCGTGCAGATGGTACAAAAAGTTCTTTCTGCATATGGTGGACATGTCAGTTCTGAATGCCTACAACATATACGAGCTTCGGAATGTGAACACACCCATGAAGTTCAATAGCCTGCGAAGGTTCCAAAAGCAGGTGTTGACGGAGCTCCTGGAGAAGTATGCTATGCCACAGAGGGCAGTGGCACATCCTGGGCCCGCCGTTATTGACCGCTTGCAGTCTGCTCAATACTTGACTAGGCACAGGCTTGGTTCCCTGCCTCAGAATGAATCCGGAAGAACACAGCAGAAGCGGTGCCATGTCTGCTACAACAGCAGGGTGAAGCCGAGGTCAGGTAAAAAGTCAACCCTGGAGTGTGTGGAGTGCAAGGTGGCACTCTGTGCTGTAGATTGCTTCTTTGATTACCACTCCAAGCTGGAGTTCTAATAATCATACTGAAATTGCCAAATAAAATGACAATATGTACACTATAATTATATATAGGCAAAAAGTGGAAGAAAACCAATGTATTGTAATACAAAAGTCATGTATTATGAGAACATTGATACAAATACAATTACACCATAATAATATGTGAAAGTGACACATATGTATATACCAAGTGACATTCATATGATTAGAACCTATAGAAATATATAAATCAGTGAAAAAAGACACAATAAATTGTATATAAATCGTTTACAAATCATATAACTAAGTGAAAGTGACACAAGACCTAATATTTGATGGCCAAAGTATAATAAACAACTGTGATAACGAATAATCAGTGCCTAATACAACAATAACCTACCTCAATTACTAATAAAATGTACGGTATCGAGTGAAAATGAGCATTATCAGTGACAGTGACACTCTCTAAAGCATATTTGTCAAAGTGAAAGTGACACAAGACCTAATATTTGATGGCCAAAGTATAATAAACACCTGTGATAACGAATAATCAGTGCCTAATACAACAATAACCTACCTCAATTACTAATAAAATGTACGGTATCGAGTGAAAATGAGCATTATCAGTGACAGTGACACTCTAAAGCATATTTGTCAGTGAAAGTGACACAAGACCTAATATTTGATGGCCAAAGTATAATAAACACCTGTGATAACGAATAATCAGTGCCTAATACAACAATAACCTACCTCAATTACTAATAAAATGTACGGTATCGAGTGAAAATGAGCATTATCAGTGACAGTGACACTCTAAAGCATATTTGTCAAAGTGAAAGTGACACAAGACCTAATATTTGATGGCCAAAGTATAATAAACACCTGTGATAACGAATAATCAGTGCCTAATACAACAATAAGCTACCTCAATTACTAATAAAATGTACGGTATCGAGTGAAAATTAGCAATATCAGTGACAGTGATACCCTAATAAACATATTTTATATAATTGGCCTCAAAATAACTAGAAAATATCAAATAAACATCACATTCTCAATATCAAACACTAAAATCGTCTAAGGGAGATAAATACTTTGGCGCGGCGAGCGGCTAGGTGCGTCGTAGCCATGGCCGAGGCGACGCGTCCGAACGCGGGAAGAATTTGCCGCCGAAAAGCACTCGTCTTCCCGCGCTCACCATTATGCAACCAGAGGGGCTAGAGACCTCTACTCAACGCCATTCGACAGAGGAAGGTTTGTGGAACATTATTCTTTTTTATTCACAACATTACATGACATATTCATTGACTTACAGAGTAGTTAACATAGGCCAAAGATCGTCAAAACACCCGGTACCGGAGCACAGTCGCAAGCTATAGCCCCCGGGGCTGGAGGGTTAAACCAAAAAGTACTGTACACAAAATCCCTTTTCTTCCAAAATGAACAAAAACACTGAACACAAAAACAAAACACAATTATCAATGAGGCAAAAACACTTATGTACTGTATACATATAACATAACCCCAAACTTGTAATCCAGTGTTGCAAACCCGTACTTCCCTCCCCCCCTTTTCGAAAGAAAACAAAGGAAAAGAAAAAGTGACGAGGGGGGAAGACCAGGCAACTTCGCGAGAGCCCTAGGAAACACGACTCCCGAGAGCTATCACAGGCCGAGGGGGTCTAACAATGGACATGGAGAGGTAGGAGGAGACGAAGGTATGGACAGAAGACCACAAACCCGCCGAGGCGACGTCAGGCAACGAACGAGTCTGCAGGAACCGTAAGGAGGCAGCAAAGGATCGCACATCGTGCGCAGAACCCCGACAAGCAGGGTTACTGGCACGAATGACCCGACAAATGTGGCGTCCTATCTGTACCTTCGAGAGCCTCCTACCAGTCCGAGGAGACACCCACACAGCAGTACCCGAAGTCGGAGCCACAGACTCAACATAGGAGTGCAAGGCCTGCACCGGGCACAACACATGGTGAGTATGCCCACGCTTTAAAGCCTGGATGGTGAAAGGCTTGAAAACGTGGGTCTCTCTCTCATTCTTGGCAACAAAATGAGGGGAGGGGGCTAACGTGACGACATTCAAGGACGGGGAGAATCGCATGCATTCCTGGGACCGCGACATGGCAGCTAGTTCAGACACCCTATCCCCAGTGGCCAGAGCGACAAGGAAGAGTGTACGCTCGAGCAACTGAACCGGTGTAGTGTCCCGTGTATATGTGTGTGAAGCCAGAAGGTCCAGAGCACGCCCCAGATCCCACTGAGGAGGGATCTGGCGCGGAGGCGGTCGCTCCCTGAAGGCAGCCTTCATGAAGGAATCCAGCTCCTTCGGTGGAACGACCAGCCCAGTGACGGACTCAAAGACCTCCCGGATGGCAGACAAGTGGTTACGTATAGTGTTGACTTGAGAGCGACGTGTACGGAAGAGGTGAAACAAGTAGTGTAGGACGAGGGAAGGAGAGCTAACAGTCTGGTGAGTGTCCTGTATCCACCTAGTAAAAGACCTCCAGTGGGACTCGTAAGTCCCCCAAGTCGAAGACGTCCATGAACGCTTCAGGAAGTCAGTCAGGTCCCGTCCGTGGACTGGGAGCCACCGTGCCTCACGAACATCCACGATGCGAAGGCCAACGAGGTCCGCAGGTCGCCAACCTGGCTCAAGTGGAAGTTTGAGAGAGGGAGAGGGACCGGACTCGGGCACCACCGCTTCAACTGGGAGTACCAAGCCTGGGCTGGCCACAGAGGCGCTATTAGCCAGACTCTGCCGCGGTACAGCCGCAGCCGCGCGAGGACTTTGCACATCAACAGTGCGTCTGGTGGCGGAAATATGTATATCGACTACCACCTGTTCCAGTCTTCCATGAAAGCGTCCGGACCCCCCTCCGGAGTGCGAGTCCGGAGGGACAGGTACTGAGGCAACTTGCGCGTCTCCTTCGATGCGAACAAGTCGACCTCCGGAACACCCCAGGAAGCTGCGAGGTCGTCGAATACAGTCTGTTTCATTGCCCATTCTACAAGAACGCCCCGTCCTCACGACAGGGCGTCCGCCCACAGGTTGGCAGTCCCGGGCAGGTAGGAGGCGTGCAGGGAGATGTTGTGTCGGTTCGCGAGGAAGAACAACTTCTCTGAGATCCCCAACAGAGTCAAAGACCTGGAGGACCCCTGCTTTTGGATACAGTGGACAGCTGTCTGATTGTCCATCCTGAAGGCCACCGACTTTCCCCGAAGGGCCAGCGCGTGGTCCCTCAGGAAGAACAAGGGAACCAACAGTTCGAGGGCATTGATGTGTAGGTGTGTGTGTCCCACCCATCTGCCGTGATGTTAATGTCCCAGGTTGGATTGGTAACCCCACCCTACCTCGCTCGACGCATCTGTATCTACCAAGATCGTCGGCGGGGGGGCGGTCCAGGGCACAGCCGCAGAGAGCGTGCCCCGAGCAACCCAGTGTCCTAAGTGTCTGTGAATGGTACGCGGGATCGGCATGAGCCGATCCATAGGGGCCAACGGAAACACCTTGTTGCCCATGAGTATGAGGCGGCGCAGCCTGAGCCTCCCTAAGGGAATGGTCAGAGCGGCCCAATTCAGCGAACCCACTAACGAGTCCCAGATCCTCCTCGTGAGGGAGACCGAGTGCAACACGGCGAAGACCTTCCTGCGAAGTTTCACCGCGTTTGGCTGACTCTGGGTCACTGTAGCGTTGGTCAGATCCCAGTCGAGACCTACCCACGTCACGACACGCGACGGGGTCAGGCGCGACTTGGGAATATTGATTTTGAACCCTAACTGTGTGATGTGTTGAACTACTGTGAGGGTGTCGTGGACGCACTGTTCTAGGGTGTCTGAAACTATCAACCAGTCGTCCAAGTAAAACAGGATCTGGAGGCCGCCCCTGAGGAGAGGATCCAGAGCCTGCTTTACCAGTTTCGAGAAGATCCGCGGCGCGATGTTGAGACCGAAGGGAAGTCTGTCGAACATGAACACACGATCGGAAGTCTGAACGGCCAAGAATCGCTGGAAACGAGGATGGATCGGAACGTGCCAATACGCATCCTTGAGGTCCAGCGACACTACCCACGACAGAGGTCGCAGGGCCAGTCGTACCTGGTGCACCGTCAGCATCCGAAACCGTGTGTTCACGATGTGCCCGTTGAGGGCCGACAGATCCACCACCGGTCGCATCGCGTCGCAGTCCTTCTTTGGTACCAGAAAAACACGGGAGAGGAAAACCGGTAGACCGGCTTTCACCTCCTTGACGATTCCCTGCTCGTGCATGGATGTAATCACGTCGGCCACCTCCGAAGAGACAGGCCGGCTTCGTTGACAAGAGCTGAGTGGGGGTCTGGACTTCCATCTCCAGGTTAGACCCCTCCGTGCAATCTTCCGCCCCCACGTCCCTCGTGGCCACCGAAGGGCGCAAGGGCGAAAATAACCTGTGGGAGCCCCCGAGATGAGGTGAGCGACCCTTTCTGCGAGGCGAGAAGGAGAACAAGGAGGAGACCGACCTGGAGAACCTACACATTTTTTTACGTGGAGGGTCCCCCGGTACGGTCCCTGCGGTCATAAGAGCCACGTTGACCACCCCTACCCCCCCCCACCTCGCCGAAAAGGGCGGGTCACCCCATCCCCTGTCCGTCGTGTGTCTGACCCCGTCGAAGTGCGGCCGGAAGTGGAAGGCTGGCCAGCCCCTTCTCGGCGGGGATGAAAGGGAGCAGGAGCAGAAGTGCGAGGCGGAACCGACGCTCTGGCCGGCAACTTCCCTTTCCTGCGCCCTTTCTTGGCGGCAGCAGTGGCGGCAGCACCCCGAAGGGGACCGGCAGAAGGACGGGACTGCGAAGACCCAGGTCGCGACACAGCGCGTCTTTGCGTGTCGTAAGCAGGGTCCGCTGACAGAGAAGCGTAGCGTTCCCAAGCATCCTGCGCAAAAAGCCCCGATGTATATAGCTCAGAGTATAAGAGACCCTGACGAATATCCAAAGGGGCCTTCCGGCAGAACGAGGACCTTACGGTCTGGCGTTGTCGCACAAAACCGCCTTCAGCTCGGGAACCAAAGACACCGCGAGCTGAAGGTGGATCCGCCGAACGTGGTCCAAGCCCTCGCGAAGATCGCCAGGTGCAGTCGCCTCGATAAGTCGCAGGTGGTGAACAGACGTCTGGAGGGAACCTAGAAGACAAGACAATAAGTTCGCCACCCTCTGCCGCAAGGTAAAATCCCTGTCGACAGAGGACTTATCTGGGTGGGAGAAGAACGGGTTAGCAATAGCACTAATTTCAAGTTTGGGAGCGCTAATCCAGGACCAGAACTTGCCATCCAATCCGCCGACAGATACCAGAGGAGGCAAAAGCAGTGACGACTCTGGGGGAGGGACTGAAATAGATCTGTCGACGGAACGGTTGGCAAAGTCTAAGGCCTCAGCAAACCAGGCCTCCAATGGGAGAGGGTTATCGAGCACGACGGCCAAGCCAGGCTTACCGTCGTCGCACAAACCCGTCCCATAGGAGGACAGTCCCGTTAACACAGCCAGGGACTGAACATCCTGAAGGATGTCCTGGCGGCTGAAGTCTGACCAGAGCTTAGTCCGAGGAGCAGACGGGGGCTTGGGCTTCACCGAGAAGTACTGAAGGTCAGTCCTTGTCGGGTACGCCCGCACCTCCACGTCGGCCACCTGACCATCCACCCTGATCGCCCTGAACTGCATTTTATCATTTATCTGGACCGACCAGTCCAAAGGTAGGGCCCTCTCACCTGACGGGAAGTCGGTAGCACGCTCCGGGTGGGAGGCCTGCACCCCCTTCCAAACAGCCAAGGAGCCATAGAGGAGCGGCATAGTCCGCGACGGGACCTTGGCCTTTTGGATGGGGGGCAAGCGCGGACCCTGCCCTAGCAGACGGAGGACCCCCGCATGTGAGACAGTAGGGGCAACCACCTGAGCCAGGGCAGGAGCAGTACTAGCCGACGACCGGGCAGGCGGAGAAGCAGGGCGAGAAGGAATGTGGTCCACCGCAGAGGGGAGGGGGACCAAAGCAGGGGCAGGTTGGGTGAGGCGCTGAGGTTGTGTCACCGCCAAGAAGCGCGATAAGAGGGATTCTTGCATCGCCTCCAAGCGCGCGTCGAAGTGTGACACAACCCACCCCTGCATAGCCGAAAAGCGATCCGAGAGAGGCGACCCCCCCGAAGATAGTTCGGCCCGCAGGGGCGAGCGTGAGCGAGAGCGAGACCCATGACACGAAACAGCAGCGTCGCGGCCCAAAGAAGGCGAGCGACGACGGCCGTGACGGTCCTGAGGGTCTCGTTCCCGATCACTAACGCCCGAGGGGGAAACATCACCATCCCCCTCTTCCAGCGACACGTCAGCCCCCGAGAAAGGGGACCCCGAAACCTCGCTATACTCTACCGAGTCAAGCGGTGGGGTACCCTCACGGGGAGCCGGCAAGCGAAGATCAGGAATAGAAGAAGGAAGAGGAGCAGGATGACGGGAGGGGGAAGGCTGGCCGGGTGAAAGGAGGTCAGAAGGAGCCGCGGGGGGAAACAGAGCAAGGATCCCCGGGGCTGAGAGAACAGGGCGGCCCGACACCGAGGCGGAGGAGGGAGGAACCTCCACCTTGGGACGAGACCTAGAAGGAAGAAGAGGCACCGAAGCAGGAGAAGTAGGAGGAGAAGCAACTACATCCTGGCGGACCCTCCTGGACAGAGTAGAAGGAGGGAGCAGAGGGCCAGCTACAGCATGAACATCCGCGCGCGTAGAGGACAAATGAAGAGGACGTCTTTTGTGCAGGGGAAGCGGGCGGAAGGTAGTAGAGCCCCTATCCGGAGAGGCCAGGGGAGGGCGTACAGGGGCAGAGACGCTAACCCCGGCCGCAGGGCGAGAACCATGACGAGGGCGAACGGCGGAGTCAAGGTGAGCAGGAGGACGAGGAGGGGCAGTAGAGGACGAGCGACGAGGAGAGCGAGAGCGTGGACGGAGCTGGGGATCCACCCGACGAGGCGACGACCGACCACGGGACCCAGGGAGGAGGGCCCGAGCAGGGAGAGGGCCAGGTAAACGGCCCCCAGACGGGTCAGGGATGCCCAGGGCGACGCGGATCCGGTCGTCAACAAAGGCCGGGGAACGGTGGCCCACAGTCCTGATGTGGTGGGAGACCACCGCCCACACAGACTGAAGGGATGCAGAGGCCACCGCCGCGTCAGAGGAACCAGGGTGATGGTCCACCACATCCACCAGGTCCATACACGGGCCACACAAAGCCGGGAGGTAGGCCGTAGAGGACACACATTGCGAATGACGCAAGCAGGACCTGTGGCAGTCCAAGCACGGGGAGCCACAGCCCTGGCGAAAGCAAGGCATCCCACCTGCAATGGAAGAACACACACCATAAGCAGCACGTTGACGGAGTAAGTGAAGATAATGTCCAATAAAAACCAGGGAATGAGCATGGGTAAACAGGAACACACATGCAAACTGGAAGTCGTACTCACTCTAAACCGGGAGCACCGATGGAGGTGAGGAGGGCGGGTGAGGCGGAAGAGCACAAGCAGAAACCTGCAAAGATGGAGAAAGTGTTAACCACCACTCAACACCTCACATGCAGGGTCCATAACACCAGGCAAGTGCATACACCAATATAGTACCAGGCAACAAGATGACACAAAAAAGGGTCACCGGGAAAGCCAACTATAACCGCAAATTTGCGGGCCAATGGAGGCAGAACCGTACCGACACAACCCTCCCGCCTCACCGCGAGACCCCCAGCGATCTCCGCAAATTTGCGGGGAGCCGAATCGTCCGTGGACCGAATCGAGCACTCCGCAAATTTGCGGGACCGGCCGAGATGGTCCGGCGCCGAAAAAGCGAGAGGAGCGTCTAGGTAATACCAACACAGGCCCAGAAAAAAGCGTCAACTCCTTATGACTCCAAGCGACGATGGCCATCAAGCTGAGCAGTGTCTTCCTTGAATATCCTGACTCAACCGGTCAAGGGAGAGGCAAGGAAGACACACCAGGGGAGAGGAGGCACATCCCCCAGGAACCACCCCACCCACAGAGATAGAGCAAAGCCCATGAGGAGAAGTGGCAGGAAGGGTGGTTCGGCACAAACAGGGGCCCCCGTAGGGTACCCCAGGATTGGGCAAAAGGGAATGAAAGGATGGAGGTGAAAACAGTAAGGGAACACAAAAACCAGTAAATGAAACTGGCGAGAAAAAGGGTGGCCTAGCCGTGAGGAGAGAATGTGTCAGGGGCGAAAAAACCCTGTGGTGTGAGGGAGAGGCCCCCGTAGGGTACCCCTGGATATCACGAACCACCAAGCGCCCAGGCCCTTGAGACACAGTGAAGGCTCGTAAGGGGGGACTCGGGAATAACGCTAATAATGCGGCCGACACAAACCCTACAAACAGCACCGCCACCACGAAATCTCAGATTGTGAACCAACTGTACACCTAGGCTATGAAAAATGAAAACTCATAGGGCATAGCAATTCCTGAATGAGAAACAAGCTAGGCTAAAATAAGCTAAACTATGCCCAGACTAACAGGAAAAAAGAATATGAAAAGAGAAAGGAATGAAAAACACATACGAGGAACGCCAGGCGCCCCCGTACCTTCGGTAGCTATTTCCACACGCGTCTCCATTAAACACACTGAGGAGCCCATTTACGTGTGTCCTAGATCACGTAACATCTGTCTAACAAAAAGAAGGCCAGAAAAGCCGAAACGAACCTAAAACAGGGTGAATTGAAGGAGCACAACAAAAGCGGACTCAACAATGGCGACGCGTGAAAAAATGATAACAAGAGAGGGTCGCTCATGCGCACGTTCGACAGGGATCGGCGCATGACGGAACACGGGATGGGCCTTGAGCGGTAACTAAGGTAAACCCCTTTTTCTTCTCTTCTATACTTTTTTCACCTTCGGTGGTAGTTTTGGTTAATGTACAACGTCTCCTAGAGCAAGATAAGGAGTAGACTCTAGACGTTTTCTTTTTAACCGCGGTTGGAATGACGACATAGCAGTCAAAATAGACAAGTCGTCATTGCAATTAGGTTAATAGCCTTGACGTTGGATTTGCCAAGACTACTAACAAATAGTCCAATTGCTCTCATTTCTTGCATCTCTAAAGTTTTTTAAACAATTCTTACCTCAAAATTTCTTAAGCATTTATCTTCCCATAACCTATTCTCAGACCGCCAGTATGGCTTCCCTAAGGGCCACTCTACTGGTGATTTTATTTCTTATCTTACTAACTCTTGGTCATCCTCCATTCGGGACGTCGGTGAGACTTTTTCTGTTGCGCTAGACATATCGAAGGCCTTCGATACAGTCTGGCACAAATCCCTTATTTCCAAACTACCCTCCTTCGGTTTCTATCCCTCCATATGTGCCTTGTCTCTAATTTCCTTTCCGTCCGTTCCATAGCTGCGGTTGTGAATGGCCACCGTTCATTTCCTCAACCTATCAACTCCGGTGTTCCTCAGGGTTCTGTCCTATCTCCAATTCTCTTATTATTATTCATTAACGACCTTCTCAATTGCACCTCCAGCCCCATTCACTCATATGCTGACGACTCTACATTACACTATTCAACTAGCCTTCCACAAAATTATTCACAACAGGAACTCTAAAACTCATGTAAGAAGGACATAAAACACCTATCTTCTGATCTCTCTACTATCTCTAATTGGGGCAGAGAAAACTTTGTTACTTTCAATGCTTCCAAAACTCAATTTCTCCATCTGTCTACTCGTCGCCCCTTTCCAGAAAACTATCACCTATATACATACCACATACATACAACTACTGTATCACCTATATACATACAACATACATACAAGTTTAAAGACCGTTTTGTCCACAGAGAATGTGGTTACAGTCTCACGTCCTAAATGGCAGCTTTCCAGGCGGCCCTGTCAAGGGCTGCCTCTGTTGTCAAGTTCTTTATTTTGAGATCGGACCGGAGTACCCGAGCCCACGTCATTCTAGGTCCACCCCTACGCGCAGCTCTACTCTTCAACAACATACAAATTAACCTTTCATCTTCTCTTAATATTCTTGGTGTCTCTTTTTCTTCTGATCTCTCTTGGAAAGATCATATTACCACTCTTGCTAAAACAGCTTTCCAGAAGCTGGGTGCGCTCAACCGCCTCCGGGGGTACTTTACCCCTGCGCAGCTTCTTGCTATGTACAGGGGCACAGTGCGTCCATGTATTATTGAGTATTGCTCACAGGTGTGGGAAGGATCCTCTCACACAGTACTTCTAGACAAAGTAGAAAAGAAAGCCTTCCATCTCATTAACTTTTGTCCACTCACCAATTCTCTGCAGTTTCTCTCTCTTCGCCGTAATGTTGCATCTCTCTCACTATTCTACCGCTATTACAATAATCAGTGCACACCACCCCCTCTTCATAGAGCACGTAGCACCCGTCTTGTAACACAATACCACCCCTACTCTGTGCAACTCTCCAACCCAAGAGTGAAACGTTATTATCTATCGTTCTTCTATTCAACAGCTGAGTTCTGGAACTCTCTCCCAGAATAATTCTTTCCCTCTTCCTATGACTTAAATTGCTTCAAACTCCATGTGTCCAGGCATTTTGACTTGAACGTCCCTTGATTTTTGGCTCTGTCACCCTTTCAACTCTGGGGGAGGCACTCACCACAGGCAATTCTGCCTTTTGCCTCCCTCACTCACAAAGAAAAAAAAGAAAAAAAATCTTAACTGTTTTATTTATACAGTATTGTACGGTCGCGCTAATAAGTCATGTCGCAGCTGTCATTACGTTTGGCTCGCTCTGTGCTGTATTAATTTCTTTCAGATGTTGAATAGGGTGGGTAAGTGTAGGAATAGGTTTGTATATCCCCCTCGATATAAATAAATTAAGTTTAGATATTGCTGATACCAATTATTGATCAAAACATACTTGGTGCGGAGACATCACTTATTAGCGCGACTGTACTTTCCCACTTACCATATTTTACTGAGCTCATTGACAGGCAGCTTAGATTTCTCAAAAAACTCCTTGGCGGAGTTGCCTGAGAGCAGCGCGGTGAGGTCCTGCTGCATAGACTGGAACTGTTGGGTATAGTACTGGCGCTGCTCGTCGTTTATCGTCCACACGTCATAGTCTTCCTCCCCCGATGAGTGACATTCTGACGAGTCCTCCTCTGTCCCCAACAGTTGCCTGTGTTCGTCATTAACTGAGGGAAAAAAAAAGTTAAAATATTTAGTTTTTGTATTAATATTCATCACTAACTTACAGAAATGAAAAAGGTTGAATAATTGGTAAGTTTCGTTAACTCATTCTGTACCGGCGACGTCCTTTCATTATATTCTGGCAACTATTAGACGATTTTATTCAGATTAAGAAGAACGTCCACCGATTAAGAGGCTACAGACTATCCCAATTAACCCTTTAAGCTACTGTATTTAATACTCACGCAAATAAAGTTTTCAGTAATAACGGCATTTTTCAGGCACCAATTAGACGTTATTGGCGAGACTCTACTGAGTCTAGATTGTTTTCGGGGGAGTTGCTAGCCCAACCATTCAGAGCCTTTATATCTGATATACAAAATTAGAATATGCTATTAGAATATTAACAATAATTATGGCATTGTTAAGTAATAAAACTATGTCAAGTTGGTAGAGAAGTATCTGGCCAAAAACAGAAAACTCTATGCAGCATTCATGGATTTGGAAAAAGCCTACGACAAAGTAGACTGGGAGGACCTGTGGGATGTGTTAACAGTATATGGTGTGGGAGGAAAGTTGCTAATGGCAGTAAAATCTTTTTATAGGAATGCAATGGCAAATGTGAAGGTAGGGGATAAGTTAAGTGAAAGTTTTGAGATCAATGTAGGTGTAAGACAGGGATGTGTCATGTCAGCTTGGTTGTTCAATATATACATGGATGGAGTGATTAGGGAATGTAGGGCTGTATCAATGGGTGTGGGAGCTAGACTGGAATCAGAGGGAAGAACATGGAAGATTTTAACATGCCTATATGCGGACGATGCAGTCCTGTTGGCGGAAAATGCTGAAGAACTTCAGAGAGTGGTCACTGACTTTGACATGGTATGTGAAAAGAGAAAGTTAAAGGTCAATGTAGGGAAATGTAAGGTAATGGTGTTTGAGAGAAGAATGCATGAAACCATAGATTTTAAGGAAAAATATAGAATCAAGAAAGAACACAAGAAAAGTTGTAAAATAAAATTGAAAAATGAAGTACTAGAAGAGGTTGAAAGTTTCAAGTATTTGGGAGCTGTACTATGCAAATATGGTAAAATGGAGAGTGAGATAAAAGAGAGAGAAATGCAAGGGAGAAAATTGATTGGAGAACTTGATAGTATTCTCAAAGGAAGAATGGTTAGCCAGGAAGTCAAAAAGTCACTGAGAAACAGTGTGCTGCTCCCAACACTCTCGTATGGAAGCGAGACATGGATGGCAAGTGACGAGGACCTCTTCAAACTGAGAGCTGTGGAGATGAGCTTTTTCAGAATGGCAGCTGGCATGAATAGGCTAGATGGGCCAAGTAATAGGGAAGTGTACGAGTCCTTTGGAATGGAAGAGCAGGCTTTGGGCATTGATTGTGGTGTGGTTGAGTGGATAAAGAGAAGTACTTTGAGGTGGTATGGTCATGTTCAGAGAATGGATGAAGACAGAATGCCAAGAAAGATATATGGGAGTCAGGTGAGTGGAACTGCTAGTAGTGGAAGACCACCTATGGTATGGGAAAAGAAAGTGGAAAAATATATTGAAGAAAAACTTCCACGTAGTGGAAGGGGCATTGTGGCACGGGCAAGGGAGGCATGTCTTGACAAAGTAGCTTGGAGACGTTTCTGTCATGGCCAACCTCTAGTGGGGGTTTCCCAGGGGGAAACAAGGCGTCGGAGATGATGATGATGATGATGTCAAGAGAGGGTTATTAACCCTTCCATGCACAAGACACCATTTGAGCCTATTCTGGGATACTTTAAAGCCTTTGTGACCATCAGGGGTGTTTAGACCCCTTTAGTTTATGCAGTTGTCTTTGAGTTAGTTGTGGACAGAAAACTAATTTTGGAGAAGTAATTATAAGATTGAGAGAACTCTATTTCTGATTGCGAATCGGCAACCCCGGCGTCCATACTGTACGTGCGTCAAAGGGACAAAAACAGAAGTACAGTACTTTATATACAATTGTGTTTCTTACTGAGGTCATGTTAAGTGTGTGTGCTGTTGATGAGGGTGGGAAAAGTGATAAAGGGAAAAATAGGAACATGAAATATAAATGCAATATACTGTACAGTACTACATGAATAGTTTACGAATGAAGCAAAAGAATCTATTATCGCATTTTGGTACGTCACCAAGGAGCGAACAGAAATTTGTGTTCGCTTTTTGTTTGATTAATCATACAGTTTCAAAGGGCTATTTAATTTTGTTTAGCTTTGTTTATTTCTAGTTGCCAAACAAAAAGCAAACAGAAAATTCTGAGTGACATAGCTAAATGCACTTTTTGTTTATGCTGACTTACTGAGGCCATGCCAGTGTGTGTGCGCTTGCCCCCACGTCTTCTCATGAACACTGTTGGTGGGTGTGGGAGAGTCGGAGGCCGGGGAGGACACGGAGGTAGAGTGGGAGACCATCAGGCCAGAGGGATCGCTCATTCTCTCATCTCCACCATCACCCTCCTCACTCTCCATCATCCGGTACCCCCCATCAACCATCTGTGGTAGGGAAGTTATACAACAATGGTATACAGTAATTTAATACAGTACAGTACTCTTTAAGACAAAGTTACAAAAGTTATCATAATGTAGAGATTTGTTACAAACCGTGCTAGATGTTATTTTAAGGAATACTTTACTTTATAGTAGCCTAGTCTCTAGTAGCTACTGCTAGTCAAGTGACCACTGTGCATCTATGTCCTACGATAACAAGGCTCAGCTTGTGCGCACCCCAAGACAGGTCTCCAAGGGGGCAGAATCACTACAGTACTTTGAAAGAGAGTCAGTATGATGAGAGCCTGGAGTTACCAACAGACAGAATTTGGTGCAGTTAAGGGAGCCCACCTTGCTTTTTTTCTCTTTCTCTCCCTCTCTTTGGCTTGTATCCATTCGGCCCCATTCACCCTACTGTTTTAAGAAGTTTACCCCCATCCAGGTGTCAATATTTTCCTGGCGAGCAGTAGCGAGCCAGCATATATATATTTTTGTTTTGACAGCAAGCTAAATTTGTACATTTTTCAATAGAAAAATTTCTCCGGCAACGCCGGATTTCTCCATACAATGCTGGCTCGCTATCGCTCGCCAGGAAGAAATCGACACCTAGATGGGGATAAATGTCTTAAAACAGTTGGCTGAATGGGGCTGAATGGATACAAGCCAGGGAAAGAGACAAAAGGAGAAAAAGATAAAAAAAGACAGTGACCCCCCTTAACCCGGCAAGCGCGATAGGCCTCACGGAAGGCTTCCTATAGGGAACGCGATAGGCCTCACGGAAGCAGGACCATAAAAAAAGCCTTCCATAAAAAAAAAGGGCGTATCAAAACAAAGGAATTTGTCTCTAGGTGAGATAATTCCCCTCCAGTACTCATCCATGTAAATCTCACCCACCCCCCTCCCCTCCTTCCCCACCTTATTCCCCCCTCCCTCCCCACCTCAATTATCACCTATTTTTCCTCTTATTATCATCATTTATCGGTTATTTTTCTCTCCCGCGATAATGTAGCACAAGTGGGTTGCATAAAAGATCGTTATGCAACACCCAGACACCGGCACACACCGCCCCGCTCTTCTCAGTTGACTCCCAGACAGCGAGAGGGGAGGGCTGCCTGTCTCTCTCTCTCTCCTGAGATTATGACCGGGTGGCCAATATCTTCGTTTTTCACCACCCAAATGCTTTTCCCACTTATTTTAGCACTCTTGAAGGTTCATATATACATCATATATGTAAAATAAAAGCATACCGAAAACAAATAATGGTTTATATTGTAAATATAACGAATTCTGTCAGAATCCAGGGCTAGAAATGCACAAATAACTACCCTAGCACCTACTGTCATATCGCGCTTGTCAGGTTAAGTGTAGTAAGCTATTACTGTACTGTACTTACATTGGGTGCTATTATATTTAATGGGCCAGATCTGGAAATTGCACGAATCAGTACCATCCAAGGGGTCATATTTTTAGCATAATCTCCAATAAACAGCTATTAACCCTCCCAGGCTCACGTTTGCCAGTTACTATCTAGCGAAATTATCTATATAAATATGCAAAACAATAGCTAAGTTAGCCTTCAGAAATCTTTTTCTTTCAGTGCACAGTACATAGAAAACCTCATGAATTTAAGGCTAACTAAAGAAAGCTTTCCGAACTTTCCTGGGGTAAGTTCCGTCTTAAAATATGCCGGTGAGTATGTATTTACCTAATTGTATTTACCTAATTGTAGTTTACAGGAGTTGAGCTAAGCTCGTGTTGTCCCGTCTCTCAGTCTACTTTTTATCCAATTTTTTCTTGAAAATATGGATATTCCTTGCCCCTACCACCTCCTCCTCCAGCCCATTCCATTTGTCAATACATCTATAGGGGAAGCTAAACTTCCTGATATCGTTCTTGCAGGTAGGTCTTTTTACTTTGTAGCTGTGGCCTCTAGTTATTCCTGTATCCATAATTAATATATCCTCCCTATCCAGCCTCTCCAGCCCCCGGGTGCATATGTACATCATTATCATGTCTCCCCTCTCTCTCCTCTCTTTTAGACTCGGTAGATTTAATTTGTCTAGCCTCCCTTCATATGGCAGTTCTCTGAGACTTGGAACCAATCTAGTAACTGCTCTCTGGATTCTTTCTAACTTGTGAATATGCTTCTTTAGATGCGGGGACCACACCACTGCTGCATACTCCAATCTTGGTCTAATCATACTCTTCATAATTTTCGCTACCATGGTCTCATCCAAGTAGTTCAGAGCAACTTTCATATTCCCGGCCATTGCATACATTCCGCTAAAGAGCTTGTTAATATGTTTCTCTGGCGACAAATTATCTTGTATAATCAACCCTAAATCCTTTTCTTTTTCGGCCTTGCTAATTATTATCTCCCATCCTGTACTCCCAATTTGGTCTATTCACACTTCTTCCCATATTTAACACATGGCATTTACTTATATTAAATTTCATTTTCCACTTGGTGCTCCATTCGTATATTTTATCTAAATCCCCTTGCAGCTCCTCACAACTACTTTTATTTGTTATTTGTCTCATAATTTTTACGTCATCTGCAAACATTGACATGTAGGAGTTTATGCCTATCGGCAGGTCATTCACGTACATAAGGAACATGAGAGGTGCCAACACAGATCCCTGCGGCACACCACTCTCAACTTTCCGCCACGATGAGTAAGTTCCTCTAATGTTGATCCTCATTTCCCTATCTGTTAAATAGCTCTCCATCCATTTCAGCAAACTCCCCCTGACACATCCTAGCGTCTCAAGCTTAGATAACAATCTCTTATGTGGTACCTTATCGAATGCTTTGGAAAGGTCTAAGTAGACGCAGTTCACCCATCCGCCTCTTTCTTGGAGTACATCTATCACCCTACTGTAATAACATAGCAAACTGGTAACACAAGATGTCCCTTCTCTGAATCCAAATTGCTTTGGGGTTATTATCTTCTTTCTCTCCAACATTTTCATCCATCTCTTCCTAATTAGCTTTTCACAAATCTTGCATACAATACTAGTAAGTGAAACTGGTCTATAGTTTAGAGGGTCCTCAGTGTTTCCATTCTTGTATATCGGAATGATATTAGCTCTTTTCCATTCAACAGGAACCTGTCCTTTATCTAAGGAAGCTTGAATTATGTCCCTCACTGGCTCCACTAATTGCTCTGCACACTCCTTTAAAACCCAGGCAGACACTTCATCCGGTCCCATAGCTTTCCTTACTTCAAGTCCTCTCATCGCAGATAACAGCTCATCTCTAGTTATTTCAATCTTACTAAGACCACTCTCCAGTACTCCCGCCTGTGGTTCGTCAAAACCTTCCTCTCTAGTAAAAACTGACCCCAATTTGTTATTCATTACCTCGCACATGTCCGATACATTTTCATACGTCCTAGCATCAACTCTTAATTTAGTAATTTGTTTCTTTACCTTCAACTTACTGTTTATATATTTATAAAATAATCTAGGGTCACTTTCACATTTATTTACTATGTTCTTCTCATAGTTCATTTTAACTTGCCTAATTATGTTAACATATCTATTCCTCTCCTGTTTATATTTATTCCGATTACTCTCAGTGTTCCTTCTTCTTAATCTAGCCCAAGCTGCATCACGCCTACCCAAAGCTCTTTTGCATTTCAAATTAAACCAATCTTTCTGCTTAGTAAAATTTCCAGTTTTATATCTTGGGACAAACAGATTGGTTCCTACTCTATAAATTTCGAGGAATCTACTATATTTACCTTGTACGTCCTGTTCCTTCAAAATAAGATCCCAATCTACTCCCTCTAAATATCTTTTCAAGGATACATAATCAGCTTTACTATAATTTAATCTGTCATTTATGTAGCTATTGTCTAATCTAGTGGCATTACTCGAGGTCAACTTCCATTTTAGTAATAGGTGATCACTTTTACCTACAGGACATAGATAGTTTATATCACTAATTTCGTGAGGATCTTTTGTAAAAATCAGATCGAGTTTAGAAGGTTCGTTATTACCCCTCATTCTTGTATTTTCCTTCACATGTTGTGCAAGTACATTTTCCGTAACCAACTCCACTAGCCGACTTCCCCAAGATCTCTGATTTGGCCCTGCATCTCCCGATTCCCAATCAAACTCACTACAGTTGAAATCTCCTACCAAGATCAATCGATTCTTCCTTAAAAGCAATCTTCTCAACGACTGAATCATATCCTCGACCATCTCCTCAAACTCCAACTCCCTCCATGCTCTGGTCTTTGGTGGCATGTAAGCTACTGCTATGTCTAGCTTTTTTCCTTCTATATCATTGAGTTCAACTGCCATTATTTCTGCCTTGTCATTATTTAACTCCACTTGCTTTGCTGTCAAAGGGTTCTTAACTAATACTGCCACTCCACCTCCCCTTTTTCCCTTTCTATCATATCTCCATATATTATATCCTTCACTAAACACTATATTGCTGTCAAAGTCCTGGTTCAGCTTTGTCTCCGTCAAACAGACTATCTGTGGTTGATCATTTCTTAATATATCATCCAATTCTACCTTTTTACTGTTTATTCCATCTATATTAGTGTAGTAGCACAGTATATTGGAATCCTCCTCTTTGTTTCTCTTCCCTCCCTGCCTCCTATCAGGTTCACCTCCTCCTCCATCCCTTCCCTGACCTACCTCCACAGTCCCTGCTAGTTCTATTCTCCTCCCCCCCCCCTCCACAATCTCCCGCCCCTCCCTCACCATCTCTCCGTCCTCGGGCTGATCCACTACCTGACTCACCGTCTCCATCCCCTGCTCCTCCCTCACCATCTCTCTGTCTTCGGTTTGATCCACTACCTGACTCACTGTCTCTATCTCCTGCTCCTCCCTCACTATCTCCTTGTCCCCGATTTGATCCACTACCTGACTCACTGTCTCCTTGTTCATTTCTCCTCGTATTTTCCGTTCTTTCTGACTCTGAGTGTACCACTTCTTTAGTTTCCCTTCCTTTACTCTCCAAAAAAAAATCCTTTTCTCCTCATCTGACAATTTTCGATTTTCATCGTCAGCCCTTGCTTGAACTTCTCTCATCTTTTCCCTTTCCTCTATGCTTAAGTCCTTTTTCACCCTAATATGTTTCATTCCAGTACAACCAATCTCCGACTGGCAATCTTGTAAGTGACCCACGAGGTAAAGCTAACCTTCTTGCGGATATTTTCTCCACCAACTCAACCTTAGATGAAATAAATCAAGATGTCCCTGTACTTAATTTTAATTCGCCTGAAATTCCCTCACTTAAGATCCACACCAGACATGTCAAAACTATTTTGCAGAATCTCTCAGTAGATAAGGCTCCTGGTCCAGATGAAATTCCTCCAATAGTACTTAAGAATTGCTCCTTGGTGCTCGCTCCTGTATTGGCAAAATTTTTCCGTCTGTGTACTCATACCTCATGCTTCCCAGTACCCTGGAAAGAAGCAAACATCCATCCAGTTCCTAAAAAAGGTGCCTCTTCAGATCCATCAAACTACAGACCAATAGCTATAACTTCCACTCTTGGTAAAGTCTTTGAAATTATATTAAATAATCACATAATTAAGCATCTTGAGAATAATAAATTAATCAGTGATAGGCAATATGGTTTTAGACGATGTCGATCAACTGCAGACATGCTTTGCCTTCTTACGCATCAAATCAACCAAGCTACAGACCAACATGGTGAAACACATACAATAGCACTGGATATATCAAAGGCATTTGATAGAGTCTGGCATCAATCCTTATTGTCGAAGATGTCACACTACGGCCTTGCATCATTAGTTCCACTAATTTCTTCTTATCTTCATAACAGAAAAATATGTGTAATGGTAGATGGCCTTTATTCTCAATTTCACTCAATAAATGCTGGTGTTCCCCAGGGATCAGTTTTGGCCCCAATTCTGTTCCTCATTCATATCAATGATCTCATATCTACCACTCATAATCCAATACATTCCTACGCAGATGACTCAACACTCCACAGTTCCTTCACATTTACCAATTCTTTCACCCAACCCGATCTTACAAATTCAAAAATAAACACTGCAATTTCTCTGAACCAGGACCTTTCTAGAATTAATGGATGGGGACAAAATAATCTAGTTTCCTTTAATGCACAGAAAACCAAGTACATTCAATTTTCTAACCGACAGAATCTCACTGACTCTCTTATATTTTTTAATGATGTAAATATTCCCACTTCCCCTAGTATTGACATTCTCGGTGTAACATTAACTACTAACTTGAGCTGGACACATTATGTTAGAAGCATTGCTAAGAATGCCTCTAAAAAAATGGGACTACTGTACAGAGTTCGAGAATTCTTCACTGACGAGCAGTTGGCCGTAATATATAAAAGTCATGTGTGTTCTCAGATGGATTACTGTTCACCTCTGTGGGGTGGAAGTGGAGTGGTTGCATTGAGGCAGTTGGACAAAATTCAAAATAAAGCTATTAGATTAATCAATAACCCTGCAATCACACAGGACCTTCCTACATTATCCATACGAAGAAACGTTGCATCCCTTGCATTATTCTACAGATATTTTCACAGCAATTGTTCCGAGGAACTTGCTTCAATTGTGCCGCCTCTCCACATCTTTCCCCGTAGAACTAGGGCAGCTGAGAGCGCCCATGAATTTACACTTTCTCCTCCACAATGCAGAACTTCTGCATATCAGAATTAATTTATCCCCAGAGCTACTACTCTTTGGAATTCACTTCCCTCGAATTGCTTTCCACAAACTTACAATCTACAAATGTTTAAATCCAGTTGTTACAAACATTTTATGAATGGAGGATGCCTTTAGGCACATGGACCTTTTTGTTTTATCTGTGTTTGTCCTTCCTCCGTTCATAGTCTCTTAAAAAAAAACAAAAAAAAAAACAAAAAAAAAAACACACTATTTAGCCTCCAGCTTACAATGGTTAATGCTTCAACCACTGACCTAGATTTAAACTCTGCTTTTATCGGTCTCATCTCACCCTTTTTATTATCTTCCTAGCCGTCTTACTTCGTCCAGTTCTTTCCCCCAATCACAGCCTTCGTCTAGACACTCCAATATTTTCTTTACTTTGTCCTCATCCCTTCCCCTTCTTTCCCTCATATCTGCTAAATGTTCTTCAATGTCTCCAAAAATTATTATGCTTTTACCTCTATCTACTGTTTCCCTCACTACCTTTGCCTTGCTCTTCAAAACCTGCACTACATTCTTCTCAAACTCTCTTTTCTCTTTTTCTCTCTCTTCCACCTGCTCCTTCATGATTTCTTCCAATGCATCCACCTTAGCATTCCCCACCCTTGTCCACTCATTTTTCTCCTCACTTATTACTCCCTTTACTTTGTCACTTAAATGGCCCTCATACTCCTTTAGCTGCTCCTTGAGTGCCATGTTTTCTGCCTCCAGCTCATCTACTTTCCTTATCACAGCATCTAGGTTAGCAATTAATGGCCCATCTGCAGTTGCTACTGAACTGGCTCCACATATTTCTGTCAGTGACTCCACCTTCACACCTATATCTCTCCTCCAATTCTCCATAACTCCCTTCCATCTTAACAGACCCATCATCTGTCTTTTCACCACAGTCAATTGATCCTCCACTTCATTACCCTCTGCCAGAAATCCCTCAAATTCATAGCTCTCTTCATCTCCCAATAAACTCTGCCTCCGTTTGCCTTGGCCGGCCATTGTTTATATTTATGTAGCCTACAATTAAAAATATACAAAACACTTAATAAAATGACAGTAAAATTAAACTACTACCTGGGATAAACCCAGGTAGCGCCGCCCCCGTTTGTGTCACCCTATCTTGAAAAAAGAATAAATGGAAAAAATAAATAGAAATGGGTGTTTGCGAGGTCACCACGAGCAGGTGGTGTACGACTTGATTACCTTCCTAAGAAGGTAACCCAACCGAGGTGTCGCAAGTACTAAGCAAAGATGAAATTGAAAACTTTAACCGTGTTTTGGGCCTTCAGCAGTAGCAGATACGTCACTCGGAAAACTAAACCTCATTGGTTACGATACTGCCACTGGGCAAAGCAGTGATTCGCTTTGTGCGCGCGAGAGGGTTAAGTGATATGGGAATTCAATGTTGGTTATCTTGTCATAATACTATCTCCACAACAATAAGAGAGCTGCTTGGTAGATCATAGTTGAAGTTAAAATCTCTCTGATGATGCCATAAATTGGGGTAACAGGGCACTTTGCATGGAACCGGGCACACACTTAAGTTACTATACAAAAAATCCTATAAAAAAATTCTTAATTTTTTGTTTCTGTTTTGTTCAGATGTTAAAAAAATACCTTGTTTCCCAGCTATCCTATATCTCTAAATCAAGGCTTAGAAATAAAAATACGCATTCCATTGGCCCTTCCAAGCATTGCAGTAACAACTTCAAGAAATTAGGAAAACCCTGGATCTGGAAACACTAAGGATAAGTTACCTAGGATAGGAGTTATGTAGAGTAGGGTAGAAGCGTTAGTATCTGATCACTGTGTTAGTATCCAATCACTTTCAGTTTTTAGTGCAAAAAAACTGCTACTAACAAAACTATAAAAGATACAGTATTAACCTTATATACAGAATATAGAGCTATGAAAGCTAAGTATTGTGTGAAAAAAAGAAATTAAATGGATAAATAGTTTAGCTTCACCGTACACCGAATGTAAACAACTGTCATTTTTCTTCCGATTCTTAAGGAAATTACTTTTTTTGTCAGCTTAAAAATTATCTCTATATTTATTCTTTTCAAAATATATGATAATATATTGTAGTGGAATGTTGGAATGACACATGGAAAATGAAGATAGTTGATTATATTGCAAATGAGTTTGACAAGGAGAGGTGATTGGATACTAAACCCAAAATCCTTGATGCGTTAGTATCCGATCACAAAATATTTTCCTTTCAAAATGCTTCACTTTATGCTACATATTATTATTTTTAATTTTACATGTCATACATGATTAATAATTTCCCTAGCACCTATATTTTGTTATATAATGTGGTGTGTTAGTATCCGATCACTGATCCACCACTGTATTTACCTAATTGTAGTTTACAGGAGTTGAGCTAAGCTCGTGTTGTCCCGTCTCTCAGTCTACTTTTTATCAAATTTTTTCTTGAAAATATGGATGTTCCTTGCCCCTACCACCTCCTCCTCCAGCCCATTCCATTTGTCAATACATCTATAGGGGAAGCTAAACTTCCTGATATCGTTCTTGCAGGTAGGTCTTTTTACTTTGTAGCTGTGGCCTCTAGTTATTCCTGTATCCATAATTAATATATCCTCCCTATCCAGCCTCTCCAGCCCCCGGGTACATTTGTACATCATTATCATGTCTCCCCTCTCTCTCCTCTCTTTTAGACTCGGTAGATTTAATTTGTCTAGCCTCCCTTCATATGGCAGTTCTCTGAGACTTGGAACCAATCTAGTGACTGCTCTCTGGATTCTTTCTAACTTGTGAATATGCTTCTTTAGATGCGGGGACCACACCACTGCTGCATACTCCAATCTTGGTCTAATCATACTCTTCATAATTTTCGCTACCATGGTCTCATCCAAATAGTTCAGAGCAACTTTCATATTCCCGGCCATTGCATACATTCCGCTAAAGAGCTTGTTAATATGTTTCTCTGGCGACAAATTATCTTGTATAATCAACCCTAAATCTTTTTCTTTTTCGGCCTTGCTAATTTTATTATCTCCCATCCTGTACTCCCAATTTGGTCTATTCACACTTCTTCCCATATTTAACACATGACATTTACTTATATTAAATTTCATTTTCCACTTGGTGCTCCATTCGTATATTTTATCTAAATCCCCTTGCAGCTCCTCACAACTACTTTTATTTGTTATTTGTCTCATAATTTTTACGTCATCTGCAAACATTGACATGTAAGAGTTTATGCCTATCGGCAGGTCATTCACGTACATAAGGAACATGAGAGGTGCCAACACAGATCCCTGCGGCACACCACTCTCAACTTTCCGCCACGATGAGTAAGTTCCTCTAATGTTGATCCTCATTTCCCTATCTGTTAAATAGCTCTCCATCCATTTCAGCAAACTCCCCCTGACACATCCTAGCGTCTCAAGCTTAGATAACAATCTCTTATGTGGTACCTTATCGAATGCTTTGGAAAGGTCTAAGTAGACGCAGTTCACCCATCCGCCTCTTTCTTGGAGTACATCTATCACCCTACTGTAATAACATAGCAAACTGGTAACACAAGATGTCCCTTCTCTGAATCCAAATTGCTTTGGGGTTATTATCTTCTTTCTCTCCAACATTTTCATCCATCTCTTCCTAATTAGCTTTTCACAAATCTTGCATACAATACTAGTAAGTGAAACTGGTCTATAGTTTAGAGGGTCCTCAGTGTTTCCATTCTTGTATATCGGAATGATATTAGCTCTTTTCCATTCAACAGGAACCTGTCCTTTATCTAAGGAAGCTTGAATTATGTCCCTCACTGGCTCCACTAATTGCTCTGCACACTCCTTTAAAACCCAGGCAGACACTTCATCCGGTCCCATAGCTTTCCTTACTTCAAGTCCTCTCATCGCAGATAACAGCTCATCTCTAGTTATTTCAATCTTACTAAGACCACTCTCCAGTACTCCCGCCTGTGGTTCGTCAAAACCTTCCTCTCTAGTAAAAACTGACCCCAATTTGTTATTCATTACCTCGCACATGTCCGATACATTTTCATACGTCCTAGCATCAACTATGTTTCTTTACCTTCAACTTACTGTTTATATATTTATAAAATAATCTAGGGTCACTTTCACATTTATTTACTATGTTCTTCTCATAGTTCATTTTAACTTGCCTAATTATGTTAACATATCTATTCCTCTCCTGTTTATATTTATTCCGATTACTCTCAGTGTTCCTTCTTCTTAATCTAGCCCAAGCTGCATCACGCCTACCCAAAGCTCTTTTGCATTTCAAATTAAACCAATCTTTCTGCTTAGTAAAATTTCCAGTTTTATATCTTGGGACAAACAGATTGGTTCCTACTCTATAAATTTCGAGGAATCTACTATATTTACCTTGTACGTCCCGTTCCTTCAAAATAAGATCCCAATCTACTCCCTCTAAATATCTTTTCAAGGATACATAATCAGCTTTACTATAATTTAATCTGTCATTTATGTAGCTATTGTCTAATCTATTGGCATTACTCGAGGTCAACTTCCATTTTAGTAATAGGTGATCACTTTTACCTACAGGACATAGATAGTTTATATCACTAATTTCGTGAGGATCTTTTGTAAAAATCAGATCGAGTTTAGAAGGTTCGTTATTACCCCTCGTTCTTGTATTTTCCTTCACATGTTGTGCAAGTACATTTTCCGTAACCAACTCCACTAGCCGACTTCCCCAAGATCTCTGATTTGGCCCTGCATCTCCCGATTCCCAATCAACCTCACTACAGTTGAAATCTCCTACCAAGATCAATCGATTCTTCCTTAAAAGCAATGTGGTCAATCAGTCGACCACAGTGGTCAATCGGTTGACCACAGTGGTGGATCGGTTGACAAACGAGAAATTGGTCGATAAACGAGGGCGTTTTATGCGATTTCGTTGAACACGGGATTTTGGCGGCCCAATATTGTCAATGTTCACTGTAAGTGTAAATTTCCGTACAAAACGTACGATATTTCGTACGTTTTGTACAATATTTCGGCGCTCTATATGAAAACTCCTGGGATTTGCCCCACTTTGGGCGGCGGACTCGTTTTATGTGATCACATTCGTTTTTATCGAAAATTAAACATTTAAATATTAATATTTTAGGTCGCTCGTTTTAATCGAGACTCGTTTTATGCGGGACCCTATTGTATATATATATATGTATATATATGTATATATATATATATATATATATATATATATATATATATATATATATATATTATATATAAAATATATTGCATATAAAGAGTTAGGATATGGGTATATTTAGTTTAAGTTTATCATTATTCTCTCACTTCATATTTACATTACCATCAGTTGACCACAGTGGTCAACCAGTCGACCACAGTGGTGGATCAGTGATCGGATACTAACACACCACATTATATAACAAAATATAGGTGCTAGGGAAATATTAATCCTGTAAGACATGTAAAATTAAAAATAATAATATGTAACATAAAGTGAAGCATTTTGAAAGGAAAATATTTTGTGATCGGATACTAACGCATCAAGGATTTTGGGTTTAGTATCCAATCACCTCTCCTTGTCAATATATTATCATATATTTAAAAAGGACAAATCAAGAGAGATATTTTGTAAGCTGATAAAAAAGTAATTTCCTTACGGGTTGCCGTAAGAAACGGGAGAAAAATTACAATTGCTATCTATTGTGTCTGAAAGGGTTTATCAGAATAAAGTATCCTAGCCATTAAAATCATTATTTGTATGTAAAGGGGTACTAATACTGATAGTTTTCTATTTGTTATCATCATTACAAGTTAATAAATCATTAATATCATCTTTATTCATCTTTTATTTTTGTTTCCAAAAAAAATAATTTTGCTTAATTTCGTCACCCGTACAGCCCCAGCGACGCGCCTGACGCGTCGGCGATGTATGTAACGCACAGCCCCAGAGACGCGCCTGGCGCGTCACCCTAATTGCGCCGACCGTAACCTCAGGTGTAGCCACTCAAGAGGGCTCAGATTTGTATGGGAACTGTGTACGTATCCCACGTAACCGTGCCGATGGTTGAAAACTCTCAAAGTCCACGTGCGTGCGCGTGAGCGCGCAATAACCTGGTTTTTTGGGGTAATTGCCTTCAATTTTTTACTCTTGTAAAATACGTTTTCGGGGGCTCTGTAGGACCATTCTTTAAGCTTTTTGAGCGGTTTTTCGTGGTTTTTCCTTCATTCCTAACCCATTCGCTATTGTTTCTGGAATAAAACCATTTTTTGAAAACCGGCCGGGTTCTGGTGAACAAACATTACAAAACTAGCCGGGGCTGGACGGGTTAAGGGCAAAATAAAGTTTATATTTTGAAATAAATTAGACTAAATGTAGGTTTTATGTTGCAAAATAATATACTAAAGGGAATAGGTATAATATATATTTTTGTATTATTAATGGTACCGGTACGTGATTGGAATTACAGTAGCTGTCAAGTGATTGGACTTAGCGGTATTACCATTAAGTCCAATCAGGTAATATAAAAATACTGTACTGTATATATAAAAAAATATATGTTTCACAGACACTTGACATTACTCTTAATATAAACTTTCATTACTGGTGTGGGTGTTGAAGGGTAAACAAAAGTATTTTTGTATTTAATTCTTGTTGAAATTGGCAGCCAAAATCAGTAAATAGCACTTTTTGATTGGATACTAACGATCCTACCCTACTCTACTTAGGCACATTTATTGGACATGTCCCTAGGTAGGATAGCAACAAGTAACAAGTTTCTACAGCTAAGCATTACTGGGTAATGGTAGGGGTAAGACAATGATTATCATGAAATCGTGGAAACCCTGGATCTGGAAACGGTAAGGGTAAGTTACCTAGGATAGAACTTAGCTAAAGTACTCTATTTAAACTCATTTATTTGACATATCCCTAGGTAGGAGAGCAAGAAGTAACAAGTTTCTACAGTTAAACATTACCGGGTAATGGCAAGCCTTAATCAAGTGGGGTATCGCTGTACCGGTAATAATAATAATAATAATAAGCATGTTACTTATTTCTCATAAGCGCCAATTTTTCCGAAGAATTCACTGGCGCTCGGAAAGAGAAAGAAAAAAGAACAAAATCAATGCATCAAAAGACGGCTTATATACAACACACATTTAACAATCACTAGCAGTGGCAAAACAGCCTAAACTCTATAGCCATCTGTCATGACACCTCTCCCAAGATCATAGCTTCTCTCAAAGAGAAAAGTCTTAAGTTGTCTCTTGAAGCATTCAACAGAACTCAGTTGTCTCATGGACAGCGGCAACCTGTTATACAACCTCGGAGCCATGTAGGAGAATGACCTCTCAAAGAAAGAAGACTGCTGGAAAGCCCTTGGTTCATCAAGACGAAAAGGGTCATTGTCATGACGCACAACTACACCATGGTGTGCCGGTGGGTGCCTGAGCAGCTCCGCAAGGTACCTAGGCTCACCAAATTTGAGAACCTTAAAAGTCACCAAACACAACTTAAATTCTATTCTTGCTCTTACTGGCAGCCAGTGCAGTTCTATGTGAAGAGATGTAGTAGGAGTTCTAGGTGGAACACCAGACCTATGAGAGTTCCGTATGGAGCTCAGTGGTCTGGTTAATCTGCTCTACATAACTATCTAGGTGGAACACCAAAAATTAGTCTTGCGGCCCTGTTAAGAACAGACTGAACTTTCTTTAAAATATAATTTGGAAGACCCACCAACAGGGCATTGCAATAATCAACACGAGAGAAGACCAATGAGTGAACCAACGTCAGGAGGCAACGTCTGGTTATAAACGGCTTCACCAAATAGAGATTTCTGATGTGCAAGTAACAACTTTTAACTATCTGGTTTACATGCTTTTGAAATCTAATCGGGAGTTCACATATACACCCAGATTTCGAACAGAGTTGGCCGGTCGCAGCTGAGATCCACCCACATTGATGGAGAGGGCACCTACTATATCATCAGCTCTTCTATTTCCTCGGATGATGAGAATATCAGTTTTACCATCATTTAGTTTAAGTTTTCTCGCTCTCATCCACTTCTTGATATCAGACATCAACAATTCCATCTTACTCCGTATATCAACTATATTTGTGATTCTCACATAAATCTGGGTGTCATCTGCATAAAAGTGAAAGGTGACATTATGTGCACGAAGCAGAAGAGACAAACTGCTGATATAAATTATAAATAGGATAGGACCTAAAACTGATCCCTGCGGAACACCATACTGCAGGGGTGTCGAGTCCGAGACCATTTGATTTACCATCACACTCTGGGATCTACCTGACAAGTACGACCCAAGAAGCAAGAGAGCGGAGTCACGCACACCACAATCATAAAGATCACTCAATAACAACTCGTGATCCACTGTGTCAAAGGCCGCAGAGAGATCAAGCAAGACCAATAGTGAGGCCACACCATTGCAAATGTTCTCAACTAGATCATTATGTACTCTAATCAATGCTGTTTCAGTTGAATGATGCCCATTCAGATGGGGCAATCAGTATCGTCATTATTTGGTTTCTAATTATGTCTCCAAGACTCTTTGACATCTAGTGCATATTGATGGGCCTCAAAGATGCATCTGGCTCTAAATCTACGATTCTGTTTGCTCAATTGCTCACAGAACAGAGCTTGCCCAGAGAATCTGAGTGATGGTAGATGTTAGGTCTGTTGTTGTTGTTGTTGTTGTTGTTCCCTAAGCTGCCGGGCCGAACAGCCCCGAGTCCCTGAGGAAGGCCATGGCCACAATCGGGCTTTCCCACAGAGCTCTCATTGAGTGTAGATTGTGTTGTTGGCGTAAGTGGTTGTGTGAAATGCAGTCTTCTATGATGTGTTTAATGGTATGGGGTGCTGTGTTACATCCCGGGCAGGCGTCGACAACGGAGTCATCCAGTCTCTTCTGATAGCTCAGGAGAGCTGGATGGTGTCCGCATCTCAGCCTGGCCAGGTGGACTCTGTCCTCGCGAGGAAGGGAGGATTCGGAAGGATGGATTTCGGGAGGTCGTGCATGCAGCTGCGTGTTGTCTGTGAGTGAGTGGATGGATCGGCGAGAGATATGAGTATGGATGTGCTTCTGGAAGTTGGTTCGGGGTGGGCAGGGAGGGAGAGAGGACAATAATTGTGTGTGATACCATGTGCTGGGTGTTGTTTTGATATTTCTTGGTGTCTGTGGGTGTGTTGCCATGTAGTTTAGTGGGTGGTCTTCGTTCGTGGAGGCTGCTGCCAGGAATTGAGTGCCTCTCATGTCTAGATGGTCTTTGACTTTGAGGATTTTGGTTTCTTGATGTAGGTGATCTGTGGGTGCAGTAGCTGTGCAGCCTGTAATGATCTTCAGGGCTTTGTTTTGAATAGTCTGTAAGGTCTTATGATGTGTTTCAGCTAGGTTAGAAGCCCAGGCTGGGCTTGCGTATTCCATCACTGATCTTATGTATTGTTTATATACTGTGGTGGTAGTTTCTTTGTTGTGTCCAAATTTTGTGTGAGCAAGTGATCTGAGGGCGTTAAGTCTGGGTGTCAGTTTCTTTTTAATGTTTGTGGTGTGCTGTTTGAATGTCATATGAGTATCATATGTTACTCCTAGGATTTTGGGTATGTGTGTTATGTGTTAGGGGTGTGTTGTTTATGGTGAGTTGAGGGATGTATTCGTGTTCTCCTGTCCAGCTTGTGAGCAGGGTTGCGGTGGATTTGGCTGGGGCTAGATTAAGTCTGTTTGTAGTGCACCAGCCATGTAGTGTGTTGAGATAGGGTTGAAGGAGATCTGTTGCTCTTTTTGGGTCATGGTGTGTGCATGTGAGTGTTATGTCATCTGCATAGGAAGCTAAGTTTATTTGGGGCGTATTGGGTGTAGTTATATCGTGCATGTACAGATTGAAGAGTGCGGGCGATAGGACGGATCCTTGTGGGACTCCGTTTGGAAAGTTTCTGATTTTAGATGACTGACCGGCAAAAGATACGTGTGCACATCTGCCTGCTAGGAAGTTGGCCAGCCACCTTTTTGTGTTGTTGTGCATGTTTGTGTTGTAGATTTTGTTTGTTAGGTTGTGGCGGGGGATGGCATCGAAGGCTTTACTAATGTCGAGTGTGGCTAATAGTGATCTGTGTGGTGGTCTAGCTGAGTTGATGCTGTCAAAAGCTCTTTGTGTAAGGTCTGTGAGAAGAGTGTTTGTGGAGTGCAGTGGCCTAAAGCCATGTTGTGTTGGAGCTAGGGGTAGGTCGGGTGTAATTAGTTGTAATACTAGGCGTTCCATGACTTTGGAGGGGGAGCAAAGGAGTGTGATGGGGCGGTGCGAGGAGGGTAGCGTAGGGTCTTTGTTGGGTTTGGAGAATGTGATGATGATACCATGCTTCCAAATGTCTGGTATTGTGTTGTTGTTGTTGTTGTTGTTGTTGTTGTTGTTGTTGTTGTTGTTATTGTTGTTGTTCCCTAAGCTGCCTGGCCGAACAGCCCCGAGTCCCTGAGAAAGGCCATGGCCACGATCGGGCTTTCCCACAGAGCTCTCATTGAGTGTAGATTGTGTTGTTGGCGTAAGTGGTTGTGTGAAATGCAGTCTTCTATGATGTGTTTAATGGTATGGGGTGCTGTGTTACATCCCGGGCAGGCGTCGACAACGGAGTCATCCAGTCTCTTCTGATAGCTCAGGAGAGCTGGATGGTGTCCGCATCTCAGCCTGGCCAGGTGGACTCTGTCCTCGCGAGGAAGGGAGGATTCGGAAGGATGGATTTCGGGAGGTCGTGCATGCAGCTTCGTGTTGTCTGTGAGTGAGTGGATGGATCGGTGAGAGATATGAGTATGGATGTGCTTTTGGAAGTTGGTTCGGGGTGGGCAGGGAGGGAGAGAGGACAATAATTGTGTGTGATACCGTGTGCTGGGTGTTGTTTTGATATTTCTTGGTGTCTGTGGGTGTGTTGCCATGTAGTTTAGTGGGTGGTCTTGGTTCGTAGAGGCTGCTGCCAGGAATTGAGTGCCTCTCATGTCCAGATGGTCTTTGACTTTGAGGATTTTGGTTTCTTGATGTAGGTGATCTGTGGGTGAAGTAGCTGTGCAACCTGTAATGATCTTCAGGGCTTTGTTTTGAATAGTCTGTAAGGTCTTATGATGTTTCAGCTAGGTTAGAAGCCCAGGCTGGGCTTGCGTATTCCATCACTGATCTTATGTATTGTTTATATACTGTGGTGGTAGTTTCTTTGTTGTGTCCAAATTTTGTGTGAGCAAGTGACCTGAGGGCGTTAAGTCTGGGTGTCAGTTTCTTTTTAATGTTTGTGGTGTGCTGTTTGAATGTCATATGAGTATCATATGTTACTCCTAGGATTTTGTGTGTGTGTGTATGTGTTAGGGGTGTGTTGTTTATGGTGAGTTGAGGGATGTATTCGTGTTCTCCTGTCCAACTTGTGAGCAGGGTTGCGGTGGATTTGGCTGGGGCTAGATTAAGTCTGTTTGTAGTGCACCAGCCATGTAGTGTGTTGAGATAGGGTTGAAGGAGATCTGTTGCTCTTTTTGGGTAATGGTGTGTGCATGTGAGTGTTATGTCATCTGCATAGGAGGCTAAGTTTATTTGGGGCGTATTGGGTGTAGTTATATCGTGCATGTACAGATTGAAGAGTGCGGGTGAGGTTTATGTTGTCTAGTAGCTGTCAACTGTATTGAGCCCCTTTATACAGTAAAAAAAAAAAACATACCGTTATTTGCCCAATTGCCCTCAACGATGGGGTAAACAGGCACCCAAATTGTTTTACATATATACTGTACACTACATACATACATACAAGTTTAAAGACCGTTTTGTCCACAGAGAATGTGGTTACAGTCTCACGTCCTAAATGGCAGCTTTCCAGGCGGCCCTGTCAAGGGCTGCCTATGTTGTCAAGTTTTTTATTTTGAGATCGGACCGGAGTACCCGAGCCCACGTCTTTCTAGGTTCAACCCTACACGCAGCTCCCCCTACGTTCATGTTTTATTATACACAAATTGTTTTTTTTATCTTGAATGAGAGTATGGTTAGAAAAGGTAGCCCTAGGGGAGTTAAAAAATAAATAAATAATAATAATTATAATTTTATTTTATTTTTCCCACAGATTTCAATCATGTATGCAAATAAATACAGGTCTCCCTCACTATCCGATGCCCTGATTTACGATGATATTTATAGGTTTTTAGGCGTTTGTGTTTGTGTTTTGGCTGGTCCGAGAACGCATCCCCATTTATCCCATTAATTTTAGGGTTCGCTATACGATTTTTCTATTTAAGATCGGGTTTTCAGGAACGTAACACATTCGTAAATCGAGGGAGACCTGTAGTAAAAATTGTGCCCGGTTACCCCAACATACAATACTGATTTTCAACCTGGCCCATGGACAATTATGTGCCCCAACAGCCAGGGTTAATGATTAACCACTCTAGAAATGTCAAGCAATTGCCATGGGTACTGGAATTTGCTGTGCTTGCCATTTTACAAAGAGTGGTGTATGGGGCAGCACTACATATAGGATTGAGGTGATTTACCACTGAGTAATTATAGGTAGTGCCAATGAACTTGACAATTTGTTTGACCCCTTAACTTCTCATAACTCAAAAGGAACTAGAGCAAACTGGCTGTAAATATCCACACCTATTTCCTGGTGGGCTCTTCCCTAATGATAGAAATATCAGCTCAATTGCTTTATTTCATTTTGAGTTATGAGAAGTTAAGGGGTCAAGAAAATTGTCAAGTTCGTTGGTGCTACCTATAGTGAGGAAGCAAAGACATACAACTGTAGCTGACCTGTGAAGTGTTGCAATCCGAGTCACTGAGCTGTATCAGGTCTGGGCTGGAGGTATAGTTTTCTTTTGTAGTATATGCAACATCATTTTCTGAAATATTAACATTGATTATGAATACTAAATGCAAAACTGCAAAAAGGGTCAAACAAAAGAAAATGCAATTCATACTTCAGTCTCAAATTAGCCTATTCTTACTTCCTTTAGCTTCGTTACTGTATTTACAAAGATATTCTATATTACAATTGTGTGGTGATATTTATAGACGTAGGCCTAGATATATAAACTAAGTCACTGAGATGCTATGAATACCGTTACTTAATAAATATATATTAGTTATCTTCATAAAATACAACAATATAGAAGACAGTAATACATTTGCGTGTTTCTATATTGTTTATGTGCTTACTCTAAATAATATTATTATCAGCAGTACAGTACAGTATTATAATAATCATAATTATTTTATACAGTACTGTATAGATAAAGAAAGGAATAGTTGTTGTTGTTGTTGTTGTTCCCTAAGCTGCCTGGCCGAACAGCCCCGAGTCCCTGAGAAAGGCCATGGCCACGATCGGGCTTTCCCACAGAGCTCTCATTGAGTGTAGATTGTGTTGTTGGCGTAAGTGGTTGTGTGAAATGCAGTCTTCTATGATGTGTTTAATGGTATGGGGTGCTGTGTTACATCCCGGGCAGGCGTCGACAACGGAGTCATCCAGTCTCTTCTGATAGCTCAGGAGAGCTGGATGGTGTCCACATCTCAGCCTGGCCAGGTGGACTCTGTCCTCGCGAGGAAGGGAGGATTCGGAAGGATGGATTTCGGGAGGTCGTGCATGCAGCTGCGTGTTGTCTGTGAGTGAGTGAATGGATCGGTGAGAGATATGAGTATGGATATGCTTCTGGAAGTTGGTTCGGGGTGGGCAGGGAGGGAGAGAGGACAATAATTGTGTGTGATACCGTGTGCTGGGTGTTGTTTTGATATTTCTTGGTGTCTGTGGGTGTGTTGCCATGTAGTTTAGTGGGTGGTCTTCGTTCGTGGAGGCTGCTGCCAGGAATTGAGTGCCTCTCATGTCTAGATGGTCTTTGACTTTGAGGATTTTGGTTTCTTGATGTAGGTGATCTGTGGGTGAAGTAGCTGTGCAGCCTGTAATGATCTTCAGGGCTTTGTTTTGAATAGTCTGTAAGGTCTTATGATGTGTTTCAGCTAGGTTAGAAGCCCAGGCTGGGCTTGCGTATTCCATCACTGATCTTATGTATTGTTTATATACTGTGGTGGTAGTTTCTTTGTTGTGTCCAAATTTTGTGTGAGCAAGTGACCTGAGGGCGTTAAGTCTGGGTGTCAGTTTCTTTTTAATGTTTGTGGTGTGCTGTTTGAATGTCATATGAGTATCATATGTTACTCCTAGGATTTTGTGTGTGTGTGTACTGTATGTGTTAGGGGTGTGTTGTTTATGGTGAGTTGAGGGATGTATTCGTGTTCTCCTGTCCAACTTGTGAGCAGGGTTGCGGTGGATTTGGCTGGGGCTAGATTAAGTCTGTTTGTAGTGCACCAACCATGTAGTGTGTTGAGATAGGGTTGAAGGAGATCTGTTGCTCTTTTTGGGTCATGGTGTGTGCATGTGAGTGTTATGTCATCTGCATAGGAGGCTAAGTTTATTTGGGGCGTATTGGGTGTAGTTATATCGTGCATGTACAGATTGAAGAGTGCGGGCGATAGGACGGATCCTTGTGGGACTCCGTTTGGAAAGTTTCTGATTTTAAATGACTGACCGGCAAAAGATACGTGTGCACATCTGCCTGCTAGGAAGTTGGCCAGCCACCTTTTTGTGTTGTTGTGCATGTTTGTGTTGTAGATTTTGTTTGTTAGGTTGTGGCGGGGGATGGCATCGAAGGCTTTACTAATGTCGAGTGTGGCTAATAGTGATCTGTGTGGTGGTCTAGCTGAGTTGATGCCGTCGAAAGCTCTTTGTGTAAGGTCTGTGAGAAGAGTGTTTGTGGAGTGCAGTGGCCTAAAGCCATGTTGTGTTGGAGCTAGGGGTAGGTCAGGTGTAATTAGTTGTAATACTAGGCGTTCCATGACTTTGGAGGGGGAGCAAAGAAGTGTGATGGGGCGGTGCGAGGAGGGTAGCGTGGGGTCTTTGTTGGGTTTGGGGAATGTGATGATGATACCATGCTTCCAAATGTCTGGTATTGTGTTGTGTGAATAGCTGTAGTTTGATATGTTAGTGAGTGCTTGTATGCCTTGTGGTCCCAGGTGTCTGAGGTGTATGTTGCTTATGTTGTCTAGGCCACAGGCGGGTGAGTGCTTGAGATTGTTGATGATATGCTTTGTCTGGTGATTGGTGAAGGGTGTATAGTCAGGGTCTATGGGGAATTGTCTCTTACGTCGGATGACACGTCGGTCGTCTTTGTGAGGTTTTAGGTAGCTGACATGTGAAAAGTGATTGATGAGAGTGTTTGCTTGTTGTTTACATGAAGGAGTAGAGTCTGTTGTTGTGATTGCAGCATGTGATTGTGTTGTGTTGCTGTTGGAAAGTGTGATGCTGTTTAGTGTTTTGTAGAGTTTTTTGGGGTTTGTTTTGTGATCAAGTGTTTGTAGGAAGTTATTCCAATTTAGTTTTTGTTGTTCTTGTATTTTGTTGTTAGTTTGGGTGTTGAGTGCTTGAATTTGTTGTGTGATGTCTTGTGTGTGGGGTGCTGGGGAGTGTTTCAGTATGTCGCGTTGTCCCTGGTACACAAAGAAATATCATACATAGTAACCAGTGTACAAACCAAATCCCTCCTCCCCCCAAATGATAACACAACAGAAATACAATCAATTAAAATACGCACTGGCAACAACTCCAACATAACCATCATAAACACATACATCCCTCCCCAAACATCCCCTACAGTACCAAATGAATACAGACCACACTTACAACACATCACAAACACCCCACACACCCCACACATCATCCTGGGTGGTGACTTCAACGCCAAGACGTCGGCCTGGTTTGTCGACAACCCCGACACAGACAGAGGGCTGGTACTACAAAACCAAACCGATAACCTCATCATCCTTAACGACATCCATCAACATACCCATATTCCTCACCAAGCCCTCTATAACCCATCATCTCCAGACATCACCTTTTGCTCCCCAGAACTCGCCCCCACAACATCCTGGAGGGTGGTCAGAACCTTAGGCTCTGACCACCTCCCGATCATTATCACCACCAAAACCAGACTCACCCCAGCTAGCCACAAACACACATACACCAATTATAAAAGAGCTAACTGGGAAGCATTCACAAATGAGACAGAACAACACTTCACAACTCTAAACAGTACACCCATCACTAACATCAACAATGCTGTACACATACTCAATAAAACTATCCAAAACGCTGACAAGAAACACATTCCAAGAGGTAACAGGAAAAGACACAACCCCAACTTCACATTGGAAATTCAAAACCTCATCAGAAAGGAATAGTTAAGTAGGTTGTAGGCACCAGCCATTCAGGTAAGTACTCCCAAGGAGTGATTTAGATGGAGTTAAAGGTTTGCTAGAAATCCTATTTCACCACTTGGTCTCCTTCGCTGCTTTTTTTTTTTGTGTTTCAGTTACACAATGAGCAATTCTAGCTTGCTCTTGAAATACATGCACTCATCCTTTCTACATAAATTGCACAAACGCTACACACCTTACATTAACAGTTTTGTTCTCTTTCCAAGCTCCTAAGAAACTTAAAAATATATTATAAGGATCATATAAGCCAGGTCATCAAAAGTTGTAATCTGCATATTAGAAACTTGTACTCTGTGAGAGTTTCTAAACAGATGCTGCCTCCTAACATTGGTTCATTCAATAATCCTATTGTGTGTAGATTACTGTAATGCATTATGGATTGGCCTCCCTAATTCTCCCTACCAATAAATAAAAATAGGAGCTTTGAATGTGCGTGGATGTAGTACGAATGAGAAGCGAGAGGATATTGGAAGGTTATTTGAAAGAAGGATGTATGATGTCCTTGCACTGAATGAAACAAAGATGAAAGGAGAGGGAGAAGTGGATTTTGGAAACGTGATAGGTAAAAAGTCTGGAGTAGACGAGGGAGTCAGGGGGAAAGAAGGAGTGGCTATTATTGTGAAGGAGGAGTTGAGAGAGTTTATAAAAGAGTGGAAAGAGGTGTCATCAAGGCTAATGTGGGTGAGAATGCGGTTTAAGGGTGAAAGGTGGGTTTTTGTAAGTGCGTATGGACCAGGAAGTGAAAGAGAGTTAGACGAGGTAGAGGGTTTTTGGGAGGATTTGAGAGATTGTCTACAAGGGTTTGATGAAAATGTTATAGTTTTAGGGGACCTAAATGCTAGGGTAGGAAATGAGCCTGTTGAGGGAGTCATCGGTAGTTTTGGTGTGGATGGTGTAAACGAGAGTGGAGAAAGACTGAAAAATGTATGTGAAGAGTGTAGATTGAGTGTAGGTAATACGTTCTTCAAAAAAAGGCGTATACACAAGTACACCTGGTATAGACTTGTGAGGGGAGAGATTGTAGAGAGGGCATTGATGGATTATATGCTGGTGACAAGGGAAAGATTGTGTAGACTGCTGGATGTGAATGTGATGAGAGGTGAGGCGGAGGGTATGTCAGATCATTACCTGGTGGAGGGAAAGCTAAGAGTTAAGAGTTACAGGAGAATAAGAGACAAGCGTGAAGTAAGAGAGGTAATAAAAGTTAGTGAGTTAGAGAAGAGTGAAAAAGAGAGGGAGTACAAGGAAAGACTAAATGAAAAGTGGATGGAAGTGAGAGAGATGGAAGAGAGAGAAGTAGAGGTTGAATGGCAACAGTTTAAGGAAGGAGTGAAAGCATGTGCAGAGGTAGTATGCGGCAAAAGGAAAGTAGGAGGCAGAGGTATCAGGAAGGGAAGAGAGTGGTGGAATGATACGGTGAGAAAGGCAGTTGAGGAGAAGAGACAGTGTTTTGAGAGGGTTTTACAGGATGGTAGTGTTGAGGTATGGGAGAGGTACAAGGAGAAAAGGAGAGAGGCAAAACGGAAAATTAGAGAAGCGAAAAAAGATGCAAACGAAAGGTGGGGCCAAAGGCCGAGTGAGAATTTTGAAGAACGAAAGAAGATGTTCTGGAAGGAGGTAAATAAAGTAAGGAAAGGAGGACAAAAGAGGGAAGAGTCAGTGAAAGATGAAAATGGAGAATTACTAGTGGAACCAGTTGAAGTGAGGAAAAGATATGCCGAGTATTTTGAATCTTTGTTAAATACAAGAGATGGAAGAGAAGCAGTGATTGAAGCAGAGGTGGATGGAGATAGGTTACCCAGGCCACCCAGGTGGCAGGGAATGAATGAAAGGATTGAGGAAAATGAGGTGAAAGAAGCAGTGAAACAAATGAGAGCGGGAAAAGCAGAAGGTTTGGATGGTATTGCTGTGGAGTGTATAAAGAAGGGTGGAGATGTGATAATAGATTTGTTGGTGAGACTTTTCAATGTGTGCTTTGTTGTGTCAATGGTACCAATAGACTGGAACAGTGCATGTATTGTGCCGTTGTACAAGGGGAAGGGAGATCGGCAGGAGTGTTCAAGTTATAGAGGTATTAGTTTATTGTCAGTGGTTGGAAAGCTGTATGGCAGGGTGTTGATAGAGAGGATAATAATGTGTACGGAAGTTGCAATAGGAGAAGAACAGTGCGGTTTTAGGAGGGGAAGAGGGTGCGTGGATCAGATGTTTGCAGTAAGACAGTTATGCGAGAAGTATTTAGAGAAGCATAAGGAGATATTTTGGGCTTTTATGGACTTGGAAAAAGCGTATGATCGTGTGGACCGTGAAGCAATGTGGAAGGTGTTAAGGATTTATGAAATAGGAGGAAATTTGTTAGAAGCAGTTAAGAGTTTTTATGAAGGGAGCAGAGCATGTGTGAGAGTAGGAAATGGTGAGTTGAGTGAATGGTTTGAGGTAAAGGTAGGTTTGCGACAGGGTTGTGTAATGTCACCATGGCTGTTTAATATGTTTATGGATGGTGTGGTGAGGGAGGTGAAAAGGAGAACTATGGGAAGAGGATTGGGTTTAGTAGGAAAGAATGGTAGAGATTGGGAGTTGAATCAGTTGCTGTTCGCTGATGACACAGCATTGGTGGCGGATTCTGATGAGAAACTGCAGCGGGTAGTCAAAGAGTTTGGTGTGGTTTGTGGAAGGAGGAAACTGAAGGTGAACGTCAATAAAAGTAAAGTAATGGTGTGTAATAGGGGAGAGCATAGGGTGAATCTAGATGTGAGGCTGGATGGGGAAATATTGGAACAAGTAGAGTGTTTTAAATATCTAGGAGGAATGATAAGCAGGAGTGGAGGTATGGAAGTGGAGGTAAAACAGAGAGTGTGTGAAGGAAGGAAGGTTTTCGGAGCAATGGGAAGTATGTGGAAGACAAGAAATCTCGGAGTGAAAGTAAAAAGTGCACTGTATCAAGGAATTGTTGTGCCAACAGTGATGTATGGGGCTGAGACATGGGCTCTGAAGAAAAAGGAGAAAAGAGGGCTGGATGTGATGGAGATGAGCTGCTTGAGGAGTATGTGTGGAGTTACTCGTAGAGACAGATTGAGGAATGAAGAGATACGTAGGAGAGTGGGGCAGCAGGAACATTTGTCAGCCAGAGTGGACAGAAGGGTGCTGAGCTGGTATGGTCATGTTGAACGAATGGGAGATGAAAGGCTTACAAAGAGAATATGTGAGTCAGGTACAAGGGGAGATAGAAGGGCAGGAAGACCCCCATTGAGATGGAGAGACTGTGTAAAAAAGGCTTTGGATGATAGAGGAATGACTATAGATCAGGCAGGGGAAGCGGTGGTGGACAGGAGTGAATGGAGAATGCTTGTGAATAGTTGAGTGAACACGTGGTCATTTGGAGTAAGGGGTCGGGCGCAAGTTCGACTAGATAATAGTCCATCAGGCGCCTGGCCTGGGGGGACGATTAATATGAAGGGTGTGCCTGGAAGTGTGGTGGGAGGGCTTGTGGCTTTGGCTCCGCTGCATGTCTGCCTGCCGAGATCGGAACCTCTCCGGGTGGTCAGGGGCCGGGGGAGTGCTGGAGCGACCTTGGTAACCCTGGTCTCTGGGTCTTCTCCTGGGTGACCTGGATGTGTGTGAGTTTGTGTTTTTTATCTGTGTTTATTTTTTGTTTTATGTTGTTTTTGTGTTTTCCCTGTTCTTGCTCTGTCTTGAGTCGGCTACCCCCAAAATGGGGATTGGGCCTGAGCATATAGATAGATAGAATAAATGCCTACAGTGGCCGATAGAGGCGCTGAACGCAAGGTTTACCGCGGTGCATTGTGGGAAATGGGCGACATCGCGGAGCTATCCACCCTCCCTCTCCTTCAACAATTCTTTAATATATGCAGTTAAGTCGAAATTTCTGTATGTGACACATACTCTGGTCTATGCATACTGTTGTTTTATATATTTTAAAATCGCCCATATTCATAAATAACGTATATTTACAATACAAAGTCAGCAGGTATTTTCGCGCCAATTTTGTTATGATAATTAATCAGCTTATAATTATGTTTGTAGTCATTATCAGTTGCATATGGACCTTTCCCTTTATTACTATACTATATAAGCACTTAGTGTAGTCGTACACTGTATAATAAAAACGTGTAGAATCACACAAAAATTGAGATAAACTGTGCATATCCTAGGTGTTGGGTATAGTGATGTCTACAGTCGTAGCTCTGGCGCTAGTTCAGAAGCGTCCACCAGAGGTCTCAAGGGAATTGTTGGTAGGGAGAATTATCTACTGCAGAAAGTTCAATAAGTGTTAAACAGAACAGCGAGACTTGGTGATGGGCTGGTCTATCAGAGTGAGAACTGAGCGATCTCTGCCATACCCATAGCTTACTCTGACTGTTCTTTTTACTTATATATTTTCTAGATCTCAAGTGACGGCGTCTCTTCCGTGGATTGACCTCCCAATCTACCAAGATTGGAACCCAAAGCGTCACATTTTTCCTTTGCCCCTCAACTTTCTCTTCATAATTGCTGAGGGGCACAGGGCCCTGGGTGGGGCTTTGGTTTCCCGGACATTTCCGCACCCTCCTCAGCTCCCCGCCATGGAGTAGCTTCGGTCACCCAGGCTTTGTTGTGGTCGGCAGGGAGGGTTCTGTGGGGGCGCCCGGTTATGGCCTTGGCCTTACTCGGGGCCTTGGGGCTGTTCGGCCAGGCAGCTTGGGGAACAACAACAGCGAGACTTATTTTTGGTCTTCCACCGAGTTATTATTATTATTAATATTATTATCATTATCATGATTGTACTTGGTGTAGTTACCATAGTGTGTGTTGTTATTGGTGTGAAGTCTAGGTAGGGGCAGGTCGACCCCCAGGAAGAGTGACTCGGTTCTGACGGGCAGGCCTCGTTGAGCGGCGGCCACCAGCTTCAGTGCCACAAACAGCTCTCTCCGTCCGTACCATCCCTGGCTTGTACCACCGCACACATGGCCAATCTGAAATTAAACACAGTGAAATTAGTTTCATCATTGCTATCATCATCTCCAATCGTACCAACCCTGACTCAAACTACCACACAAAAACCCAATCTGAAATTATCCACAGTGAAAATTACTGTACTGTACAGTACTTCAATTATTTTCATCATCACCAATGCTCATACCACTAAATGCATGGCAATCTGAAATTAACCACAGTGCAAAATAGTTTCATCATTATCATCTCTAAACCTTGCCCTATTAACGTGCTCTCTCCTCTCGAACTAACCATGGCTCATACCACTGAACATATAGCCAATCTGAAATTATACGAGCAGAAAATAAAATCTAGTTCATAAAATATGTATGGTACTGGTAAGCTACTGGTAATATGAAGGTGTACATACACAGAAAAACTCTCCTTTTTTTTTTCGTTTAAACCAGGGACTGCAACGGTCCTTCCGGAAGCATGGTATTTAAAATGTGTAAAAACAACCCTTCAAATACCGTGCCGGTGCTGAGAAATGTATCAAAATTGGGTGACATATAGAAAGCAGTGGACTCTCCATACCACATCCTCCACTCCTCCTACCCCCCTCCCCCCCCCCCCCCTTTATACCCCATTCCTCCTCAAATTGACCTTATATTTTGCACAGGTTCTAGCAGTTCATGGGTTAACATGATTAATCATCACAGTTGTGATCATGATGATATGTAATATATACTGTAGGCAGCATTACCAATATTTGCCAGGTTAGCTTGAATGAAATTTAGTAGTTATGATGGTAATCAGTGGCGGCTGGTCTATAAGGGCTGGTGAGCTGCAGACCTCCCTGGCTCACAGCCCTGCCAGGCAGAAGACTATGATAGACATAGGAGGGTAATTCATTTAAAATATGCAAATAAAAATACTATACATTTGTATAATATTCGTAGCTTTTGGCATTAAATTTTATTATTTTCTAACTCCAATTAAGCAGATTTCACAAATGTATTCTCTATTACGGTACAATCTTTTTCCTGGCGGTGGCGGTGGGCCGGCGGCACCAACAGATTCCTTGAGCTGCAGTAGGCTCAGCTCTCAGTCTTGGGCCTGGCACTCTCGTGTTAGCAAATAGTGTTGGTGTATTATGAGCTTGATCTGTGAATACGTGGCAGTTTTATCACCCTAAGCGATGATCGTAGCTTAGTTTCATTTATGTTCTCAGTATTTCAATACATTCTGGTTACTAACTATAGCCTATGATTCCAATAAATATCCCTCATACTGATATGAGAATGAGGTACGTTTATGATTCAGATTACCGTTAATCTAGAACTCTAGGGCCGCATGAGTAGGCCTAAGAGGTACAGTTGGCCACGTGAATTTGAAGTCACTCCTTAATTTTATGCATGGAAGTAAAATGGGCGTGATTGACTTACACAAATAATTTGCTATGAAAGTGTTAATTGATCGTATGAATTAACTATTTATTGCCTTACCATTTATACTTTTAATTCAATCATACTATGTTTTCTTCCATATATAATATCACTGAGTGTATACTAATTCATGTGGCAAACTGTAGGCCTACATTATGATTTAGACAACCGTTAGTCTAGGGCCGCGATTTTATTCAGTTTAGTAAAGAACTTGAAGCTTAAAGGTAGCCTATAGCCTATTAAGGAACTTCCGAAGTTTATGGTTAAATAATGTAGCAGAAATACATTAATTACTGATAAAGTCAGAATAACTAAGTTTCAATTGTGGATTATGGGTATAGCTTAATTCTAGCTTGGCTAATCTGTTTTATTTGTTTTTAAATCCTAGGTTGATGAAGCACAATGGAAAACACTAACAGTCTGTTAGTGTTTTCCATTGTAGGCTACTTTTTTTTTTTTAATTTCTTTAAAATAATTTTATTGTAATTAGAAATATACAGTCCCCCCCATTTTATTAATCACGAACCGCCACTGATGGTAATGATGACTTGTGATGATGTTGGTTATAGTACAAAGGAGTACAAAGGAAATCAAGCAACAACAGGTCTAGTGACCCTTCTAGGTTGCTTGTCCTCCAAAACACTGAGGATCAAGTGTCCAAACAGTGGTTTAGAGTGGGTAAGGGAACATTGGAAAGGGAACTACTGCCCTGCCACTAACGTGGCAGGACTAGGAAGTTAGTAGGGGACATAGGGGTTAGTAACTGAGGGGAGGATAAAGTTATTCATTTACAAACGCAGTCAGTCGCGGGTTTGATGCGAGATATTTGTCTAGGCGGAATTTAAATGAATCAACGGTGCTGCAGTCTATAACGTCTCGGGGAAGCCCATTCCACAAGTTGACAACTCGATTGAAGAAGAAATTCTTAGATTCGTGCGAGTTAAAAGATTTACCAATAATTTTGCAACCGTTTCCCCGCGTGTAATTAGATTGGTCGATAGTGAAGTACTTACTACAGTTCATATTGTCGATGCCTTTGATGATTTTGAACACTTGAATTAAGTCGCCTCTTAATCTGCGCTGGGTTAAAGGAAATAGATTTAATTCTCTAAGACGCTCTTCGTATGGTTTGTTCTTTAGGCTAGGTATCATTTTGGTAACTCTACGTTGAACTCGTTCTAGCTTGTTTATATCTTTTTGGTAATAAGGGCACCAGGATTGAACGCAGTATTCCAGAAGAGGGCGGACTAAGGAATTGTAAAGGGTTAGGATAACTTCTTTGGATTTATGCTCAAATGACCTGCCTATAAAGCCAATTATTTTGTTTGCCTTCTTAACAACTTCTGAACATTGTTGACTCGGTTTTAGGTTACTCGATATTGTTACTCCCAGATCAGTTTCTCTGTTTACATTCTTAAGCTGAGTGCCATTCATCGAATAGTTTGCTTTCTCATTTAGTTATGATGGCAGTTGTGGTTGTGGTAGTGATACGAGATAATGACAGTTGTAGTAATAGTAACTTGAGATGGTTCGGCCATATGGAACGTATGGAAAGCGAGAGAATGACTAAGAGGGTGTACGAGAGCGAGGTGGAGGGACAGAGAGGGAGAGGTAGACCGAATGAGAGGTGGAAGGATGGAGTGAGGAAGTACATGAACGAAGGCGGTGCTGGTTGGGGAAGGGGTGTCGACTGACTGGGGACAGAGGTGCATGGGGGTGGTTTGTTCGTGGCCACCCCTTCGGGGATCAGGCAATAGACAGATAGATAGATGATGGTTGTAATAGTGATGGTGGTTGTGATAGTGGTGGTGGTTGTGACAGTGGTGGTGGTTGTGATAGTGATGGTAGTTGTGACAGTGGTGGTGGTTGTGATAGTGATGGTGGTTGTGATAGTGGTGGTGGTTGTGATAGTGATGGTGGTTGTGATAGTGATGGTGGTTGTGATAGTGATGGTGGTTGTGATAGTGATGCTGGTTGTGACAGTGGTGGTGGTTGTGATAGTGATGGTAGTTGTGACAGTGGTGGTGGTTGTGATAGTGGTGGTGGTTGTGATAGTGGTGGTGGTTGTGATAGTGGTGGTGGTTGTGATAGTGATGGTGGTTGTGATAGTGATAGTGATGGTGGTTGTGATAGTAGTGGTGGTTGTGATAGTGGTGGTGGTGGTTGTGATAGTGATGGTGGTTGTGATAGTGGTGGTGGTTGTGATGATAGTGGTGGTGGTTGTGATAGTGATGGTGGTTGTGATAATGGTGGTGGTTGTGATAGTGGTGGTGGTTGTGATAGTGGTGGTGGTTGTGATAGTGGTGGTGGTTGTGACAGTGGTGGTGGTTGTGATAGTTGTGGTAGTTGTGATAGTGGTGGTGGTTGTGATAGTGGTGGTGGTGGTTGTGATGGTGGTGGTGGTTGTGATAGTGGTGGTGGTTGTGATAGTTGTGGTGGTTGTGATAGTTGTGATAGTGGTGGTGGTTGTGATAGTGATGGTGGTTGTGATAGTGATGGTGGTTGTGATAGTGGTGGTGGTTGTGATAGTGGTGGTGGTTGTGACAGTGGTGGTGGTTGTGACAGTGGTGGTGGTTGTGATAGTTGTGGTGGTTGCGATAGTTGTAGTGGTTGCGATAGTTGTAGTGGTTGTGATAGTTGTAGTGGTTGCGATAGTTGTAGTGGTTGCGATAGTTGTAGTGGTTGCGATAGTTGTGGTAGTTGTGATAGTTGTAGTGGTTGCAATAGTTGTGGTAGTTGTGATAGTGGTGGTGGTTGTGATAGTGGTGGTGGCTGTGATAGTGGTGGTGGTTGTGATAGTGGTGGTGGTTGTGATAGTGGTGGTGGTTGTGATAGTGGTGGTGGTTGTGATAGTGGTGGTGGTTGTGACAGTGGTGGTGGTTGTGACAGTGATGGTAGTTGTGATAGTGGTGGTGGTTGTGATAGTGGTGGTGGTTGTGATGATAGTGGTGGTGGTTGTGATAGTAATGGTGGTTGTGATAATGGTGGTGGTTGTGATAGTGGTGGTGGTTGTGATAGTGGTGGTGGTTGTGATAGTGGTGGTGGTTGTGACAGTGGTGGTGGTTGTGATAGTGGTGGTGGTTGTGATAGTGGTGGTGGTTGTGACAGTGATGGTAGTTGTGGCAGTGGTGGTGGTTGCGATAGTGGTGGTGGTTGTGATAGTGGTGGTGGTTGTGATAGTGGTGGTGGTTGTGACAGTGATGGTGGTTGTGACAGTGGTGGTGGTTGTGATAGTGGTGGTGGTTGTGATAGTGATGGTGGTTGTGATAGTGGTGGTGGTTGTGACTGGTGGTGGTTGTGACAGTGGTGGTGCTTGTGATAGTGGTGGTGGTTGTGATAGTGATGGTGGTTGTGATAGTGGTGGTGGTTGTGACAGTGATGGTGGTTTGACAGTGGTGGTGGTTGTGATAGTGATGGTGGCTGTGATAGTGGTGGTAGTTGTGATAATAATAATAATAATAATAATAAACGGTTTATTAAAGAATGGCAGCCTCATGAGCTGAAAATACACATTTTACAATTTAGTGGATGAACATGAGATGTACAGATATGAGGATGGTAAGCTCAGTTTACAAACAAAATAAATAAATACAATAATTATGCATGTGCAGAATACAAATTATCATAAAATAACCATGAGAGTAAGTGATATACAGTACATATACACATTTATTTACTTACTCATATACAGAACATACGTATATACACGTACGTGTGCACATACATATACATACATATATAGGAACATAGGAACATGCAGTAAGTGTGCACATGTCCGTATACACAAACGCTCACGTATGCACATAAACATACATACATACAGAAACTGTTTTGGTAGGGTCAGAGTAAAGAGTTGAAGGGTAAAGAGGGTGCAGCAATTCAAGTCCGTATATGGTCTGTATGGTCAGGTACAGCCTACTACAATGGGAGGTTAATCCTCGGTAGTGTGTGTGTGTGTGTGTGTGTGTGACAGAAGGCGAAATATGGAAAAGCTGGGCGTTCTATTGTTAAGGGTGGAAATACATGGATGAAGATACGCGAACACTTAATAATAGATAATGTTTATGCATAGATTTATAATCAGAAGTTGCGCTAGTGAGCAATATGTTCTCGCTCATATGTACGTATATTTACGTAGTGGTGGTGGTTGTGATAGTGGTGGTGGTTGTAACAGTGGTGGTAGTTGTGACAGTGGTGGTGGTTGTGATAGTGGTGGTGGTTGTGATAGTGGTGGTGGTTGTGATAGTGGTGGTGGTTGTGATAGTGGTGGTGGTTGTGATAGTGGTGGTGGTTGTGATAGTGGTGGTGGTTGTGATAGTGATGGTGGTTGTGATAGTGGTGGTGGTTGTGATAGTGGTGGTGGTTGTGATAGTGGTGGTGGTTGTGATAGTGGTGGTGGTTGTGATAGTGGTGGTGGTTGTGACAGTGATGGTAGTTGTGACAGTGGTGGTGGTTGTGATAGTGGTGGTGGTTGTGATAGTGGTGGTGGTTGTGATAGTGGTGGTGGTGGTGGTGGTGGTGGTTGTGATAGTGGTGGTGGTTGTGATAGTGGTGGTGGTTGTGATAGTGGTGGTGGTTGTGATAGTGGTGGTGGTTGTGATAGTGATGGTGGTTGTGATAGTGATGGTGGTTGTGATAGTGGTGGTTGTGATAGTGGTGGTGGTTGTGATAGTGATGGTGGTTGTTATAGTGATGGTGGTGGTGGTAGTGGTGGTGATGGTGGTTGTGATAGTGGTGGTGGTTGTGATAGTGGTGGTGGTTGTGATAGTGATGGTGGTTGTGATAGTGGTGGTGGATTGTGATAGTGGTGGTGGTTGTGATAGTGATGGTGGTTGTGATAGTGATGGTGGTTGTGATAGTGGTGGTGGTTGTGATAGTGATGGTGGTTGTGATAGTGGTGGTGGTTGCGATAGTGGTGGTGGTTGCGATAGTGGTGGTGGTTGCGATAGTGGTGGTGGTTGCGATAGTGGTGGTGGTTGCGATAGTGGTGGTGGTTGCGATAGTGGTGGTGGTTGCGATAGTGGTGGTGGTTGCGATAGTGGTGGTGGTTGCGATAGTGGTGGTGGTTGCGATAGTGATGGTGGTTGTGATACTGGACATTGATACGATAGTGAAGTCTAAAACGGTTGTAATAACACTGGTTGTATTACAGAGAATAGTCCTAATGAGGTGATTATGAAAGATATTGAGGGTGAACATGGTAAGGGATGGTGATGATTCTTATAGAGGATAGTGAATATAGGTCTAGTTTTACTAGTTAGTGAGAGTCAGGTCAGGTGAAGGTATTGAGGGAAAAGCCTTTACAATGGCATCTCGTTTCTACATTCCACTTTTTCATACGTTTCTGAAGAGTGTAGAGAGAGGAAGCTGTTGGAGTGGCTTAGTTATGTGTGTTATTAGTCTGTATATGTGACGGTAGTAAAAGTAGGCTGTGGGATGGTGAGGGATGACTAAACTATGCAAAAACCTGGTACTGGTATAGTCTTAGTCATTCGCTGTAAGAGGGCGAAAGATCATAACCTCTATCCTCTGTAACTCAAAAAGGGCTAGAGCAAATTGATTGTAATTTTCCACATCTATTCCTTGACAGACACTTCCGAAATAGTAGAAATATTAGCTCGATTACTCTAGTCGTTTATGAGTTACAGAGGTTAGAGTTAATGATTTCTCACCGACTTACAGCAAAAAGACTTACAGCAAAAAGACTTATAGTAAAGCTGTAGATGGGGAATGTGTGGCTTAGGCTAGAATGATGACTAGACACGGCTGTCTGTTACGAGTGTCCCCTCACATTGAAAGAGTGATAGTGAGGCAAATGCAAAGTACTGTACATTGGAGTAAAACTATTTGCATATTTTTGCCTATCATCATTGTTAAAATAGTGTTTATCATCTTACCGTAAACAAAATAATTCACTAAATAGTGTGTGTGTGTGTGAGTGACTACTGTACCTGGTAATCTATGCATGACAATACTGTGTGTGAAAGTTCTGTGGCAATATACTATGTATGGCAGTACCGTATGGCACTCCTGTGACAATACTGTGATTTACAGTAACGTGTGGCACTCCTGTGACAATACTGTGATTTACAATACCGTGTGGCACTCCTATGACAATACTGTGATTTACAGTACCGTGTGGCACTCCAATGACAATACTGTGATTTACAGTACCGTGTGACACTCCAATAACAATACTGTGATTTACAGTACCGTATGGCACTCCTATGACAATACTTTGGTTGACAGTACCATGTGGCACTCCTGTGACAATACTGTGATTTACAGTATCATGTGACACTCCTATGACAATACTTTGATTGACAGTACCGTGTGGCACTCCTGTGACAATACTGTGATTTACAGTACCATGTGACACTCCTATGACAATACTTTGATTGACAGTACCGTGTGGCACTCCTGTGACAATACTGTGATTTACAAAGGAGTATACAAAGGAAATCAAGCAACAACAGATCTAGTGACCCTTCTAGGTTGCTTGTCCTCCAAAACACTGAGGATCAAGTGTCCCAAACAGTGGTTTAGAGTGGGTAAGGGAACATTGGAAAGGGAATTACTGCCCTGGAACTAATGTCCGTGGCAGGATTAGGAAGTTAGTAGGGGACAGATGGGTTAGTAACTGAGGGGGGGATAAAATAAAGTTATTCATTTACAAACGCAGTCAGTCGCGGGTTTGATGCGAGATATTTGTCTAGGCGGAGTTTAAATGAATCAACGGTGATGCAGTCTATAACGTTTCGGGGAAGCCCATTCCACAAGTTGACAACTCGATTGAAGAAGAAATTCTTAGATTCGTGTGAGTTAAAAGATTTACCAATAATTTTGCAACCGTTTCCCCGCGTGTAATTAGATTGGTTGATAGTGAAGTACTTACTACAGTTAATATTGTCGATGCCTTTGATGATTTTGAACACTTGAATTAAGTCACCTCTTAATCTGCGCTGGGTTAAAGGAAATAGATTTAATTCTCTAAGACGCTCTTCGTATGGTTTGTTCTTTAGGCTAGGTATCATTTTGGTAACTCTACGTTGAACTCGTTCTAGTTTGTTTATATCTTTTTGGTAATAAGGGCACCAGGATTGAACGCAGTATTCCAGAAGAGGGCGGACTAAGGAATTGTAAAGGGTTAGGATAACTTCTTTGGATTTATGCTCAAATGACCTGCCTATAAAGCCAATTATTTTGTTTGCCTTCTTAACAACTTCTGAACATTGTTGACTCGGTTTTAGATTACTCGATATTGTTACTCCCAGATCGGTTTCTCTGTTTACATTCTTAAGCTGAGAGCCATTCATCGAATAGTTTGCTTTCTCATTTAGGTATCCGATATGTAGTACTTTACATTTATCCGCATTGAAACTCATTTGCCAAATTTGGGCCCAACATGTCAATTTATCTAGATTGTGTTGCATATCGTCAACTTGTTCTTTTGAGAGTACGCTATTTGCAATTTTTGTATCGTCAGCAAATTTTGAGATTGTACAGGTGAGGCCCTCATCTATGTCGTTGATGTAAATTAGAAAGAGAATTGGTCCTAGTACCGATCCCTGGGGTACCCCGCTACTTACATTGGTCCATTTAGATGCCTTACCGTTTATGACTACTCTTTGCTTTCTGTCGCTGAGCCAATTTTCTATCCATTTCAACACACCGTCTTGTATTCCATGCGCTTTTAGTTTTAGCAGTAAACGTTTGTGGGGAACTTTGTCAAAGGCCTTTTGAAAATCAAGGTATATAATATCTACAGCTTTACTCTCATCGTAGAGGTTGAGGATATCGTGGAAGAAGTCTAAGAGGTTTGTTAAACAGGAACGTTTTTTACGAAAGCCGTGTTGAGTATCTTTAAGTATGTTATTTTCCTCTAAGTGATTTACGAGTCTGTCTCGTATGACCGTTTCTAGCATTTTACATACAACTGAGGTTAAGCTAATTGGACGATAGTTACTGGGTAGGGATTTGCTGCCTTTTTTGAATATCGGTGTTACGTTGGCTAGCTTCCACTGATCAGGCATAGTTCCAGACTGCAAGGATTTATTGAATAGTAATGTCAGTGGTTTGGAGAGCTCATCCTTAGCTTCCTTCAGAACTCTAGGCGAGATTGTATCAGGTCCAGGCGTTTTATTTACCTTGAGTTTATCTAAACAATTCAATACTTCTCTCTCTGTAACGGTGATATTGCTTAGAACATCTGAATTATCAATCTGAATCGGCGATGGTGTAGGGATATCACTGAGGTCTTCTGTTGTAAAAACTGATGCAAAGAAGGTATTGAGGGCATTACTCATTTGTACTTCGTCTTTGGTGTATTCTCCATTTTCATCGACTAATGGTCCAACAGTTGAAGTAACTACTTTTTTCTTTCTGATATAACTATAGAATTCTTTCGGGTTTGTTTTACTTTGATTCGCAATATGTAACTCTAGGGTCTTTTTACTTTGCTTAATTAACTTTTTGGCTTTGCGTCGTAGCTCTACAAATTTCAGCCGTTCTTCGTCATTTTGTGAGGATTTTAATCTATCATTAGCAAATTTTTTAGCAAGCAGGCAGTTTGAAATATCTTTATTCCACCATTTGGGCTTATTATTATGGCCTGGACGCCGTATTTTCGATGATATGCAGTCTTGCACTGCTTTTAGGTAAGTGGTTTCGAATAACTTCCAAGATGTATTTATGTCATTATTGTTAATTAAAAAGCTCCAATCATTTTCTTTAAACATAGCTCTAAGTTTATGGAAGTTTGCTTTCTTGAAATTAGGGACTTTTTCGATGCTACTATTTGGTTCGTTACTAGTAAACTTTAAAGTGAAAGTTATCGTACGATGGTCGCTGTTACTGAATTCATCACCAACATTCAAATTCTCTATTAATTCTTCTTTTGTTGCAAGTACAATGTCAAGAACGTTATTACCACGGGTCGGCGTTCGAACAAATTGATAAAGCGAACTCTCTTGCAAGTTCGTATACAAGTCATGTCCGGAGTGTGAAGTAAGAGTATCGCCCCACTTGGTCACAGGTAAATTAAAGTCACCAAAAATTACGGTATCTTGTGAGTTACTTACATCTGCAATTTGTTCATAAATTTCTCGGTCAGTTTGCACTGATTGAGCTGGAGGTCTGTATATTAATGCAAGTATTATTTTTGTACCTTTATTATTCTTTATTAGCACAAAAGATGCGTCGACGTTCACAATTTGAGGTTTTGACAAGAGGGTAGGGTTAAGACTTTCTTTGATATAAAGTAAAACGCCACCTCCATTTCGATTTATTCGGCTTTTCTCAAACATTACATAACCGGGAAGTGAATACTCTGCTAAAAAGTCTCTATCTTCTGTATTGAGCCAAGATTCTGTTATGCCAATCACATCATAATTTTCTGTAAACACTAGTTCCTCTAAATCTGAAAATTTATTGCGTATGCTACGAGCGTTTGCATAGAAAACCTTTAAATTTGTTATTTTAGAACTCACGGAACGCTCTTTAATAATATTTTTGGTTCTTGTCGGATCTACATTTATGTTCATGGCTGTCCTCGGTCCTCGCTGTCTTCGGTCCTTATTGCTGGTGGTCCTCGGTTGCCTCTGTTTTTTTCTTGGCGTTGGATGATTTATGTCACTGCTGCTTCTTCTCTGATGGCGTTTTTTGATCCATGGCTGCGGACTGCTTCGTGTAGGAGACGACCCATGCGTGCTGAACCCACAGGGTTTAGATGAGTGCCATCCTTGCAGAACAGAGTAGGCTGGTTGTAGAAGTTGTCCCAGAGGTTGATGAATTCAACTTCTTCCCTCAGACACAAATATTTTAGTCGGCTATTTGTGCTGAAGGCCTTGTCGTAGAATTTATCAGGTGCGTCGATCTTGGGGAGAATGCCTGAGATGATGATATTCCTTGACTTGTTTTTGTAGTGCTGGATCATCTTGCGATATTTCTCCATCAACTCTTCGGATCTGGTGCGCATGACGTCATTTGAACCAGCATGGATGACAAAAAGGGTATTTTCATTTGCATCCTTTTACAGTACCATGTGGCACTCCTATGACAATACTGTGATTGACAGTACCGTGTGGCACTCCTATGACAATACTGTGATTAACAGTACCATGTGGCACTCCTATGACAATACTGTGATTAACAGTACCGTGTGGCACTCCTATGACAATACTTTGGTTGACAGTACCGTGTGGCACTCCTATGACAATACTGTACTGTGATTGACAGTATCGTGTGGCACTCCAATGATAATACTGTGATTGACAGTACCGTGTGGCACTCCTATGACAATACTTTGGTTGACAGTACCGTGTGGCACTCCTGTGACAATACTGTGATTGACAGTATCGTGTGGCACTCCAATGACAATACTGTGATTGACAGTACCGTGTGGCACTCCAATGACAATACTGTGATTGACAGTATCGTGTGGCACTCCAATGACAATACTGTGATTGACAGTACCATGTGGCACTCCTATGACAATACTGTGATTAACAGTACCGTGTGGCACTCCTATGACAATACTTTGGTTGACAGTACCGTGTGGCACTCCTATGACAATACTGTACTGTGATTGACAGTATCGTGTGGCACTCCAATGATAATACTGTGATTGACAGTACCGTGTGGCACTCCTATGACAATACTTTGGTTGACAGTACCGTGTGGCACTCCTGTGACAATACTGTGATTGACAGTATCGTGTGGCACTCCAATGACAATACTGTGATTGACAGTACCGTGTGGCACTCCAATGACAATACTGTGATTGACAGTATCGTGTGGCACTCCAATGACAATACTGTGATTGACAGTACCGTGTGGCACTCCAATGACAAAACTGTGATTGACAGTATCGTGTGGCACTTCAATGACAATACTGTGATTGACAGTACCGTGTTGCACTCCTATTACGATACTGTGATTGACAGTACCGTGTGGCACTCCTGTGACAATACTGTGTATGACAGCAATGTGACAATATTGTGTATGAGAGTATTATGGCGATACTATGTATAACAGTACTGTGTGCGGCAGTCCCGTGACAATATTATGTATGGCAGTACTGTGGCAATACTCTGTATGACAGTAATGTATGTGGCATTACTGTGTTTGACTACTGTGGCAATACTGTGTATGACAGTAATATGATATGATTAGGCTACTGTGGCAATACTGTGTTGTGTATGACAGTTATGTGACAATACTATGTTTGACAGTACTGCATATGGCAGTTTTGTGTATGACAGTACTGTGACAATATTGTGTTTGACAGTACTGTGGCAATACTGCGTATGGCAGTAATGTGACAGTACTGTTTATGACAGTAATGTGACACGACAGCGTTTGACAGTACCGGTACTGTGACAATGTTGCGTATGCTAGTAATGTGCGTGGTAGTCCTGTGACAATACTGTGTGTGACAGTAATATGACAATACTGTGACAATACTGTATATGACTGCGGGGGTAATACTGTGTATAACATTATCGACCGTGGTAATACTGTGTATAACATGATCGTGTATGACAGTACTGTGACAATACTATGTATGACAGTACTGTTGCAGTACTGTTTGACAATACTGTGTATGACACTACTGTGGCAATATTGTGTATGACAATACTGTACTGTGTATGTCAGTAATGTGACAGTACTGTGTATGTCAGTAATGTGACAGTACTGTGGCAATACTATGACCTTGGTCAAACTCTACATGTCACAAAAGTACGAGCGTGTTTACTCTGTGTGTGTGTGTGTGTGTGTGTGTGTGTGTGTTATACTGAAATCCAATATATTCAAGAGGTGTGCAGGTATACGAATGAATATGTTCAGACCATATTATAAAAGTATGAAGATGTGAAGTGCACTGAACTATTCCATGTTTATCTTGACCCTTTCAATAACATGATTTGTTTTCTTGCTAACACTAGACGACTATTTATAGCAGATATAACCTCCAGCAATAAAACCGGTAAAATCTATCTCAATGCATGTTTGATTTCAACATATCCCTTCTTAACACTATCTGCTGCCACTAGGGGGTTATTATGATATTTTGTTAGATCATTACAGCATAGGACGTTTTGATTGCTGTTGCCATTTTTAGACCAATGTATATTTTAGCTTCCTCTTAGACTAAGAAAAACGCTTCCCCAGACCCCCTTCAAGATAAAACATGTGAATTTTTCGGTAGAAACATGTCCCGGCCAAAGGCCGCCTTCTAAATTGTAGGCTCGCTACGCTCGCCCAGAATAAATCAACACTTAAATGCGGTGAAGTGTCTTAAAATCGCCAAACTAATGAGGTGAAACGTTTTAAAATGTCCAAACCAATGGAGTGAAACAGGGCGGTTCCAAAAAAAGAGCCGCCCTGCACCAGAGAGGGTTAACACAATAAACTGTCTCATTATAGCCAGAATAATGATTAAGAGTGCGTCCTGTTATACTGAAAGAGTTAGCCAGGCCAGAATAATGATTAAGAGTGCATCTCTGTTATACTGAAAGAGTTAGCCAGGCCAGAATAATGATTAAGAGTGCGTCCTGTTATACTGAAAGAGTTAGCCAGGCCAGAATAATGATTAAGAGTGCGTCCTGTTATACTGAAAGAGTTAGCCAGGCCAGAATAATGATTAAGAGTGCGTCCTGCTATACTGAAAGAGTTAGCCAGGCCAGAATAATGATTAAGAGTGCGTCCTGTTATACTGAAAGAGTTAGCCAGGCCAGAATAATGATTAAGAGTGCGTCCTGCTATACTGAAAGAGGTAGCCAGGCCAGAATAATGATTAAGAGTGCGTCCTGCTATACTGAAAGAGTTAGCCAGGCGAGAATAATGATTAAGAGTGCGTCCTGCTATACTGAAAGAGTTAGCCAGGCCAGAATAATGATTAAGAGTGCGTCCTGCTATACTGAAAGAGTTAGCCAGGCGAGAATAATGATTAAGAGTGCGTCCTGCTATACTGAAAGAGTTAGCCAGGCCAGAATAATGATTAAGAGTGCGTCCTGCTATACTGAAAGAGTTAGCCAGGCCAGAATAATGATTAAGAGTGCGTCCTGTTATACTGAAAGAGTTAGCCAGGCGAGAAATGGCATCCCCTAGCATCCCATTTCCTGACATGTAACTGCATAATTCAAACAATAAGTTATTTAAAATAATTTAGAATATACCGGTACTCCATTAATAACTCGGTAACTGTGTAAAATAGTCATGGTTGAAGTCTAAACAAAATCACCACGTGTATTAAGCGGATATTTCAACTTGAGGGATTTTTTTCTTTACCCCTTTCTCCCTCATGTTTAGCCCCATTGCTTTTGAGTTTTTTGCTTTTGAGTTTTTAAGATGTTCGCCCCATTAGTTTGGCGATTTTAAGAACGTTCGCCCGATTTCTGTCAATTTTAAGACCTTTCGTACCATTTAGGTGTCGATTTTTTCCTGGCGAGCGATAGCGAGCCTGTAATTTATGAGGAACCGGCCTTGGGCCGGGAAATTTTTCTACCGAAAAATGTACACATTTATCTTGAAAGGGGGTCAAGGGGGTTTAATTTTAAGCTTGATGGAGGTCTAGGGAATAAACTAAATACCTCCCCTTAAGGCATAGTCCTCCAAGAGACTACAACGTGGTTCTTCAAATAAGCACTAAGGTTGCTTCCCTTATATCCGCTCATGGCCGAGTGGTTACGGTGCCCAATTCTCCCAAATATACCTGGAGTAAGTGGGTTCGAATCCTGGTCAGGATACCACTCTCCCAACCTTTCAACTCTGGGGGAGGCACTCGTCACAGGCAGTTTTGCCTTTTGTCTCCCTTATCCACATAGAAAAAAAAAGTTAGGTTATTTTAGACTAGAACAATTATTAAAACACTAAAGTTAGGTAAAGTTTTAACCAGTGATTTCCCGACAGTAATGAGACCTAAAGTAAACCGAGTCACAGAGAAAGGCATTGGGGAAAAGGAAAAACAAACACGTTACAGACTAATAACACACATAACAAAGCCACTCCAACAGCTTCCTCTCTCTCCAACACCTCTTCTCCCCTCTCCAGAAAAATAGGAAAAGTAGAATGTAGATACGAGGGACCGTTGTAAAGGCTTATCCCTCAATACCTTCACCTGAACTGACCTGACCTCGTGACTACTAAGGTAAACTATTACCGGAATGTTAACTCCTTTATTTGTCTAGGTCATTCCCAAATTAACTACTGTACAATTGCTTAGGTTAGTACTTGACAGAATAAAAGGCAAATGACAATCGATATGCAGAAATCGTCAGAATATCTTAAGGGGGGTCACCGGCTTTTTTCTATCTTTCTCTCCTGTTCTCTCTTTCCCTGGCTTGTATCCATTCGGCCCCATTCAGCCGTTTTAAGACGTTTATCCCCATCCAGGTGTCGATTTCTTCCTGGCGAGCGATAGCGAGCCAGCATTGTATGGAGAAATCCAGCTTCGCCGAAGAAATTTTTCTATCGAAAAATTTACAAATTTAGCTTGCTGTCAAAACAAAAATATATATACAGTATATGCTGATTGCTGGCTCGCTACCGCTCGCCAAGAAATATTGACACCTGGATGGGGGTAAACGTCTTAAAACAGTAGGCTGAAAGGGGCCGAATGGATACAAGCCAAAGAGAGGGAGAGAGAAGAGAAAACAAGCGAGGTGGGCTCCCTTAAATGACTCCGTTAAAGAATGTGGGGTGTCTAGTCTAACAATGAACATAAACTTTTTATTGTAGCTAGCCTGCGTCAAGGCGATTTTATGCAGGTTAGGAAGGAATATTGGGAATCAAAGTGATAAAGATAATAACTCATTTCATTTACACTACCCATTTCAATTATAATTGTTATATTGGGAAATGCCACCAGATTTAGTTAGCGAGTCTTCTGACATAAGAAAACAGGAGTCTGCAGAGCTGATTGGCCCACACAAGGTTCGATGACGACTATATTCAACTTATTACAACCTTTCGAAGTCAAAGGGTTGATAAAACTCAATACGGTATGGTTCCTCTAACAACGAAAGGTCTTTCCCAAGCTAAGTTAAATTGTTTGAGGGTACCGGTAGCTAAAGTAAAATAACATATAACTATAACTAGTATTTAATTTATAAATGATGTGTCTTACCTTACACGCAAGGTATAGCCGTGCAGTGATAATGTGCCTAACTGTTGGTTGGTGAGTTGTGGAAGAGGCGTGATAAAGATAATAGTTCGACCGAGATTAATTACCCATTTAAGTAATCCTAGTCAACTTTACCAAGCAAGAACTGGAGCACGGTACAGCTTGTCACTGCCCCACCCACTCAATGTCACTTGTAACAAATTAATTATAAAAACAAAAACGGCAAACTAAATATATATATGCTAGGTGAAAGAAGGCTAGTAAAAAGGAATGTAGGCCTTGGATAATAATTTGAAGAGGTCAAGAATTAACAGATGAGGGCTGGGGACCAATTCAGACGTCCTTCCAGGTCGGATGCAAGGCCAGCACTGAAATCAAAACATGTATGTCATATCAGCGACCTGCGGCGTGGTTGTGTTTGGCCCAGAGATGCTGGGGTGCCACTTCTCCCTGAACACCGCGTGGGTTTGTTATGACGCGCAATGTGGTGCCTAGCTGAGGCATGGCACCAGCGCGGCCTCAGGCTAAAGGGGATTCGTTCATAGGGGAGAGCCACGAAAGAGAGAGACTGGGAGAGCGAGGCAAGAGACTGTTAGGGTTTGTCTGCTGGAAGATAAATTGAAGGGTAGAAGTTAACAAGGGATGGGGGAAAGATGGTACCAATCCCAATTCTTAGAACCATAAGCAACGAGAAAGGTAAACTAGACCAGGTCGATTAAAGTAAGCCTAACAAGATACGCCATTCATTACTTCACCAAGCAGTCTTATATTTGGTAGGCCTACATCGCCTACTTCATTGGAGACATGAACTGCCACACCTGTCACAATTGAGCCTTATAGTTCCATGAAAACGGGCATCTACCGACATTATCAACTAACAGTATACGGTTTTGCTTCAATGCAGAGTACTGAGTAAATTCCATACCAAGCGACTTATGAGATATGAGAAGAAAGGACAAATCGAGAGGGAAGAATGAAGGAGGTCGCAAGAGTTATAAGATTCGCGGGGAAGATGGGGAGGACGGAGAGAGGAAGGAAAGAGTGGAGAATGGGGAGAGTGAAAGAGGGGAAGAATAAAGATGAAACAAACAAAGGGAAACAAGTGTGGAATTATAAGATGAATATAGTGAAAGGGTATATGATAAAGTGTAAGTGTAGTGGTGTGGCCCATGTGGATGTAGAGGCTAAATGGGAGACAATAATACAAACAGTAGATGTTTACAAGTGTTAACAGAAGAATACACAGAGAGCTATAGAGGTGTGAAAACTGTGAATAGTCGGTAGACTTTTGTTATGTGAAGCTATGATCCAATCCTAATCGTTAAACTCAAATCCTCACACAGTCTGTCCCGAAGCGTGCCTCTGTGGATCCCTCAGATTAAGTAGGCTATAGTAGAATGTAGTAGAATATAGTCGGGGGCCGGGGGAGTGCTGGAGGGACCTTGGTGACCCTGGTCTCTGGGTCTTCTCCTGGGTGACCTAGATGTGTGTGCATTTGTGTTTTGTCTTTGTGTGTTCGTTGTTTTATGTTGTGTTTTGTGTTGTCCCTGTTCTTGAGCCCCCCCCCCCCCCCCCAACAAAAATAGAAAAAGTGGGGATTGGGCCTGAGTAAATTGATAGATAGATAGATAGATAGATAGAATGTCTAGATAATGGAAGGGCGAGTGTGTTGTAGAAAGTGGGCATAAGAGATGACGAGGTGAGCATGTCGTGATGTAAGTGTGACAGTGAATACAAATGACTGAAAAGAGTAAAACAGCCACACACCTAGATGACGACAACCAAAAAGGCCACCATAATATTAAGCCTGTGCAGTTTCGGTTTGGCTAGGTTATATCAGATTAAGGGGAGGCAGACCGTTTTTCTGGACCCCCTTCTCCCTAATGTTTAGCCCCACAAGTTTTGAGATTATTAGATGTTCGGTTCATTAGTTTGGTGATTTTAACACCTTTCGCCCCATTTCGTTGTCAAATTTAAGACCTTTCGTGCCATTTAGGTGTCGATTATTTCCTGGCGAGCGATAGCGAGCCTGCAATTTTAAGAGGAAACGGCCTTCGGCCGAAACATTTTCTACCGAAAACTTTACAAATTCATCTTGTCTAGGGGGTGTTTTTCTAAGCTTGATGGAGGTCTTTGGAGGAAACTAAACAAATATATGAATAAATGAATTAATAGACCAAACAAACGGCCAGCCTCCCCTTAAGTTGGTTAGATCAGTTTTGGTTAGGAGACCATGGCGTTTTGGTTGTGACCCTGTGCATTTGATATCACGAGGCACTAGAAAAGTGTGTAGTGAGGTATATAGTCGGACACTGGAGGGATGACTGCAGTAGTTAACTCCTTCCATACCGAGGGCGTATTTTGTGTTATTCCAGCTATATGTGAACGGTGTTATGCCGCTTAGGAGGAAACCATGGTATTCAAAATGGATAATCAAGATAGGTTGAAGCCTCTTAATTGCTACACATCCTCCCCAAGCTGGATAAAATAGTCTAATAATATCCAGATTATAATGACAAGGACAACTCGGTACTGAAGGGGTTAATGGGGCAACCCAGTGTTCCTGTGGTTAGAGTAGAGTGCACACAGGTCTGGCTGATTTGTCAAGTTCGAGTCCCCTCTGGGTTACCATGGTTTATGTCATGGGTTCTCACATAATAGGGCCTAGTAGGTAGAGCTCTCGTCTCACACACGAGGGGTCGGGGGTTCAATCCCCGGCCGGGCGGAGACAAATTGGGCTTGTCTCCTTTCATGTGTTAGCCTCAGTTCACCTAGCTGTAAATAGGTACCTGGAATAAGTGGACGACGTTGTGACGTCCCATCTGGGGTTGGCAAAAATGGTACAAGGCGAGATGGGTATCATATGGTTCACCTAAGCTGATGGCTACCTAAGACTTCGGGCGAGATGGTACCGTCTATAGTGAGAATGGTACCATACAGATCCACCCTAAGCCTTCGTTTCCGATGTCGCCAATTGGCTAAAAATACAGACTACACACACATCCACAGCCATTCCAACGATACATATAACACCTACACATATAGGAGGCGGGAAATAACGAGCATGCTCACTCCCGCAATACAACTAGAGTAAGTACAACTAGAGTAAGTACACCATTGTAGTACGGTACATAATTTAACCATACATAGAGTTGTCAACTTGTCATTGCCATAGAGTACAATGGCATGTGGATACCGGTACTCTATAATATCTTGTTTCATTATCATGTACAGTATATACCACATCCATGGTCAAACCCTGAGACACATCTAATTTCTAAACTAACCTTTTAGTTCCCTAGTCTACGAAAGAGGAAGACAACCTATGAGATTAGGCCTACTTGTAGGGAGGGAGAGAGAGAGAGAGAGAGTACAAAGGAGTACAAAGGGAATCAAGCAACAACAGATCTAGTGACCCTTCTAGGCTGCTTGTTCTCCAAAACACTGAGGATCAAGTGTCCAAACAGTGGTTTAGAGTGGGTAAGGGAACATTGGAAAGGGAACTAATGTCCGTGGCACGATTAGGAAGTTAGTAGGGGACAGATGGGTTAGCAACTGAGGGGGGGATGAAATAAATTTATTCATTTACAAACGCAGTCAGTCGCGGGTTTGATGCGAGATATTTGTCTAGGTGGAGTTTAACCCTTAACTGGCGGGGCCCGCCTTAAGTCGGGCTCCAATTTGCAGCAAGTTAGGAGCATTATTAAGGCTTTTAAAGGGTTAAAATAGAGTGCAAATGGCCGGGAGCGCAGCAGGCCACACGTCCGACACCCAGGGCTTACCGCCGCCCACGGACTCGCGCTCCCTCTGTTCTCGAGAGGCCGGCAGTGTTGCCAGTAGTGAGCGTAGCGGGAAAAAATATGCCGCTATACGCTAAACTCCCATGTTAGTGGTACCACTGCGTGAGAACGACGAGTGCTACGTAGCTCGTTCTGGTCTCATTTTGAAGCTTTTAGCGCATAGTTTTTTGCTGAATAAATTTCTTTTCATGCAGATACTTGATTGATCATTCAGGAGGGCCTGAATATGCCCAAAATAGCTCAAAACCCCCCGCTAGACAAGGGTTAAATGAATCAACGGTGCTGCAGTCTATAACGTCTCGGGGAAGCCCATTCCACAAGTTGACAACTCGATTGAAGAAGAAATTCTTAGATTCATGTGAGTTAAAAGATTTACCAATAATTTTGCAACCGTTTCCCCGCGTGTAATTAGATTGGTCGATAGTGAAGTACTTACTACAGCTCATATTGTCAATGCCTTTGATGATTTTGAACACTTGAATTAAGTCACCTCTTAATCTGCGCTGGGTTAAAGGACATAGATTTAATTCTCTAAGACGCTCTTCGTATGGTTTGTTCTTTAGGCTAGGTATCATATTGGTAACTCTACGTTGAACTCGTTCTAGCTTGTTTATATCTTTTTGGTAATAAGGGCACCAGGATTGAACGCAGTATTCCAGAAGAGGGCGGACTAAGGAATTCTAAAGGGTTAGGATAACTTCTTTGCATTTATGCTCAAATGACCTGCCTATAAAGCCAATTATTTTGTTTGCCTTCTTAACAACTTCTGAACATTGTTGACTCGGTTTTAGGTTACTCGATATTGTAGCTCCCAGATCGGTTTCTCTGTTTACATTCTTAAGCTGAGTGCCATTCATCGAATAGTTTGCTTTCTCATTTAGGTATCCGATATGTGGTACTTTACATTTATCCGCATTGAAACTCATTTCCAAATTTGGGCCCAACATGACAATTTATCTAGATTGTGTTGCATATCGTCAACTTGTTCTTTTGAGAGTACGCTATTTGCAATTTTTGTATCGTCAGCAAATTTTGAGATTGTACAGGTGAGACCCTCATCTATGTCGTTGATGTAAATTAGAAAGAGAATTGGTCCTAGTACCGATCCCTGGGGTACCCCGCTACTTACATTGGTCCATTTAGATGCCTTACCGTTTATGACTACTCTTTGCTTTCTGTCGCTGAGCCAATTTTCTATCCATTTCAACACACCGTCTTGTATTCCATGCGCGTTTAGTTTTAGCAGTAAACGTTTGTGGGGAACTTTGTCAAAGGCCTTTTGAAAATCAAGGTATATAATATCTACAGCTTTACTCTCATCGTAGAGGTTGAGGATATCGTGGAAGAAGTCTAAGAGGTTTGTTAAACAGGAACGTTTTTTACGAAAGCTGTGTTGAGTATCTTTAACCCTTAATTAGCGGCGAGCAACATAAGTCGAGTTAAATAAAGCTGGACTATGTGGCGGCGCTCGACATAACTCGAGTGGCAATTTCAGCACGTAATGTGGCTGAGAGAGAGAGACAAGTGGTGGCAGGAGACTAGCGAGCGTATGACTGCTCCAGACCACCGCGGCGAACCTACTGACACAAATCTCAGCTCCCTCCTCCCTCTCTCACTCCGCTACATACTCAATTATGTACTGAAAGTACCGAATTACCTGCTTTTTGCACTCGCGTTGCACGGTTATTGCAAGAAAACTATCCATCATACAAGGATCGTTATGGTGTCATTCGAAAGCTCTGTTTATGCCCTTTCAGGGATAGGTACTTGTTTTACGTTCTGGGTCTTATTTAGGCATGAAAATGATCACGTAAACAGCCCTATTTTGGCTAAAAACACCCCGCTGTGCGGTACACATAAATAAACCGCATAGGCCTCTCGTAAGGTGTTAAGTAAGTTATTTGCCTCTAAGTGATTTACGAGTCTGTCTCTTATGACCGTTTCTAGCATTTTACATACAATTGAGGTTAAGCTAATTGGACGATAGTTTACTGGGTAGGGATTTGCTGCCTTTTTTTAATATCGGTGTTACGTTGGCTAGCTTCCACTGATCAGGCATAGTCCCAGACTGCAAGGATTCATTGAATAGCAATGTCAGTGGTTTGGAGAGCTCATCCTTAGCTTCCTTTAGAACTCTTAGGCGAGATTGTATCAGGTCCAGGCGTTTTATTTACCTTGAGTTTATCTAAACAATTCAATACTTCTCTCTCTGTAACGGTGATATTGCTTAGAACATCTGAATTATCAATCTGAATCGGCGATGGTGTAGGGATATCACTGAGGTCTTCGGTTGTAAAAACTGATGCAAAGAAGGTATTGAGGGCATTACTCATTTGTACTTCGTCTTTGGTGTATTCTCCATTTTCATCGACTAACGGTCCAACAGTTGAAGTAACTACTTTTTTTCTTTCTGATATAAATATAGAATACTTTCGAGATTGTTTTACCTTGATTCGCAACATGTAACTCCAGGGTCTTTTTTACTTTGCTTAATTAACTTTTTGGCTTTGCGTTGTAGCTCTACAAATTTCGCCCGTTCTTCGTCATTTTGTGAGGATTTTAATCTGTCATTAGCAAATTTTTTAGCAAGCAGACAGTCTGAAATATCTTTATTCCACCATTTGGGCTTATCATTATGGCCTGGACGCCGTATTTTCGAAGGTATGCAGTCTTGCACTGCCTTAAGGTAAGTGGTTGTGAAACACTCCCAAGATGTATTTATGTCGTTATTGTTAGTCAGAAAGCTCCAGTCAGTTTCTTTAAGCTTTGATTTAAGTTTATGAAAATTTGCTTTCTTGAAATTAGGGACTTTCTCAATGCTGCTATTTGATTTGTTACTAGTAAACTTTAAAGTGAAAGTTATCGTACGATGGTCGCTGTTACTGAATTCATCACCAACATTCAAATTCTCTATTAATTCTTCTTTTGTTGCGAGTACAAGGTCAAGCACATTATTACCACGGGTCGGTCGGAGATTGTACAAATTGAAAAAGTGAACTCTCTTGCAAGTTAGCATAGAGGTCATGTCCAGAGTGTGAAGTAAGAATATCGCCCCATTTAGTCACAGGTAAGTTGAAATCGCCAAGAATTACGGTGTCTTGTATGTTTGTTATTTCTGCAATTTGTTCATAAATTTCACTGTCAGTTTGCACTGATTGAGCTGGGGGTCTGTATACTAAAGCTAGTGTTATTTTAGTTCCTTGTTTATTATTTAATAGTATGTAAGATATGTCTATAATTCGCAATTTGAGGTTTTGACATTAACCCGTACAGCCCCAGCGACGCGTCTGACGCCGTCGGCGATGTAATGTAACGCACAGCGCCAGCGACGCGCCTGACGCGTCACCTTAATTGCGCCGACCGTAACCTCAGGTGTAGCCACTCAAGAGGGCTCAGATTTGTATGGGAAACTGTGTACGTATCCCACACAACCGTGCCGATGGTTGAAAACCCTCAAAGTCCACATGCGTGCGCGTGAGCGCGCAATAACCTGTTTTTTTGGGATAATTGCCTTAAATTTTTTACTCTTGTAAAATACCGTTTTCCGGGGGCTCTGTAGGACCATTTTTTAAGCTTTTTGAGGCGGTTTTTTCGTGGTTTTTCCTTCATTCCTAACCCATTCGCTATCGTTTCTGGAATAAAACAATTTTTTTGAAAACCGGCCGGGTTCTGGTGAACAAACATTGACAAAACTAGCCGGGACTTCCATGGTTTAAGACGGGATTAAGACTTTCCTTTATAAAAAAACAGAACTATGAGAGAGAGAGAGAGAGAGAGAGAGAGAGAGAGAGAGAGAGAGAGAGAGAGAGAGAGAGAGAGAGAGAGAGAGAGAGAGAGAGAGAGAGAGAGAGAGAGGAGAGGGAGAGAGAGAGAGAGAGAGAGAGAGAGAGAGAGAGAGAGAGAGAGAGAGAGAGAGAGAGAGAGAGAGAGAGAGAGAGCGAGAGCGAGAGAGAGAGAGAGTAGAGAGGGGGGAGGGGGGGGGGGGGGGGGGGGGCTACATGCCAACAAGGCACCCAAATTCCACATTCAACTCGAGCATAACTTCCCCTCCCCTCAGAACGCCATCACCTTTACCGTACTTCCTCTTCCCCTCAATTCGACCGTCCTCTGTCTCTTCTCTCCCCTCACCCCTACCCTCTATCTATCCTCCTTTCCACCCTCCCCCTATTCTCCCCCACCCTCCCCCCTCCCCCGCAGCCTGTCTTTCTTCAATTCACAAGATATTGGCAACGATTCCACTTATTTAGTGTAGTAATCCACAGATAGAAGAGTACAGGGAAAATATCTAGTAATATGTTTTTTTTGTGTTTTAGGTAGCCTAATATGGCTAAATTGGTTGAATTGCGAAGCTCGAAAAAAAAATATTCTGGTTAAAATAAGACTAATTTCCTAAAGTTCACTCTCACCACCTCCCCTCTTCCCTTCTCGTTAAATCCGTCTACTTCTCTCCCCATTCTCACCCTCCTTCCTTCCCCTCTTTTCTCCACAATTCTGCCTCTCCCTCTCCCCCATCGTCACTATCTCTCCTCTTCCTTCCACTCTCTTCTCTTAAGGGAGCCCACCTCGCTTATTTGCTCTTTCTCTCCCTCTCTCTTTAGTTTGTATCCATTCGGCCCCATTCAGCCTACTGTTTTGAGACGTTTACCCCATCCAGGTGTCAATATTTTCCTGGCGAGCGGTAGCGGGCCAGCATATATATATATTTTTTGTTTTGACAGCAAGCTAAATTTGTACATTTTTCGATAGAAAAATTTCTCCGGCGAAGCCGGATTTCTCCATACAAATGCTGACTCGCTAATCCGCTCGTCAGGATGAAATCGACACCTGGATGGGGATAAACGTCTTAAAACAGTTGGCTGAATGGGGCCGAATGGATACAAGCCAGAGAAAGAAAGAAAAGGAGAGAAATATAAAAAAGCCTGTGACACCCCTTAAAGCTGCCATTCCCTCTCTCCATCATCACCCGCCTCCTCCTCTTCCTTCCCCTCACACCTATCTCTCCCTCTCCCCACCCTTACCACCTCTCCTTCTCCCCCCCTCCCACCATCAAACCCTTCTCTCCCTCTTCCTATCCTCCCCTCCCTTCCTCCCCCATTCGTCTTTCCCTCTCCCCACTCCTCCCACACCATTCACCACCTCCCCTCTCACCACCACAACAAGTCTCCCCCCACCGTCACCACCTCCCATCTCACCACCACAACAAGTCTCTCCAACTTCCACCCCCTCCCCTCTCACCACCACAACAAGTCTCTCCAACTTCACCACCCTCCCCTCTCCCCACTTCACCACCCTCCCCTCTCACCACCACAACAAGTCTCCCCACCTTCACCACCACAAGTCTCTCCACCTTCACGCCACCTCCCCTCTCACCACCACAACAAGTCTCCCCACCTTCAACCCCTCACTCTCAATCAGTGCAAACTGACAGTGAAATTTATTAACAATTTGCAGTAATAACTAACATACAAAATACAGTAATTCTTGGCGATTTCAACTTACCCGTGACTAAATGGGGCGATATTCTTACTTCACACTCTGGACACGACCTCTATGCTAACTTGCAAGAGAGTTCACTTTTTTCAATTTGTACAATCTCCGACGCCCCACCCGTGGTAATAATGTGCTTGACCTTGTACTCGCAACAAAAGAATAATTAATAGAGAATTTGAATGTTGGTGATGAATTCAGTAACAGCGACCATCGTACGATAACTTTCACTTTAAAGTTTACTAGTAACAAATCAAATAGCAGCGTTGAGAAAGTCCTTATTTAAAAAAAGCAAATTTTCATAAACTTAAATCAAAGCTTAAAGAAACGACTGGAGCTTTCTGACTAACAATAATGACATAAATACATCTTGGGAGTGTTTCACAACCACTTACCTTAAGGCAGTGCAAGACTGCATACCATCGAAAATACGGCTTCAACGACATAATGATAAGCCCACATGGTGGAATAAAGATATTTCAGACTGTCTGCTTGCTAAAAAATTTGCGAATGATAGATTAAAATCCTCACAAAATGACGAAGAACGTGTGAAATTTGTAGAGCTACGACACAAGCCAAAAAGTTAATTAAGCAAAGTAAAAAGACCCTGGAGTTACAGTTGCGAAGCAAAGTAAAACAAACCCGAACGGGAATTCTATAGTTATATCAAAAGAAAAAAGTAGTTACTTCAACTGTTGGACCGTTAGTCGATGAAAATGGAGAATACACCAAAGACGAAGTACAAATGAGTAATGCCCTCAATACCTTCTTTGCATCAGTTTTTACAACAGAAGACCTCAGTGATATCCCTAAACCATCGCCGATTCCAGATTGATACTTCTGATGTTCTAAGCAATATCACCATTACAGAGAGAGAAGTATTGAATTGTTTAGATAAACTCAAGGTAAATAAATTGCCTGGACCTGATACAATCTCGCCTAGAGTTCTAAAGGAAGCTAAGGATGAGCTCTCCAAACCACTGACATTGCTATTCAATGAATCCTTGCAGTCTGGGACTATGCCTAATCAGTGGAAGCTAGCCAACGTAACACCGATATTCAAAAAAGGCAGCAAATCCCTACCCAGTAACTATCGTCCCGATTTAGCTTAACCCCAATTGTATGTAAAATGCTAGAAACGGTCATATGAGACAGACTCGTAAATCACTTAGAGGCAAATAACTTACTTAAAGATACTCAACACGGCTTTCGTAAAAGACGTTCCTGTTTAACAACCCTCTTAGACTTCTTCCACGATATCCTCAACCTCTACGATGAGAGTAAAGCTGTAGATATTATATACCTTGAAGGCCTTTGACAAAGTTCCCCACAAACGTTTACTGCTAAAACTAAAAGCGCATGGAATACAAGACGGTGTGTTGAAATGGATAGAAAATTGGCTCAGCGACAGAAAGAAAAGAGTAGTCATAAACGGTAAGGCATCTAAATGGACCAATGTAAGTAGCCGGGTACCCCAGGGATCGGTACTAGGACCAATTCTCTTTCTAATTTACATCAACGACATAGATGAGGGTCTTCACCTTGTAGCAATCTCAAAATTTGCTGACCGATACAAAAATTGGCAAAGATGCCGTACTCCCTCAAAAGAACAAGTTAACGATATGCCAACAAACAATCCTTAGATAAATTGTCATGTTGTGGCCCAAATTTGGCAAATGAGTTTTCAATGCGGATACAGGTAAAGTACTACATATCGGATACCTAAATGAGAAAGCAAACCTATTTCGATGAATTGGCACTCATCTTACGAAATTGTAAACAGAGAAACCGATTCTGGGAGGTAACAATATCGAGTAACCTAAAAACCGATGTCACAATGTTCAGAAGTTGGTTAAGAAGGCACACAAATAATTGGCTTTAATAGCCCAGGTCATGTGAGCATAAATGCAAAGAAGTTTATCCTAACCCTTTAGAATTCCTTAGTCCGCCCTCTTCTGGACTACTGCGTTCAATCCTGGTGTCCCTCTGTTATTACCAAAAAGATATAAACAAGCTAGAACGAGTTTTCAATGTAGACTTACCCAAAATGATACCTAGCCTAAATAACAAAACCATACGAAGAGCTCTTAGAGAATTAAATCTCTTTCCTTTCCCAGCGCAGATTAAGAGGTGA